>JAMPIV010004652.1:0-572065 GCA_024509875.1 Oreohelix idahoensis
GAATTTCACCTCCATCTTGGAAGGGTAGATACACCACAGATATGAAATATTTTATCCACACTGAATTAATTGCAGGCTATGCTTTAGGGATTTTTCTGTACACCACAATGTTGAAAAAACTGGACTCATCTCTCTAACGAACTGCGTGGCACATATATTCCTAAGACGCCCATATGTTCCCAAATCTTGCCTGTGAGGTGAAACTCCGCCCATACAACCAATAGCAAAGAGTCCATCCGGTCTTTCGTACCTAGAATCTGTCTTGTCCACTGTCAGTCTAAAAGTGGGTGGGTCACTCGCTACCAACTTTCAATGCCATCAATGACTTCCAACTGTCACAAAGCCTTCCGTCAACTTCTGTTTGTCGATCGCTACGCGCATCAGTTTTGTTCTATGCTGCTGGCGGCGGCCTTTGTTCCCTCGGTCCATTGTCTTTTGCATGCTAACAAGTCCCTTTGTCGTGCCGGGCTTATTGTATTCCATCTGGAAGCAAAGGCTGTTGTTCTGCGTCGAGGGCCTTTGCTATCACATTCCTCGAGTTTATTGTTTGCGGGGTCTATTGTATTGAGCGAAACGGTGACCGTGGTGTGTTTACACAACTGTTTAGACTAATCTTTTGTGTCAGCCACGCTCTCCTCATGTAACCAGATGTGTTTAGCCGGGTGGGGAACTGAATCAAAAGAATTTCTTTACCACCGATGAAAAAACAAATGTGGTCCTCTAGATACCAGTCGCGAGTAATAAAGATTACATATATTTAACAAGGTGGGAAACTGAATCAAAAGAATGTCTTTACCACCGATGAAAGGACAAATATGGTTCTTTAGATACCATATGCGAGTAATCAAGATTACAGTTTACAGATGAAATAGCAAAACATGGGATGAAAGAGCACGACGCGGGAGAAAATAAAATAAGAAAGATGTAGGAAAATATAGGGCGATAAGGCTTTGGCGCTCGTTTATCACACTGCCTAAGACAAGACAAAAGTCTGTGTGAAGTCTGAGTGACGTCTGAGAAGATAGATGAGTTATGGTGTTGAACGTGTGTAGAGTTACTTATAGTTATCAGGAGTAAAGAACAGATACTGACTCTCCCTCCTACCATGCAATGACTATGATTTATGTACTGTCACACTGCCTCTCTCTCTCTCTCACTCTCTCTCTCTCTCTCTCTCTCTCTCTCTCTCTCTGATAAGTTTAGTACACATAGGTGACTACACAAACAAATCAAGTTTAAGTACTGATAGAAAGTAGAGTCTGATCCGCTAAGTAATTTTATAGTTTATTAACAACAAGGAACAACCTGTGTTAAAGCATGTAAATATAAATCACAACATCAAACAACAAAAATGCATGTATCAATGAAAGATACCGTCAAGTCTAGTAATCGAAATGATAAAGGAGCTTAATCAACCCAGATTTATACTACAAGATATTAAATGGATGTGCTGCTAATTCCTTCAGCAGGGAACCCTGAAATAATGAAGTCCCTACCAACACAAACTAAGCTGCTGACTTCTTATTGTCAGCACACAGCTATTAAATTCACTAACTGTCCCTGTCCACAGTTTATTATGAGCTCTTCCCTCCCAACCAATTATTTGAGTGCACTCCCCCAAAAAATCCTTCTTCGTTGGTACACGTGCGCTTAAACTCCGCTGGGATCACAGTGTGTTGGAGGCTAGCCGTAGGAGAAATGATGACCCTCTCTTCTACGAGTTTCTGCTGACAAAATCCGTGAAATAATCACTGTGCTGTAAATTCCTCTCGCAGAGAACTATCAGGACCAGGACTAGGCCCTATAATTGCGCCAGTGCTGTAAATCGAGGATCTCAAGGGGTGCGAAGAATGCGCTCAAGATTTAAATATGTGATGGAGAAATTTAATCCACGCTGTGCGTTGGCCCGCTACTAATGTGGCGGCGCGATGTGTATGGAAGACGTAGCTCTCTAACGGCGATGCCATGGAGCATGGGCACTCCACTTACTTTAGTGGTGGCGTTAACAATTTATTTCCCAGCGGGGGAAATTACCCGACTGAACCCGTATTAGGAAGTCGGACTGATAACAACTGCCGAACGTTGGGATTACCCCGCTATAAAGGGGTCGCGGGTTTATCCGGCCTTTACAGGAAGGCAGGAAGATAATTCCAGGCTGATGGCTCAGAACTCTGTCGGAGTGAACAGGGTATTGCTGTAATGAAAATGTAGTAAAAAATCGCTGATCATCTCGCCAAAATAAATCATTAAAAATGGCAAAACAAACAATTGTCTAAACAGGTACAGAGTAATTATTTACAATCCTTCCCGCCACTGCGCTGGCCAGTGTTGACCTGATTTCGCAGTTTATCTTTCTCTCCTCTGCTCACCAACCGGTCAGCAGTCAAATAAGCAAGTAAGTGCCGAGTGGGCTTACTACTAAACTCGCAACATTACATAATCAAGTTACCCACGACTTGCGCTGGGGAAGGGGGGGGGGGGTCGTAGGTAAACGTTCCTGCCTAATGTACTTGGTGGAGAACTTACCTTACATCGCCTCAGCTCGTTCTTGCTAACGCACAGGCAAATTACTTGTTGTCAACACTTATACAGATTCGCCACGTAGGCCAGAAAACCAATCTCTAATGTGTGTGTGTACCTGAGAGTAAGACCGAATTTATTCGTATATATATATATATGTGTGTGTGTGTATAATAATGTGTAATTTTTTTTTTCGTACGCCCGGTAATACTCGAGGCGAAATCTCAGGTTATTATTAATTTCTAACCTGACATTGATTTTACGTGAGTATCCCTTTTTTTTCTTGTACAGACAGGTGTCCCTCGCCATTCAGGCAGATACTCGCCGATTTCGGAGGTATCCATTAGAGCTGGGCCGGCTCAGGAGCCGCAATTCCCTGGTCGACGACACTTCTTCAAATGTTCTCGCCAGGTCTCGAGTTAATCCAGTCCAAATCCCGGTCGACGAAAAATCCTCAAATGCCGTCGCCCGGGTTTGATCCTGCATCACCCGGTCGCCAGAGCGGTGTTGTAACCACTACGCTAGCGCGGCTCCCCATAATGTGTAATAATAATAATTAATCCACTGTGCGATACGATGTGTATAAGATGTGTAGGAATGGACTGTGTCTTCTGATGAAACTTACCGGCTCATGTGTATTTCTAGAGGCAAAGCCCGCCTTCGGAAATATTTAAATATATTGAGAGAGATGGCTAATTGTGTCTGTAAGTTGGGAAATGTATTTAAAGAAGTATTTCTTGAATGGAATGAGACACTTGACAGGAACATAAAGAAGGATGAAAGGGATTGATTCACAGTATCGTTTGATATATTGTTAAATACTTTTACTCACAACCCAGTTATGGTATGGAGGTAAATCATGGGACGATACTTATAAATTAAAAGGTAGAATTGAATTGTGATCATTTTGTATTAAAATGATTGTTGTTGACTACACTATATCTTGTGCGTCAGCTGGCACGCTTATCTGAAACTGTCTATCGTCCCCATCTGTGTCATAAGAGGGGTATGGATAGAAAATACAGGGATTGCGTTTGAATTCATTGCAGGTTTAATCCTTTAAACACAAGCTTCAAAAGCAGCAGAGGCTACTCTTACTAAAGTTTCATCGTATCATATTTTCCAGTTCAGGATGACTAAAATAATATAGTGTTTCACAACTTTAAATAATAATAATAACCAATTCAACTAATGAATACTCCAGCCAGAGAAGTTGTCTACAAGATGATAGACATTGTGAACCAAGAAACAACAACATTTATTTAACTATTATTATTTATTTCATATTGTAACATATTTGAGTTCAACATTTTCAAACAGAGAAAAATAGCTGTTAATTAAATTGCAAATATTCACCAGAAGACTTTTCTTAAGTTCTTTAAGTTGAATTTTAGTTCTTGTTGGAGAATATAAATATATAAATATATAAATATATAAATATATAAATATAAATATATATATATATATATATATATATATATATATATATATATATATATATATATATATATATATATATATATATATATATATATATATATATATATATATATATATATATATATATATATATATATATATATATATATATATATATATATATATATATATATATATATATATATATATAACCCCTAGCAGACTCAGAAACATATAACCACAGAGGCGGATCAGGAGAGGTAGCAGTTAGGGACTCAGAGTACTACATCAACATCTTCTCTGGGAACTTACATAGCTTGACCCTACCTTTGTGTCTATACACCCTTACTCTCTTCAGAGAAGGGGGTATTACTGACAAGACCAGACTCTTATCTGGCACTATCCTGGTATCATCTGATACATCTTTATGTCCAGGATATCTTTTTTTTACTAACATCTCAAACCTCTCGCGACATTTGGGGGATTTCCTTATCCTGGGCTCTCGGACATCTGTTTTCATTTCAATTACTACCCTGGGGGGCTCTCGTAAATATTACAAATAAAATTAAACAGTAGCCATAAGCTTAAGCTAAAGCGACAAAAGTTTGGTGACTGGATAAGCCGACAAAGGTTTTATATTTTAGCTTTGTATTAATTAAGTGGTCTGGGAGTGTCTGCAACTATTAGTATGGCTGATTCAATATGTTACTACTGAGTGTGACAAATACATAGAAAGAGAAGATAAAAAGATGGAAACTGAAAGAAGATTACAATTAGAATCTGAAACTAAAAGATTACAATTAGAGGTTGATAGGAAATTAGAAGCTGATAGAGAAGTTAGGAAACTAGAAGCTGATAGGGAGGCTAGGAAGCTAGAATCTGATAGAGAGGAAAAGAGATTGCAAATGGAGGCTGAAGAAAAGAGATTGCAAAGGGAACATGAGTTAAGATTGAAAGAGCTTGAACTTCAAGGACATGGTACCGGAAATGGAAGTAACTCAACTACCTCTGACATGATTACAAGCCAGGGTGCCTCAAACGGAGCCATGAACTTCCATTTGGACCCATTTGTGGAGAAAGAAGATGACATTGAGTCTTATCTCAGTAGGTACGAGAGATTAGCTACTAACTATGGCTTAGAGAAAGAAAAATGGAGCCTTAAGTTATCACAAGGGCTGGGAGGAACTTCTTATGAAGTTTTTACAAAACTTGGGAGAGAGGAACAAGAAGATTTTGAAATCTTGAAACAGTCATTGCTAGTTCGTTACGAAAAGAACTCAGAAATTTATAGGAAGAAATTTAGAACTACCAAGCTACTTTCTGGAGAAACTTACCACCAATTCTCTGCAAGATTAGAAACCTACTTGGAGAAGTTGACTACTCTTGGAAAGTGCCAAGACCTAAAAGAAATGGTCATGATGGAACAAGTGAGAGAGTCTATGCCTCCAGACATGAGAATATTTCTTATGGAACAAGGTGCAGAGAGATTGGGGGAGATTTTAACAGTTGCTGAGAGATATCAAGCAGCTCAGAAAGAAATAGCTGGAGTTAAAAGGAAACAAGTAGATAGTAATAGAACCCCACAAACCAAGATGAGTATGATAATAGAGACCAACACCAACAACACAGATACAAACAAGGGTATGACAACCCCAGATATGATCAAAGAGACAGGAACCCTCAGGTACAAGATAATAAACCCTACAGACAGGGAAATAAGTGGTGCAAAATTTGCAAAATGAACAACCACAATACAATTGAATGTGGTAAGAAAGTCCCTCCATATCGCGCTGCATGTATTATAACAGTGGGAAAGGACAGGAAGGACCTGACAGACAGTCAGGCAAACCTCCATCATCCCCCATCTGTGAAGAAGTAACCTGTAATGGTACTAAAGTTAAGTGCCTTTACGATTCAGGATTGGAATATGACTCAGTTGTGAGTGCAACCCTGGTGCACTCTAACCAGTATACCACAGGAAAGGTGGAGATACAAGGGGCATTACAAGGAACAGCCACCATGACACTTCCCATTGCTAGAATCAATGTCAAGACTCGCTATGTAGAGGGAGTGATCAGTGCAGCAGTATGTGATGATCCTAATTACCCGCTGGTGTTAGGAAAGAGGTATGTTTTCTTGGGTACACCAATAAAACCTGTGATCATGGAAACGCTCCAGACCAGGTCGAGTTCCAGGAAGGAGGATGGACTGCCGCTGAACATTCATCCTAAAAAGATGAATAAGGCCCAGGCCAAATATAAAACATTAAAAATTTGCTTTGGCAAATTGCCAAACAGCCATAACACCCCTAAGAAAGGGCAATTTTATTTGAAAGAGGGATTGCTTTATAGGAAATCTGGAACAGTATCCAATGGCCATGGACAACTAGTTCTACCCTCTTCATATATGGAAAAGGTTATGGAGAGATCACATGTTGTATCAGACGGTGGACATGGGAAAATTGGTACCACCTGTCAAAGGGCATCGGTGAAATATTTTTGGCCAGGCGTAGCTGAGGACATTGCTCAGTATGTAAATGCCTGTGCACAATGTAGCAAGGAAAACTCCATACGTGGAGAAACCCATCAAGACCTAGAAACGCATTGGGGCGAACATAGGCCTGAAAATAAAAATAACAAGGTAGACATAGAGGATAGGTCAGCACCTTCCCACACCCAGTCTTCTAATAAACCAGTGACCATGGCAACTCTCCGTCTCGTACCGAGAGGGGAATCAACCCATCCCGCGCCGACACTATTGTGTTCAAAATTCGTGTAACTGGATAAAAATAGAATCGTTTGTCAGCCAAATTTGAAAATGAAACAGAGATTTCCCCAGAAAAAAATTGGAAGTGGGTGAGTGGGCAATTGGCCTAATGCTCAGCTCTCTTCGACATACGGCTATTAAATTAGCATTATGAGGGAACAGGCAACAGTGATAGTTGGCCGGCCCTACACAGTCCATTGGAAGTCTTGGATACGGACATGGATTGAGATTATATATTATAGTGCCATGCAAACGGGAGAATAGATTTCTTGGTTCAGGAAATTCATTTCCCCATATGAATCATATTATCGCTCCAGTTAGGTTTAGCCGAGATAACCCTCTGGTGAAAATAGGCTCTGCCTGGATTTGGGAAATAATTACAGTAACAGAGTCACTAGTGAATCTAGTAAAGGGTATTGCCAGATTCCAGTCAAGCCTGAGCTCAGACCATTTCTGGCTGTGATCACTTCGGAGGGGCACTATGATTTCATATGTTGCTTTTTGGGTTGATGAATATTCCAAGTGTTTTTATCCAGGATGATGAGGACTTTACTGGATCCCTTATGAAAACTCAGCTATCACCAATTGTATAGATGACATCCTCATAAATATTGGAACCTTGAGGAACATCTAAAACCTCTGGACATGTCATTGAACAGACTCAGAGAAGAGTAATGGTGAAAATTGATTGATAATCAGCATTTGAAAGGCAGCAGCACCTGTGCTGTTTATTTACATAACAGGAATATATCCTCAGAGAGTTTAGGCAAATTTCTTGTGTAGTGCCTACTTGAATTGACCCACCTAAAGAAAACCAGGAGAATAGTAAGACAGAGTAAATCAAAGATTGGAAGAAAGGTTATCAAAACGATATTAGGAATGTTACTCTACCCGTAAGTAGTAATACTTTTACTAATACTATTATAGGACGGGAGAAATCTTAGGTTAAATGCATTAGAAGCTTCAGGTTGGCCTAAAGTTAGCTGTTTAAACTATGCATAACAGAAAATGCTAGTAGTAATCAAAGAGATTATTATTATTATTATTCTTATATATATATATCAGGAATAACGGAGATAATTTAAAGAGCATTTTTCCTACATTGAACGATAGGCAGAATAGGCCCACATTTTCTGATTTTAATTACATCTTTTGGGATTTCCGTCTCATACGGATGAGGCTAGGCTATAAATAGAATCGCCTAATAAATTTCGGTCAGTCACAATTGTGGTGAAGTGGGATGTTATAAATATTTATAGGGGACTTAGTGTACTGACTGAGATCAGCTGTGAAGGTATATATATCTAATAAGAGTAGTGTATTATATATAACCTTACTTGCTGCCACATATGTATACCTCAGTCAGAATTATTCTGGAATAGTGTAATGACTACGTTATATGTCTAGGGTATGTGTATGATGAAGTGTAAGTCAAAACACCAACAGACAGATAAACAATTTAATTTATTCCACTACACTTGACAACACTGTGACACTCACATACATAAAACACTCTACAAGGATATCTTAAAGGAGTCACTGATAACTTTTCAAATAACAATATGTATTCATTGCTGTCATGAATGAATATGTGTCCTGATTCAAATACAAAGGGAACCAGGAATCACAATCAATTTTAATTACAAGTTATATGTACAGAATTTATCAATATGAATATTGTAGTGACATAAGTTATTAACAGTATCCTATGTGTCAGTTGTGTAGTAGTACTATGAGGTAATACTGGTTTTGTTTTGTTCAAGCTCTGTTGGTATTTGTCATCATGACTTCAATAGTTTGTCTTTATTGGAACTAGTATTGGAGATGTTCTCAGTTCCTGATATTAAAACAATTTACTTCCCCTCTTAAGTTTATGTTACAATGTTCTTTTAAGATGGGGGTACATAATTTTGAGCTCAGCTGGCCACATCAGCTTATCTTGCGTGATGGCGGCAGGAAAGGACTCCTCTGCTCGATTTCTCCCCTGGGCTCTGGAGACACCTCACTGATAGCTAAATGGACCAAGGAGTATGCTGTCCGACTCTGGATTCAGCAAAGCTCTGACCAGGTGCTGCTCAATAACGTCAAGACCACGGTCCCTGAAAACAAGAAGGATGTACCTTCTACTTCACAACTAATTGATACTCTAGTTCTACACTGAGCACAATACATCACAAACATTGAGTTCAGAGCGTTAGGCCAACTGTCAGCTTCATCTGAAATACTTTATACCAGTATTAACCTCCTTAATGGTTACTACGCCTCTGCACTTCCAGCATTATTTCTTTCTAGTCAATCATCTAGGTGTCAGTGTACTGTTTGGCCATTCCATGCCGTTTTACTTTCCTCCGACACCTTCTGTTCAGGCTGGAGCATTATAGGCTTTACATCATGTTTGCTACTGAACTACACATATATACAGGCATAAATTAACAATTCACATTCAATTTTCATTAAAAGATACTGAATGTTTCAAGCTTACCACAATTCATAGAATAAACACAGATACGTTGACTAGCAATGAATTCTGGCACAATTACTGGCACAAATTCCCATCTGCTTATGTTCCAGGCTTATATTTAGCAAAAATATGAGCTGGCTTCAACGCACTGTTGCTTTATCAAGCTTATTTGAACTAGTGGTCTCGAACTAACGCTCCTAAGTGATTATATCAGCGAGTCTGGCCAATGGAGCCACGTTTCGACAAGTGTTTGAAAAAAATTTTACCTTCCTACGTCTCCCCTAACAACCAAAGATAGTATTTATAGTCCGACCAATCGTGTTTAGTCTTATATTTGTTGCGCTCCAATCAATTTGGAGTTTACATGGTAGGCTATTTCCGTACGCAAGGTTTTTTCAAACACGTTATAAAAAAATTTTATGAGCAGAAATGATTGCATGCTGTCAGGCATCCCCACTATTTTATTTTGGTTATAACTTGTTAATTCCTAGACTATTTGCGTAACGTTTTACATATTCTTTGTCAGCAAGCCCTAAGGAACCCAAATATACAAATTTAAAAGAGCTAAGTGGCTGCGTTCAAAATATGCAATTTCTTCAACCTCCTGTTTCGAAGATGTGCTGTCTGGGTACTGTAATGTCTTCAAACGTAAACCCATCTATTGTCATCTTTTCTAATAAGAGTTTTTCAGGACACTGTTATTTTACCATTGCTCTTTTCTTTATTAGATTTATTTGTTAGGCTTTATATTTACCTGATACTTTATATATGTGGATTAGAATATTTCACGACACCTCCCCTCTTAAAACAGACATTATATGTCAGTCCTTTATTCTATATACACATAGATAAATGTAAGTCAACTTGACTTTACTCTGCTGTGGTGCTATCATGGTTTTATGTAGTTGGGTCCATTCAGAGTAGGCACTACTCATGAAATCTGCCTCAGACTTCTACAACCAATAATATATTTCGGTTATGTTACTGAACAGCCGCAAGTGTGAGTGCTTGTCTTAATGCTGCTTCGCAACCCGTATTCACCATTTCTCTTCTCTGAGTCTGCGCAATGACATGTCCAGAGAACATTATATTTCCCTCAAAATGTACGTTATGAGGAGATAACATATACCTGGTGATAGCAAAGTTTTCGTAGTGGATCCCATAATCTTCTTATTATCCTGTATAAAACATTCGGAATATCCTCAATCAAAGAGGCAACTCAGGGATTCATTACGTTCCTCCGAAATGTTTACATCCAACAATTTTCTCATCATTCTAGGGAAGACACTAGGCGCATTTTTCAATCCAAATGGCAATCTATTAAACTCATAGTGTCCATCTGAGGTACTAAAAGCTAGGTATGGTCTAACCTCAGGCTTTACTGGAATCTGATAGTATCCTTTACTCAGATCCACTTTTGAGAAATATTTAGCTTTATTTAGTCTGGCAAACAGCTGATTTGTATCCGGCAATGGATCCACCTGTCCTTCTGTAATAGCATTCAGTCTCCTGTAATCTATACAGAGTCTATGTTCTCCAGAGGGCTTCCTTAAGAGTACAACACCGGAACTATATGAGGATTCACTGTGTGAAATAATTCCCTCCTTCAATAGATAGTCTATCTCTTCCTTCAAAGCTTTCTCCTTAGCAAACGGAATCGAATATGGTTTCATACAGACAGGTGTGGGGTCTATCAGTTTCATATCATATTCCAATGGGTTTGTATGCCCTGGTCGGTCTGTTAACACCTCTGCATGATTATTTAGAACCTGTTGCACTCTCTCTTTCTGAGTGTTCGTTAAATGTGTACTGATTTTCACCTGTGCTGCTGTCTCACAGGGGTGTAATGGATATTCAAATGATGAAAGTGGTTCCTTTTTCATCTCCATGGCGATGGACAAGGTCAACAAGTGTGTCTCTTCCTGATGTTCTCTTTCCAAATATTTCTTCAGGAGATTCACATGATAGATTTTTTCTTTCCCCTTCTTATCTATCTTATAATTTGTTCTAGACACCTTCTCTAGAACTGTATATGGACCCTGCCATCCAATTTGTAACTTATTCTGACTCCCGGGCAAAAGAAGCAGTACTTTCTCTCCCACAGCCAAATTTCTGTCTTTCGCCTTCCTGTTATAATAGGCAGCATGTTTCTTCCTGGCTTGTTTCAAATTTTCATTGGCAAGTTTCCAGCCAGTTTTTAAACGAGTGGTCAGCTCATTCACATATTGGTATGAAGATGTAATGTTTTCCTCTGCCTTTTCATCAGTCCACGTTCTTAACAAAGCTACATATGGACCTTTAATTGTGTGGACCTATTTGTCCATGCACCGGTATGGTCTCTTCCACTCGAAGCTCTATAGTGATGATTTTTCTTCCCAGAATTATCATTCACAAAACGACCGCTACCAATTCTTTTCCTGGGGCTGTCTCCCCACTTAAAATTCTTGATGAGAGATTTCCTCTCTACATCCTCTTCCTCCAGTTTGTTTAAGTCCGATTGAGGGATTTTCGGCTTATCCTGGGGTAAGACATCTGTTTGCACTCTCCGCATAGTGGCCATTGTAAAACAGTTAAGTGAAGCTTGTCCGTGAAAAGGGGCTTCCCATTCCATTTGGTCCACTTTATCAAATTTATATCTCTTTTTATTATCAGGCCTAATTTTGCCCCGTGGCGTGTCCAGGTCCTGATCCATGTTCCCACTTGTGGGTGTTCCCTCATGTGCTATGCTACACCTTTCTACAAAATTCTCAATGTCCCATCTTGCTTTGGGCCAATAATAATTGTGAGCCACCTTTTGAATGATGGTACCTATCTTCTCATGGTCCCCATCTGGTTTCACATGTATGCTCCTTATTAATTCTGTCCTATATCTCTTTGGAAGAACCAGCTGTCCGTGACCATGGGATCTAGTTCCGGCCTTCCTATACATCAACTTGTTTTTCATGTAAAAATCTCCCTTGCCTGGAGTTGTATGACAAGTTGACAATTTTCTGAAACAAGGCTTGAGTGTTTTATCCCCAAACTGTGCCTTCCTCATCTCTTCTGGAGTGGTATCCAACATAATATCCTCCTCCTGTCTTGAGGTCGACCTGACCTGAAGGGTTGCCATATACACAGGTTTCCTTCTGCAACGGTCAGTGTCATGATTGTCCATCTGACAATTTTTACACCACCTTTTTCCTTGGTTGAAAGATTTTCTTTCATCATATTTCCTTTCATCGAATTGTGGGAATTTATTTTTATTTTCATACCGTGGCCTATCAAACTGGTGCTTACCTTTGTTTTGATCCCTAGGATCAAATTTATTAAAGTCCTGTGGTGCCCTAAAGTTATCCACTTGTTTCTTTTTATTACCTGTTACCTCTGCTTGAGCTGCTTGATACCTTTCAGCAACATTTAGCAACTCACCCAGCCTCTCTGCACCTTGTTCCATGAGAAACTTTCTCAGGTCTGGAGCCATGGACTCTCTTAATTGCTCTATAAGGACCATTTCCTTAAGATCTTGGGTTTTCCCCAGAGAAGTCCATTTCTCCAAATATGTCTCTATTCGTGCAGAGAACTGGTGATAGGTTTCACCTGACAGTAGTTTAGCATTCCTAAATTTTTTCCTATAAAATTCTGCATTCTTTTCATATCATAATAAAAGAGCCTGCTTTAGCATGTCATAATTTTCCTGATCACCTCTGCTCATTTTTGCAAAAACTTCATAAGCTGCCCCACGAAGTCCCTGAGATAACTTTAAGCTCCACCTTTCTCTCTCTAACCCATACGTGGTAGCTAATAGTTCGTACCTATTTAGATAGCTCTCTATATCATCGTCTTTCTCAACAAAATGATCTAAATGAAAATTCATAGCTGAGGTTGAGGCTCCTTGGCTAGCAGTGGCATCAGAGGCAAAGGGACTGGCACCATTTTCAGGAGCATGGCCTTGAAACTCAAACTCCCTTAGTCGTAACTCATGTTCCCTTTGTAATCTCTTCTCCTCCTTTTCTGCTTCCCTCTCTGCAGTCAATCTTCTTTCTTCTGCTTCCCTTTCTGCAGCTAATTTCTTCTCTTCCCTTTCTGCAGTCAATCTTCTTTCCTCGGCTTCCAATGCTTTAGCCTCTTTGTCAGCCTCAATCTGCAACCTCTTAATTTCTTTTTCAGCCTCTAACTTTCTTTCGGCTTCAAACCTTCTTTCTTCGCGTTCAATAAATTTGTCACATTCCGTAGTGACATAGGCAACCATAACTTGCCCATCTAATCCTAACTCTTTTGCAGTCTGAACAGCAGCAGATCGAAATTTGGCCAGGTCCGCCATTGTCTATCAGGTAAATTTATACAATGTCTAACCAACAATTCAATCTCTAAATATATCTAATGGACAACACAGGCACCGTGAGCTCAACCTTATTTAATTCCACCCAAGGATACCTTTTAATTCTTATATTCCCTGAAGTGAATTACCCCCAATATTTTTAATAGGTAAAGATTCAAAATCCCAAGAGCGAGACCCCAATATATGTGGTGAAGTGGGATGTTATAAATATTTATAGGGGACTTAGTGTACTGACTGAGATCAGCTGTGAAGGTATATATATCTAATAAGAGTAGTGTATTATATATAACCTTACTTGCTGCCACATATGTATACCTCAGTCAGAATTATTCTGGAATAGTGTAATGACTACGTTATATGTCTAGGGTATGTGTATGATGAAGTGTAAGTCAAAACACCAACAGACAGATAAACAATTTAATTTATTCCACTACACTTGACAACACTGTGACACTCACATACATAAAACACTCTACAAGGATATCTTAAAGGAGTCACTGATAACTTTTCAAATAACAATATGTATTCATTGCTGTCATGATGAATATGTGTCCTGATTCAAATACAAAGGGAACCAGGAATCACAATCAATTTTAATTACAAGTTATATGTACAGAATTTATCAATATGAATATTGTAGTGACATAAGTTATTAACAGTATCCTATGTGTCAGTTGTGTAGTAGTACTATGAGGTAATACTGGTTTTGTTTTGTTCAAGCTCTGTTGGTATTTGTCATCATGACTTCAATAGTTTGTCTTTATTGGAACTAGTATTGGAGATGTTCTCAGTTCCTGATATTAAAACAATTTACTTCCCCTCTTAAGTTTATGTTACAATGTTCTTTTAAGATGGGGGTACATAATTTTGAGCTCAGCTGGCCACATCAGCTTATCTTGCGTGATGGCGGCAGGAAAGGACTCCTCTGCTCGATTTCTCCCCTGGGCTCTGGAGACACCTCACTGATAGCTAAATGGACCAAGGAGTATGCTGTCCGACTCTGGATTCAGCAAAGCTCTGACCAGGTGCTGCTCAATAACGTCAAGACCACGGTCCCTGAAAACAAGAAGGATGTACCTTCTACTTCACAACTAATTGATACTCTAGTTCTACACTGAGCACAATACATCACAAACATTGAGTTCAGAGCGTTAGGCCAACTGTCAGCTTCATCTGAAATACTTTATACCAGTATTAACCTCCTTAATGGTTACTACGCCTCTGCACTTCCAGCATTATTTCTTTCTAGTCAATCATCTAGGTGTCAGTGTACTGTTTGGCCATTCCATGCCGTTTTACTTTCCTCCGACACCTTCTGTTCAGGCTGGAGCATTATAGGCTTTACATCATGTTTGCTACTGAACTACACATATATACAGGCATAAATTAACAATTCACATTCAATTTTCATTAAAAGATACTGAATGTTTCAAGCTTACCACAATTCATAGAATAAACACAGATACGTTGACTAGCAATGAATTCTGGCACAATTACTGGCACAAATTCCCATCTGCTTATGTTCCAGGCTTTTATTTAGCAAAAATATGAGCTGGCTTCAACGCACTGTTGCTTTATCAAGCTTATTTGAACTAGTGGTCTCGAACTAACGCTCCTAAGTGATTATATCAGCGAGTCTGGCCAATGGAGCCACGTTTCGACAAGTGTTTGAAAAAATTTTACCTTCCTACGTCTCCCCTAACAACCAAAGATAGTATTTATAGTCCGACCAATCGTGTTTAGTCTTATATTTGTTGCGCTCCAATCAATTTGGAGTTTACATGGTAGGCTATTTCGGTACGCAAGGTTTTTTCAAACACGTTATTAAAAAATTTTATGAGCAGAAATGATTTCATGCTGTCAGGCATCCCCACTATTTTATTTTGGTTATAACTTGTTAATTCCTAGACTATTTGCGTAACGTTTTACATATTCTTTGTCAGCAAGCCCTAAGGAACCCAAATATACAAATTTAAAAGAGCTAAGTGGCTGCGTTCAAAATATGCAATTTCTTCAACCTCCTGTTTCGAAGATGTGCTGTCTGGGTACTGTAATGTCTTCAAACGTAAACCCATCTATTGTCATCTTTTCTAATAAGAGTTTTTCAGGATTTAAAAACCTAACTCTGGGAAGGTTAGTGTTTTTATCACTGTCCGTCCGAAAAAGTTAGTGCATGTGGCCTTACACGCGTGATAGTAGTAATTGTGTATCGCGTTACGCTTGTTGGGGTGGCATTAATAGCGAGACGCGTGTTTAATTTTGCATGCGTTCGGCTTTCTGCCTCTCCCCTCTCTCTATCCTTTAGTCCATCTGTTCGTTCGTTTTGGTAACGTAATATAATTAATGTTAGGATTAATTTAGGTCATTACGCATTGTGCCTCTCAATGTTTTTCTTAGAAATGCAATACCCGTTTTAATGTGTTGTGGAAACGCTTGTATTTATGCAGTGGCTTATATTTAACGTGGAAACGTTACAATTTGCAGACGAAGCATAAAACAAAGGGGATTTCGAGTACATTCCTTGTGACAGCACTGTTATTTTACCATTGCTCTTTTCTTTATTAGATTTATTTGTTAGGCTTTATATTTACCTGATACTTTATAAATGTGGATTAGAATATTTCACGACAACAATTTGAAAACACAGAAAGCGGGGGAAGCACTACATAGATTAATGCAAGCGTTTGCCTTTCTGAAACTGTAGCAGACCTTATTCAACATTGAGGGCCAGTATGTGTGTGTGTACCTGAGGGTAAGACCGAATTCATATATATATATATATATATATATATATATATATATATATATATATATATATATATATATATATATATATATATATATATAATAGTGTGTAATAATAATTATTAATCCACTGTGCGATACGATATGTATAAGATGTGTAGGAATGGACTGTGTCTTCTGATGAAACTTACCGGCTCATGTGTACTTCTAGAGGCAAAGCCCGCCTTCGGAAATATTTAAATATATTGAGAGAGATGGCTAATTGTGTCACTAAGTTGGGAAATTTATTTAAAGAAGTATTTCTTGAATGGAATGAGACACTTGACAGGAACATAAAGAAGGATGAAAGGGATTGATTCACAGTATCGTTTGATATATTGTTAAATACTTTTACTCACAACCCAGTTATGGTATGGAGGTAAATCATGGGACGATACTTATAAATTAAAAGGTAGAATTGAATTGTGATCATTTTGTATTAAAATGATTGTTGTTGACTACACTATATCTTGTGCGTCAGCTGGCACGCTTATCTGAAACTGTCTATCGTCCCCATCTGTGTCATAAGAAGGGTATAGATAGAAAATACAGGTATTGCGTTTGAATTCATTGTAGGTTTAATCCTTTAAACACAAGCTTCAAAAGCAGCAGAGGCTACTCTTACTGAAGTTTCATCGTATGCAGTGCCAGTTGGTGATAACAGGCTCGTCATCACTGTAGTGAAATGGATCTGTGTAAACCCCACGCTCAAACTTCCTGCTTAAAAACCAGTCCGCGTAATTTTTTAAAATCTATATATAACTACAATATTTGAAATTTGTCTGAGGGGCAAAGTCCATTTACCGCTAAAGATTTAACTAGAGAATTTGAATTTTTCTACTACCACAGGTTAAAAGTTACTACCCCCATACATACACACACCCACCCTAATATTTATCGAAGGACGTAGTCAAAAGTAACAACCAATCAAATTTTTACCTCGTTTTTGTAGAGTCAAGAAAAGAATTGTTTGTAGAGGCAAAAATGCCGATTCAGTGTTTTTTACCAAACTTAAATAATTTATTTCTCAATAACTAAAGGGACATAAAATGAAAAGAATATGTTGAATTATAGCGCTGATATTGATTAATATAGTAACCTAAAGATTCCCACTTAATAAAATTATCTTGACTTAGAAAATTTTAATTTAGTGATATTTTAGATTAGGTTAGAACTACAATTAATTACAAAAATATTACCCCGATGAAACTGTTAAGGAATAACCAAAGGAAAATTAGATAGAACGATAGAGGTCAATTGGCCGTTTAATTATCACTTTTGATATTTAAAATCGGTCCATAAATAACTGATATATAATAATATACCAATTTAATCAGACGAACGAACACACTTACAAATCGCTCCAGTTAAAATCCAAAAATAGTTAATTTTTTTGACTCGACTTCTGATTGGTTAGGGGTAGGGTAATAAAATTTACAACTACTTGAAAAATCAGGCCATTGTAGCTTGAACCGCCATTTGAAAAACTAACAAGCACTGCCAAGTTGAGATCAGCGGGAAAGCCTTGTGACCAAGCTTTTGCCGTCTGGACGATAAAGCAGTCTGAAAACTTATTTACTGCTAGTCAAGCTTGTGCATGTGTTATTATTCTTTACTTGGGGTGAGACAGATAAGTTTATTTGTAATATATTGACATGTAGGCCACAGGCTGTGTGTGTGCCGCCCTATTTTATTTCGATACTGCCAATTGGGAGAGGTTACGACGACCTAAGTAGGAATGTGTCTAAAGGCAGACTTATTGGGAAGTGAAAAATAAATGTGTTTGTAAATTTGCCATAAAATTTTGCGACTAAGTCCAGTAGAAAATAAATTGATAGTGGCTTCTGGAGTGACACAATGTTCAAATAACATGTGAAACCATGCATAGAATGTTTGGAAGAAGTAATTAACAGGTCACAAGATATATTTGTACACCCCTTCTGATTCTATGGAAGACAATCAATGCTTAAGGAACTGTGGCTTTGATGCCATATGGAAAAGAGAATGAAAACACAGGACTGAGTGTAGTCAAGGAAACTTAGAGTCTGGTGCAAATTGGTCAACACACATGGCTGACCCCAGGTAAGCTTACTATTGATTAGTTGTGGAATTGTTATAGACAGGCTCTAAAGGGGAGGAACTTTTCCTTCTTGTTCCAGGGTTGTATTACCAGTTACAAAGTTGTTGCAGTAAACCTGGAGAAGACAGAACCTGTGGGCAGTGAATGATTACAATATACCTGGAAGCTACATGCTGTATCTTCATCCAGGAGGCAACACTATTTGATTGATCTTGTAGATTCTGGAGCCAAAAGCATCAGACAGGCTGACCAGATAAGTCCCTTACTACGGGCAATTGATAGTTCATCGCAATTCCATCCACAACAATAAAGAGAATTTCCTGGGGAGTGATGTAAAGAACAGACTCTCAAATAACTGACTAGTGTTAATAACAAGCATTGAAATCAGACTGTGGGGTACCCATTACAGTGACCTTTCCTTTTGTTACAAGTGATGGATAAAGTTTCCACCTTATTCATTTATATTCTGTAAATAACAATTTTCTTGATTTGACAATTCCTGTCCCAAAAGATTGAGGTACAGGGAGATTAAAATTGTACATAATTATCTAAACTTTACCAACAGTCTTATTTACTTGATTTTATTGGGTTAAAGTTCTGTTTGAAATTATTCATTCCTCATAATAACTACATTACCCTAGACACTTAGCCACATAACACCACAGAGAATACTGTACACTGGGTGAGATCAGAAGGGGTAGCGTATAGGGACCCTGAGAAATTCATCATCACCATTCTTACTCAGGGAACTTACATAGCTTGACCTCACCTTGTTAACCTTTAATTTTATTAACATCAGGGAGCCGCGCTAGCGTAGTGGTTAATACACCGCTCTGGCGACCGGATGATACAGGATCAAACCCGGGCGACGGCATTTGAGGATTTTTCGTCGACCGGGATTTGGACTGGATTAACTCGAGACCTGGAGAGAACATTTGAAGGAGTGTCGTCGACCAGGGACTGGCGGCTCCTGAGCCGACCCAGCTGCAATGGGTACCTCCGAAATCGGCGAGTATCTGCCTGAATGGCGAGGGACACCTGTCTCTGTACAAGAAATAAAGGGATACTCACGTAAAATTAATGTCAGGTTAGACATAAAATAATAACCTGAGATTTCGCCTCGAGTATTAGGGGGCGAATGCAAAAAAAAAAAAAAAAAAAAAAATTAACATCAAAACCTCGTTTCACATATTGGGGTCCTGTCCGGGATTTTTGTTCCACCATACCCTGGGGCCCACTCAGTAGGAAAAAAATTTTATAAAACTAAACAAATTGTGGTGAATTGGATGAGCTGTCATTGCCATTATTTAATTAAGTTAGTATTTGTTACATTATTATATAAGTATTGATAACTTGTATGAGAGAATGGCAGACTTGGCCACATTTAGATCTGCTACAGTGCAGACGGCAAAAGAACTTGGCATGCGTGGGGACATTCTGATTCAGTATGTAACTTCTGAATGTGATAAATTTATAGAACTGGATAGGGAAGATAGGAAGTTAGAAGCAGAAAGGAAATAACAAGCTGAAAAAGAGAAAAGAGATTGCAAAGGGATGCAGAGGAAAAGAGATTGCAGATGGAGGCTGAAAAAGAAGAAGAGAGATTGCAAAGAGAGCATGAGTTAAGACTCAAGGAACTGGAACTTCAAGGACATGTTCCAGAAAATGGAAGCAGCCTATCTACCTCTGATACTAGTGCGAGTCAGGGTGCCTCAAATTCAGCTATGAATTTTCACTTAGATCCTTTTGTAGAGAAAGACGACGAGATTGAGTCCTAGCTCAGTAGGTATGAAAGGTTAGCTACCAACTATGGGTTGGAGAAGGAGAAGTGGAGTTTAAAATTATCCCAAGGACTTAGGGGAACCTTTTATGAAGTCTTCTCCAAGTTAAGCAGAGAAGACCAAGAAGATTATGATATTCTCAAACAAGCCTTATTAGTTAGATACGAAAAGAATAGTGAATTTTATAGGAAGAAATTTAGGAATGCTAAGCTACTTTCTGTGGAGACTTACCACCAATTCTCTGCCAGACTAGAGACTTATTTGGAGAAATGGACTGCTCTGGGGAAAACCCAAGATCTGAAGGAAATGATTATGATGGAGCAATTAAGAGAGTCCATGGCTCCAGACCTGAGAAAAATTCTCACGGAACAAAGTGCAGAGAGATTGGGGGAGATTCTCAATGTTGCTGAAAGATATCAGGCCGCCCAGTCAGAAGTAGCTGGGGCAAGAAAGAAACAAGCAGAGAGTAATAAAACCCCACAAAACCAGAATAAATTTGATAATAGAGATCAAGCTCATAGATTTAAACCCAATTATGATAGGCCAAGATTTGATCCTAGAGATAGAAACCCTCAAGTAAATGAAAAGAAACCCTACAGACCAGAAGGAAAATGGTGTAAACATTGTAGGTTAAGTAACCATAATACAAAAGACTGTAGGAAGAAAAGCCCTCCATATTTCGTTGCATGCCTTAAAACAGGAAACAATGGAAAGAAGGAACTGCCTACAGGACAGCAGGAACCTCATCATCCCCGTATATGTGAAGAAGTAGTATGCAATGGGGCCACTATTAAGTGCCTTTATGATACTGGATTGGATTTTGACTCAGTCGTGAGTTCTAACCTAGTGCACCCAGATCAATATATCACAGAAACAGTGGAGATACAAGGGGCAACTAAGGACGTAGCAACCATGACACTTCCCATTGCAAGAATAAATGTAAAAACTCGCTATGTGGAAGGAGTGATTAGAGCAGTAGTGATAAATGAACCAATCTCCCCTCTAATATTGGGGTGTAGATATGTGTTTTTGGAAAATCCCAAAAGACCAGTGATTATGGCAGCAGTACAGACCACGTCACAGTCAAGGAAGGAGGAAGATAACCCAATAAATACTCATCCAGAGGAGATGAGGAAGGCACAGGCTGGGGATAAGTCATTAAAGCCGTGTTTCAGGAAACTCCCAAAAAGCCATACCCCTCCAAACAAAGGAGATTTTTATATGAAGATCAAGTTAATGTATAGGAAGGCTGGCACAGGATCCAATGGTCATGGACAATTTGTACTGCAGTACCACAAATATACCGATACTTCCATATTGAAACAGAGATCAAGAGGGGTGGCCCCATTCTGTCACATGTCTATCTATCTATCTATCTATCTATCTATCTATCTATCTATCTATCTATCTATCTATCTATCTATCTATATGTCTATCTGTCTGTCTGTCTGTCTGTCTGTCTCTCTCTGTCTCTCTGTCGGTCTGTCCGTCCGTCCGTCCATTCTGTTTGTGTGTGTCATTCTGTATAGTCTCCCTCTCTCCCAGTCTGTTCTCTGTGTCTCTCACAGTCTGCTCTCTCTTTCTCTCCCTCTCTCTCCCAGTCTGTTTTCTCTCTCTTAGTATATTGACACACAAAAATATCCATCAAAGTTCTGGACACATCCATATACTGATGGTTCAGCAAAAAAGGCAATTGAAAATGGGGACGCTGGTACCCTCATTAAAATAAAAAATAGAATTCACTCTATAACACTTGCTACTGGCAAATAATGCAATACATTCAATGCTAAAGTCTACTTTCTTTTAAGTTCTTTTCTCTTCTCCTTATTGTGAGCGTTTCTATTCGCCCAATCTGAGGTGGCTCCGTAGGGAGCGTCGCCGCATGGTGCGATCGGCAGCTTCATCCTCTCAGATTGCTGGTTTTATGTCCAGTACCCTCATGTCTCTCTTGCGCACATCTTTGAATCTCAGCTGCTGTCGCGCAACTGTTCTTTTGCCATCTGCCAGTTGTCTGTTGAAGATATCTTTAGGGATGTTACTGTCGTAAAAATTTTGAATCTGTATGACCCCGCGCTTAAATTCCCCGCTCAAAACTAACTATAATATTAGAATCTAAAATTAACTATAGTATTTGAATTTGGCTAGGAACCAAGTCATAAGTTACCGCCCAACAAAATTATCTAAGAGCATAGTACAAATTTAACAACCAATCAGAGTGCGTATTTTTTTGGGTAAGGATAAAGAAATCTTTTACTTGGTAACAATGCCTCTTTTGTGTTTTTGACCGAAAGAAGATATTTTATTTCTTAACAACTAAAGATAATTAAAATGTAAGGGATATCTTAAATTATAGCGCTGATATTGCTTAACACATAAGTATAAAGATTCCCTCATAATAAAATTATATTGACTTAGTAAAATTGATTTTAGTGATATTTTCATATCCGGGTAAGGCCAAATTTAATTACTTAAAAATTACCCAGATTGAAATGCATAGAAATAACAAAGGGAAAACTATATATAACGATAGAGAGCAATTGGCCGTTTAATTATCACTTTGGATAATTAAAATCAGTCCAATAATAGCTGTAATATAAAATATTAAAATTTAGTCAGATTATACAGACACGCTCAGATTCGCAGCAGTCACTAGTCTAAAAATATTTTTTGACTGCGTTTCTGATTGGGCGGGTGTATTTCTATAAATAGTAACAAGGTCGTACGGTCTGGGCCATTCGATTCAAAAATCTGCACCGAGCTGACAGAATTTGCATATTTTGTTAATTACTAACCTGTGTATAGCCAGCGTATGTGTTAATGCTAAGTGGAAAGTGAAACTAATGTGTTGTGCCATACTGACCCATTTATGAATGTGTGTAGTTTTGCAGACATGTTCGAAATGACAAACATGTGTATAGTGTTTGCAAATATGGCAACAAATTACGACAGTAAATGTTAGTAGTTAAATTGGAATTTTCTTCTGGAGTGACACACTGTTCAAAGATCACGTGATAAACGTACAGGAAAGGTTAGAATGAAGAAATCAATAGGTCACATGCTGTTTGGTACTTTACATGATTATCGTACGGAAGCCAAGCATGGACTAAGGACGCTAACATTGAATCAATACAGAGAAAGAATGATCACATGGAACGGACTGTAGGCAAAGAAATTCTAGGTCTTGTGCAACTTGTTAGCACAATAACTGAAAAGGGTAAGACTTAGTGTTGTTGTGGGTGAGTGAATTGAGGCAGACATCTATATGGAATATGGTTGTCCTTTTATTCCAGGTTATATCACGAAATTACCTCATGGCTGCATTCACTTGAGAGGAAGTGTGGGAGATGAGAGTTCCTTATATATCTGGAGCCAGACCCCATCTTCTCAGTCAGGAGCTATAAAGTTTGTGGTCCTGACTTGTGTATATGAACAGCAGCAGCAACATTCTAAGATAAGTCCTTTATAAAGGCCAGTGTCAGTTTATCCAATCATTTTACCCAAGAGTAATCAAACTAGGATTACAACCCTTTTTAGGATGAATAGATAAGACCATCAAAATAATAAAGAGAACTTACAGCATAGTAATAGCAGACGTTATCACTCATATGAACATAAACTGTATGTGTAGTTATTCCAGTGAACACTCTACAAAAATGGAACAGTTTTTCCAATATATTTATTTTGACGTGTAAATATCGTTTTATTGCTTTTGAGTATTCCTGACCTGTAAAGATTGAGGTTCAGGACAACTAAATTGTACATAAAAATTTCATACAGTCTTGCTTAATAATTTTATTAAAGTTAAAGTCTGTTGTGAAATTAATAACTGTTATATTAGATAAATTACCCTAGACGTAGCCAAATAAAATAACAGTTAATCATTTATAAATTGGAATCTTAAGAGGTCGCAGTTAGGAACTCAGAGTACTACATCATCATCATCTTCTCTGAGAACTTACATAGCTTGACCCCACTTTGATGTCTATACACCCTTGCTCTTTTCAGAGAAGGGGTATTACTTATAAGACCAGTCGCTTATCTGGCACTATCCTGGTATCCTCTGATACATCTATTTGTCCAGGATAGCCTATAGTTTAGTAACATCAAAACCTCTTATAACAGTTACCATCTTCCATGCGGCGGACATGGTCAAACCAGCGTAGTCTACGCTATCTGAGCAGTGTTTACATACTCTAAATGCCAGAACGTGACAGCAAGTAAGTATGAACCCAAAAAAACGATTTGACTCCCTCCCACAATTCTTTTGTGTGTATGCATGTATTCTTCTGATGGCCAGCAAATTTAGTTATTACGTTGTCATTCTTATCTTTATCTTCAAAAGGTGCAGCGGCACATTAGGAGTATTCGGTCACTCTAGCTTGATTCTGATAAACATAGTCACGGTTGCTCACTGCAAGTAATCCAGGTAAAGTTAATATTTCTAATAGTCATGAACAGAAATGGTTTCAGTCAAAAATGGGAAACACATCAGGTTACAAAATTAAATATTTCCATGTTTTTAATGCGTGTTTTCTTTTGTAGGAACTTAGCAACGTGAATGTTTTTGGATTGACCGGCCTATCTGCACCTAACAGTTAAAAATAATTTGTATCAGTTAAAGCTCGCGATATTTATGTATTTGATTGTGAAAGGCTAACAAAGCATGCACCACCAGCTCTGTTAGGTAGTTCAATAAAGCTTCAGAATAATTGCTTCAGATAAATAAAGTTAGCAACAACAATAAATGACGTAGCAGAGACAACATTGTCAAATAATCAGAAGATTATATAGAATGTTCAGACTGTTTCGATATTTGTCGTTTGGAGGTTTACAGTAATGTTAAGCATAAAAGTGGATGATATAGAAAAAAGAGATAATAGTAAAGAAAACGGGTGACAGAAATCAAGAGTGAAATACGAAGAATGTATCTTTACCCCGTGCCCTAATCTTATCCTGTCACATCTACATGTCTGCTTTTATCTGTAACAGATGAGTCACTCATCGTGTGCGAATGATACATGAAAAATTATCATGCGCTAGCATGTATGCAGAATTCGACATCATTTGCGCGTATAATCAATAGATCATTACAGCTCACCGGAACTGAATACCACCATCTTGAAACATATCCTGCTATCAATGTATTGATAAAAGCTCATCAGACAATGCTTTTATCTTTTTCTGATATGACTTAGTTCAGTTCTACCTATGAAGTCTTGCTAGTTCTATCAAATATATCTGCCTAATGACAATTTTGCTACGTCGCTCAAATTTACCGGGGTTATAAGTGTGTGGGAGTACACTAAGAACTGCTTATTGGTTTTTTGGGTACAGAAATGTACTTCCAGATCACAATAACCGTACAACTGACAATAGGATTAGCAATTTAAAAATAGGTATCATAGCAGATACTGCCTCAAGGGAGTGAAGTGTTAGAGACTTCACCGTACTAGGTCGAGAATCGAGAGGTAGGGTGACCAGTTCTCTTCTTCGCTGCCTTTTCCTTTCCTAAATCAAATAGCAGTGTCAAATACCTATTTATAACTGGGTAGACTGGAGAGTACCGTGATTATAACCCGATACCTTTGCCGCGAGAGACCAGCGCTCCAACCACTGTGTCAATCGTATGCTATTAACAATAACATTCCTATATATAAAATACCAGCTTTTTCTGTCAGTGGGTAACGCTAAGGGATGCAACTTTGGTTGAAAGTTAGACATTAATTGTATTGTTTCCCTTATTTAGGTACTCTCCCGAAAATAGTAACACACCAAAGAATAATGCGCAAATGACGGTGTGCACAAAAATATATTTATAGAATGTGTGATTCCGTATACACACATTGGGATCCTCGCTGCTGCTACGTAGTTCGTGTACTGTGGTGATGCACAGTGGTTTTTTAAAAATACTTTTGAATAAGTAAAATTGCCGTTAGGTAATGGTGCTTTTGGATTTAATTCCCGTCTTATGACGGGCTATTACACTAGTAATAGAAATAAACAACCAAAACTGACACATAAAGAAATATCAACATCATACTCCTTTGCGCTCCTAACGGAGCATGGACCTGCCACTTCCCACCTTGCAGGAAGCCTGCATAAAACATTCACATGTTCTTGCAGTAGTGGTTTATGAGCAATTTGTTTTATATAATGAAGTTGCCAGTCCCCCCATGCGCAACCTTCATATTATCACCTTGTACGACATGCTTGAGTGTGCAGTGGTTCTATTTTGTCATTGTCTCTTCAGAGTCAACTACAAGAAATATGACCCATCTTATGATCACTAGGTCTATTGTAAAAGCTACCTCAGATTGGGCGAAAAGAAGCTATGACAACAAGCAGAAGAGAAAAATATACGCCGAAAGGAACACACACACACACACACACACACATCCGCACGCACGCACGCACGCACACACACACACACACACACTCACACAAAGCAGTTGAGGATTATCACCTCAAGACCGCATTAGCAAACTCAGTTATGGTTGAAAGGGGCTACTACTATTGTAAAATCAGTAACAACTGTTTCTGTTATCGTCATTTTTTGACATCATCACCACGGTTATCAACTCATCGGACTTTCTTTTTCTACTTATCATTAACATCGTTATTCATTAGTTCCATTTTGACTTTAAAAAAAAACAATTTGGTGTAATCGAACTCGCATCAGACCAGATACATTGGCTCAGTTGTAATGTGTTCTATATCTCTGTGAAAGACAGAATATTTACCGATGAATCCTTTCAACCCATGAATAATAAACGCATTACCCTCAAATGTGGCACATTGGACACTGATTGCCAAACAAACACTCACGTAAACGCTGGTTGCACGCACAGATAGCGCTCATTGGGGACCCATTAACACCAACGTTTGGCTGCAGGGGTAACGTATCACAAAGGCATTGAACCGTATCCGTGCGTGATTTTTGCAATCAATAAAGTTAGCAGATTGACAGCAGATGTGCTTTACAGAAGAATAATAGAATGATCACTCGTGTTTATCAGACCTTGACCATTTGAAACTTATATTATTATATGATTATCAGCAATCTATTACTGTCAGCAATATATGAATATCAGCCATAACAGTGGCTACGAGGAAGTACACTGATGTCCATAAATGACTTATTGAGATAACGATGGTGGAGGCTGGGACAGTTTAAGCTAATTACTTACTTACTTAGTCGCTCCTCTTCTACCGTGACGTGTAGAGGTTTGGAAGAGAGAGCGCCTTACTATCCTATCGGCTGTCTTCCTCCTGGTCTGGTTCCATTCTAGTCCTGGTCCTTCAAAGATTGTCTAATGTTGTCCTCCCAACGGACTCTGGGTCGTCCTGGAGGTATGGTTCCCTGGCTCTTTGTTCCCCATACTTGTCGTGGTAGCCGATCTTCTCCCATTCTGCAGACATGGCCAAACCATCTTAGTTGGGACTGTTCTTCTTGGGTCTGCAGGGGTTAGGTTTTCAGGCCTTGGCGTATCGTCTGGTTGCGGACCATTAAAAATCAAATAATAAGAAAAATAAAATACATCAGTGAATTTAGCACCACGAATTCTAAATCTCTTATTGTATTCGACAACATCGTGTATCTACAGTTTGTTTGAACAACTGTGATGTCAAAACTTCCTAATATATGGCTCTGAATTATGGAGGACAACACACACACACACACACACACAAAACAACAACCAATAAGTTACAGATTAAAAAATTTTTTTTAAGGTGCTTGCTCAGAACCAGAGCTGTGGAGTCTGAGTCGCAGAGTCGATCGTTTTTTAGTCGAGTCGGAGTCGGTAACAAATGTCCCGACTCTGAATTTTATTAGACTTAAGCTCAGTCGGATCCTTTTGTTTTTAAAAGAACCTATTTAATTTAAATGAAAAATTATCATATTTTAAAATACTTTTTCAGTTTTTGTTTAGTATTATTGTTAAGTGAATGAATAATTAAACATGTAATCTACGAAAGCCACGTATTCATGTATTCACACATGTACCATATTTATAATACAACTCCAAACAAGTGCATAATTTTATGCGACATGACTTTTTTTTAAAAACTGTAGTTGGAGTCGGAAGTCGTAGACGGATCGGACTTCTAAAATTTCAGGAATCGGAGTGGGAGTCGGAACATTTTTTGGCCGACTCCACAACTCTGCTCAGAACAGATGGGTTAGAATGGTAAGACAAAATCACATATGGGGAACTGATGAAAGGAACAGGACAAATAACTGCAGAAGTGAGGAAGTGACGTTGGTTTTAGATTAAAAGAACACTGAGGAGACCAGTTGGAAACATCACAAGGCAGCACATTTGTCTGGACCCCCAGGGTAACACAAATAGAGGGAGCTCTAAACAAGACATGTAAACAAGACATGTAAACAAGACATGTAAACAAGACATGTAAACAAGACATAAACAAGACATGTAAACAAGACATAAACAAGACATGTAAACAAGACATGTAAACAAGACATGTAAACAAGACATGTAAACAAGACATGTAAACAAGACATGTAAACAAGACATAACCAAAACATAAACAAGACATGTAAACAAGACATAAACAAGACATGTAAACAAGACATGTAAACAAGACATGTAAACAAGACATGTAAACAAGACATGTAAACAAGACATAAACAAGACATTAAACAAGACATAAACAAGACATGTAAACAAGACATGTAAACAAGACATGTAAACAAGACATGTAAACAAGACATAAACAAGACATGTAAACAAGACATAAACAAGACATGTAAACAAGACATATAAACAAGACATGTAAATGTGGTGAAGTGGGATGTTATAAATACTTATAGGGAACTTAGTGTACTGACTGAGATCAGCTGTGAAGGTATCTATATCTATTAAGAGTAGTGTATTATAGATAACCTTACTTGCTACCACATATCTATAAATCTCAGTCAGAATTATTCTGGAATAGTGTGATGCTACGTTATGTGTCTAGGGTATGAGTATGGTGAAGTGTAAGTCACAACAACAGACAGATAAACAATTTAATTTAATCCACTACTCTTGACAACACTGTGACACTCACATACATATAACACTCTACAAAGATATCTTAAAAGAGTCACTGATAAACTTTCGAATAACAATATGTATTCATTACTGGCATGAATGAATATGTGTCCTGATTCAACTACAAGGGAACCAGGAATCACAATCAATTTAAATTACAAGTTATGTACAGAATGTATTTAATATGAATATTGTAGTGACATATATTATTACAAATGTTCTATGTGTGTCAGTTGTGTAGTAGTAAAATGAGGTAATACTGGTTTTGTTTTGTTAAAGCTCTGTTGGTATTTGTCATCATGACTTCAATAGTTTGTCTTTAGGGACCAGTATTGGAGATGTTCACAGTTCCTGATTTTAAGACAAGTAAATTCCCCTCTTAATGTTAATTTTAAAAAGTCAGTTCAAGATGAGGGGACATAATGTTGAGCTCAGCTGGCCAAGTTAGCTTATCTGGCGTGATGGCGGCAGGAAAGGACTCCTCTGCTCGAATTCTCCTCTGGACTCTGGAGACACCTCACTGATAGCTAAAAGGACCAAGGAGTATGCTGTCCGACACTGGATTCAGCAAAGCTCTGACCAGGTGCTGCTCAGTACCATCAAGACCACTGTCCCTGAAATCAAGAAGGATGTACCTTCTACTTCATAACTAACTTAAACTCTCTTGTTACATTGATCACAACACAGCACAAACATTGAGTTCAGAGCATTAGGCCAACTGTCAGCTTCATTTGAAATACTTTATTCCAGTATTACCCTTCTTAATGGTTACTACACCTCTGCACTTCCAGCATTATTTCTTTCTAGTCAATCATCCAGGGGTCAGTGTACTGTTTGGCCATTCCATGCCGTTTTACTTCTCTCCGACACCCTCTGTTCAGGCTGGAGCATTACAGGCTTTACCTCACGTTGGCCACTGAACTACACATATATATACAGGCATAAATCACAATTCACATTCAATTTTCATTAAAAGATATTGAATGGTTCAAGCTTACCACAATTCATACGAATAAACACAGATACGTTGATTAGCAATGAATTCTGGCACAAACTGGCACAAATTCCCATCTGCTTATCTTCCAGGCTTTTATTTAGCCAAATATATGCTGGCTTCAACGCACTGATGCTTTATCAAGCTATTTTAAACAAGTGGTTTCGAACTAACGCTCCCAAGTGTGTATATCAGCGAGTCTGACCAATGAGCCCCGTTTCGACAAGTGTTTGAAAAAATGTTACCTTTCCCCGTTTCCCCTAACAACCAAGATAGTATTTATAGCCCGACCAATCGTGGTTAGGCTTTCATTTGTTGCGCTCCAATCAATTTGGAGTTTACATGGTAGGCTATTTCTGTAACGTAAATTTTTTTCAAACACGTTAAAAAAAAAATCTTATGAGCAGAAATGATTTTATGCTGTCAGGCACCCCCAATATTTTATTTTGGGTATAATTTATTAATTCCTGGACTATTTGCGTAACGTTTTACATATTATTTGTCAGCAAGCCCTAAGGAACCCAAAAATACAAATTTAAAAGGAGCTACGTGGCTGCATTCAAAATATGCAATTTCTTCTACCTCCTGTTTCGAAGATGTGCTGTCTGGGTACTGTTATGTTCTCAACCGTAAACCCATCTAATGTTATCTTTTCTAATAAGAGTTTTTTTTTATGATTTATAAACCTAACTCTGGGAAAGGGTAGTGTATTTTATCACTGTCCGTCTGAAAAAAAATTAGTGCATGTAGACTTACACGCGTGATGGCAGCATTTATGTATCGCGCGAAGCGTGTTTAGTGTTCGGCTTTCTGCCTCTCCCTTCTCTTTTTATCCTTTAGTCCAACTGTTCGTTCGTTTTGGTAACGCAGTATAATTAATGTTAGGATTAATTTAGGTCATTACGCAGTACGTCTCAATGTTTTTCTTAGAAATGCAGCACACGTTTCATTGAAGAAGGCGGGTAATAATACAGTAAGCTTTTATATCAACGTGAAAGCGTTACAATTTGCAGACGAAGCAGAAAACAAGGGGGATTTCGAGTACATTCTTTGTGACAGCACTGTTATTTTCCCATTGCTCTTCTCTTTATTAATTTTATTTGTTAGGCTTTATATTTACCTAATAATTTATATATGTGGATTAGAATATTTCATGACAGTAAACAAGACATATAAACAAGACATATAAACAAGACATGTAAACAAGATATAAACAAGACATGTAAACAAGACATGTAAACAAGACATGTAAACAAGACTTGGAGACAGACTTACAAAGCATGGAGAATTCATGGAAATACTTGAACAGATAGAACGGGACAAGAAGCGTTGTCTTGAATTTTTTGAAGGTTTATGCTCCACAGGGTGCTTGAAAAGAAATTACGATGACGAATAATTGTGCACAGGGTAAGTAAGCTTATTATTCTACAAAATAGGCTACAGAAACCACTACTACTAGGGTAGATGAAATACAGATGTGCGCGGCAACGAGAGAGCTGACAGACTAGATTCGATAGCACCCATAGTGGGGACACTGGATATGGATAGGGGAGAGATACTGATGACATCTAATGATCACCTGTTAGAAAGTTACACTGACATAGATGAAACAAGGCTAAGACTGTTGGAATTTGGCATCAAACATATGATTAACGTTTGAGAGAATGCATCCGTCGTGCATACAACCAGTGCGCTACAGGAACAGTTAGCATTAATTCCTTTCAACATTTGCTGGGGAGACTGAGCGCCTATGGGTTTGCCCTAAGTGCAATGATGTCGATTGTGATTGACAATAACAATAACTCTGTAGCAGGATTCCTCGAAATTGGTCAACTGTAATGACAACTCAATATTTCAACTGTAATGACAACTCAATATTTCAACTGTAATGACAACTCAATATCTCAACTGTAATGACAACTCAATATTTCAACTGTAATGACAACTCAATATTTCAACTGTAATGACAACTCAATATCTCAACTGTAATGACAACTCAATATCTCAACTGTAATGACAACTCAATATTTCAACTGTAATGACAACTCAATATCTCAACTGTAATGACAACTCAATATTTCAACTGTAACGACAACTCAATATTTCAACTGTAATGACAACTCAATATTTCAACTATAATGATAACTCAATATTTCAACTGTAAAGACAACTCAATATCTCAACTGTAATGACAACTCAATATCTCAACTGTAATGACAACTCAATATCTCAACTGTAATGACAACTCAATATCTCAACTGTAATGACAACTCAATATATCAACTGTAATGACAACTCAATATCTCAACTGTAATGACAACTCAATATCTCAACTGTAATGACAACTCAATATCTCAACTGTAATGACAACTCAATATCTCAACTGTAATGACAACTCAATATCTCAACTGTAATGACAACTCAATATCTCAACTGTAATGACAACTCAATATCTCAACTGTAATGACAACTCAATATCTCAACTGTAACTGTAATGACAACTCAATATCTCAACTGTAATGACAACTCAATATCTCAACTGTAATGACAACTCAATATCTCAACTGTAATGACAACTCAATATCTCAACTGTAATGACAACTCAATATCTCAACTGTAATGACAACTCAATATCTCAACTGTAATGACAACTCAATATCTCAACTGTAGTGACAACTCAATATCTCAACTGTAATTACAACTCAATATCTCAACTGTAATTACAACTCAATATCTCAACTGTAATGACAACTCAATATCTCAACTGTAATGACAACTCAATATCTCAACTGTAATGACAACTCAATATCTCAACTGTAATGACAACTCAATATCTCAACTGTAATGACAACTCAATATCTCAACTGTAATGACAACTCAATATCTCAACTGTAATGACAACTCAATATCTCAACTGTAATGACAACTCAATATCTCAACTGTAATGATAACTCAATGTCTCAACTGTAATGACAACTCAATATCTCAACTGTAATGACAACTCAATATTTCAACTGTAATGACAACTCAATATTTCAACTGTAATGACAACTCAATATTTCAACTGTAATGACAACTCAATATTTCAACTGTAATGACAACTCAATATTTCAACTGTAATGACAACTCAATATCTCAACTGTAATGACAGCTCAATATCTCAACTGTAATGACAACTCAATATCTCAACTGTAATGACAACTCAATATCTCAACTGTAATGACAACTCAATATCTCAACTGTAATGACAACTCAATATCTCAACTGTAATGACAACTCAATATCTCAACTGTAATGACAACTCAATATCTCAACTGTAATGACAACTCAATATCTCAACTGTAATGACAACTCAATATCTCAACTGTAATGACAACTCAATATCTCAACTGTAATGACAACTCAATATCTCAACTGTAATGAGAACTCAATATCTCAACTGTAATGACAACTCAATATGTCGGAGCACTGATGGGGTTATCCATGTGCAATGGAGATGATTCTTAAAACCAAACCAAAGCAAATCGTTCCCAGTGGCACCCTCTCCTGGCAATCAACCGGGGAGGACCCTTCCCCCCCCCCCCCTTCCTTCTGCACCTCCATTTGAATGTCACTGCATTCAAGGCAGAAGCAGGCCATCTGGTAAGGAGACGCATGAAGCAGCTCAGAGAATTCCGGAAAGAGTCCTCGCTCATCTTTTTTGTTCTAGGAAAATCTCCAAACTTTTCACCTGGGACGTTCGTACACTAATTGAACAAAAGAAAACTTTACATGTGGCAGCAGATATGTGAAACTACAAAACTGACATCCTAGAACTGTGAGAAGAAAAAAGGTAGAAGAGACAACTAAGTAAGAAACCGAACAGAGGAGAAATCGTGCTGTCAGAAGGACATGAGAAAGGACGCATACATCAAAGTTAAAGTGTGGCTTTAATCCTGTGAAAGCAAGAGCAGATAACACGTGTAGAATTGGAAGCGATGTGACCCAGACTAATATTTTTTTTTTTTTTTTTCTTAACCAGCGGCACTTGGGCTTTCAGCCCTTCGGCCCAATGACATGTCATTGCGAGGCTGGACCCAGACTAATATCAGCAACATTTAAAACTGCCAAAAGGAAAACAAACAAAAAAAACATCGTCCAATTGTTTGCACCAAATAATGACAAAGAAATGTTCGTGACAGTAGAACTTTACAGCAAAGCTCAAAATATCATATAATACCCTAAATATCCAGCCAGCATAAAAAGTGTTAAAAGTTAGCTGTGAAAAACCAAATATGGAAAAAAATAAAGAAGCACATAAAGCTCCAAGATATCTGGACATTGCGGGCTCAAATCAATTCAAACAGAATAATAGCAGAGACTGGCCCCTCTTTACAAATATCATACACACTATTTGTCATGCAGTCTGAAAGACAGAAGAATATAGGATAAATTGTTAAGTTGCTAATGATGGGAGGGAGCAAGAGTGCGCAAATTGTAGAAGAATAATTGTATCGATCATTAGAGAATAAAGAGTGGCCGTAGACAGACAGCTGAAAAAAGTAACACGTAATCGACACTTCAGATTCTATACAGACAAAATAGCCATATTGTGCGTAATAGTAGACTGGAATTTAATAAATCAATTTGCATTAGATTTCTACAGAACAAGCTGTAACGGTTAAACTAGAATCACCAAAAGGACATGCGGACATGAGATTAAGTGGAAAGCCCAGTGTTAAGAAGGAGAAGTAGTTGAATGTCCAATATGTGGAAAAGGGTTGGGGGAGAGAAAATGTTACCTTCGATCAGAATTTAGACCTCCTGGAGACTTTTCTGTCCAGCCAGTGAAGAAACGCGGAAGAAAACAGTGAAATTTGTGGAATATATAATGATAAAATGTGGTTGTCTATCAGGTGCTACTTTTTTCAGAGAGAAGGAGCCTAGCAGTGCTATAGTTGTTTTTTTTTTTTCTACGGTTTTCAATGGACTATAATTTGTGATAATATTCGTTGTCGTTATGTCGTCTCACCCTCAGACACCAGACACGACACAACAGATCATCATAAAATCAGCGAAGAAACTGTTAAATGTGAACACAAATTCACAAGCCAAACATGTGATTACACAAGCCAAACATGTGATTAAACAAGCCAAACATGTGATTACACAAGCCAAACATGTGATTACACAAGCACTAGGATTCTTTTTATTTTTTCAAGTGAAAGGCCACAAGGACGGATCATATTCCTCCAGACGCCATAAAAGGTGATACCACTTTAATGACAGAGATGTTACAACACTTCTTCAAGAGAATATGTGAGTAAGAGACCATCTCCAAAAGCTGGAAGGAAAGGAACAAATACACAACAAAAACCAAATATCAGAACGTGTGTACGTGGGCGCTGTATGCGGGGTATTTAGTGTTCTTTCTTGTTTAATTTGACCTAACTCTCATGACGTCTCAGAATCGTATGACGTTACACCACATTGTAATTTAGATCATCACAGCACATGCGTCAGTATTATACAACGGCGGCATCTCCCCCCCAACCACCCCCCCCCCCCCCCCCCCACCCAAAATGCAGACATGTGGATTAATGCGGAAGCGATTTTTTTATCCCTTGCTACGGTTCGATCGGAAGTCCTGCCGATATGATGCGATGTAGCCCTATTGTCGTAAAATGACGTCAGATGCGTTCTCTGTGGGCGTATCATGTATGCGGGATTTCGTAAATGTAATCTGATAACTGATGATTGCGTTAGACTAAGCTATATAACGACGTATAGATCATGTTCAAGGCTAACCTGAAACCAGCGTTCGATCAGGGTAAATATTTTAGGACACGCTCAGATTAACGATATTTTTTTTAATGCAAAGGAAATAAAGATTATAAATGTAACGACAGATCATCAATGTAAAGAGAGTACATCATTTAATACTAGTGCACTCTGTGGCAATGACGAAGACGATATCTGGCAAAATAATGCTCTCCAAAAGTGTTGCGAACAGGGTTTTATTTTGTTCATCATTACATATTTTATTTCTTAGCTTGTATTACTCACTAAATTGTGATTTTTGTTTTGTTTTGCTTTTTCTACACTGGATTTAACAGAACTGGTGAGTGTGACAAATAACCTCGATAGTCACATTTTCCTGTTCCATCCTGTAATTCATTCGGTGCGCTTCCCTTTCTTTTTTCCCCACCTCTGACAGTATTGGATTTTTTCGATTCATTGTTTACACTTTCTTCCTTCAGTTCTTGTCATGTCATCCTTACTAATTATGGTAATCAATGACTTTCGTTTGAACCCATATTGACGCCTGGATCTGTGGAATAAAGTGTTGTTTACGTATTAGTCGTAATACATTTCCGGCCAGACAGTGTGTGGAAGCGACCGGATTAGTGCGTAAACAAAGCGGAGATGGACCGTCAGTTGTCTTATCACTGATATTTTCCGTCTAGCGAGGTCGCTGCTTGTTAGTGCTGTTTGTACAGTAACGTGTCGCCAAATAACAATCTGGTGATTAATTATATATTCACATCTACGATAACTAATGGAATTTGGAGCCGGTATATGACATAATCATTTCCGGGCAGATGGGTTGTAGGCAAAGGCTACGATAAGTTAACCATCTGGAAAGATGTTGTCTGTGATAGATCTATTACGTCGTAAGTGTAAACATGATCGATAATCAAATGGAAGACGAAATACCTTATATGGGAAGTGGCTTGAAAAGATCACATTTTGGGTGTCACGCAAGAATTTTAATTGAGAGAGTAGTGGGAGATACCCCTACCAATATACGCAAATTGAATGCGATTGGTTTGGCATTTGAGATGTTAAAATACAACATTTCTGATTGGAGCTTTGTCATATAGTAGCAATGTGGATGCATGGGTTGAATGTTGCCCTAAAATTTAGCACCTTTTGAGTCTACGGCACTGATAAATTCAACTCGTCAAGAAGACAATCAGAGAAGACAGAATAACCTATAGGATCAGGATTCTACTTTAAAGGACCGGACAACGTGTTTGAAAATCTTGTGGACTTACATCCCAAGAAAACTCTACCTTTATTAATACAGAGCACCCGGAATCATAGGAACCTGAAGTCATAGTGGGATACTATTTGCAAAGTAATACCCCAAACCACGTGTATGAGGTATCTTAACCAAGTTGCCGAAACTATTTCTCTGAGTCAGAAATATGCATCTCCCAAATGTTGTTTTGGGTCATTTTGTTTAATTTGTATTATTAAAAGAGTTATTTTTTCTAATATTTAATAAAAATTATTTATTGTTTAAGTTGCACCTGATTTGCATGTCAGGAAACCCAGTACTATGGAGGGTATTTGTTTCTCTCTTATTTCATGATAATATTCGGCGGTACCAATTGGTGGTACTAGTCTGTAGAATAAATATATGGTATAAGTGGCCTTCAGTCAAATCTAGACAGCAACATCAGACGGGTCTTAACAGACGCTGGACCATCTTAGCAATTACCCCACGATACTACGAGGGACATGTTGCGGCCACTAGACTTGACCAATGACGAGTGAACCAGTCTACAACCTGCAAGGAACAAGCATCGGCTGGAGCAGAAACCAACCAACATCTTACTGGCAGCTAAGTACACATTCAGAGCTGCCAAGTGAACTCTTTTCTTTAAGAAATTTGAAGAAAAAAAAAAACAATCTATCCAGATCATCACCAGTAATGAAATGTAAAAGAAAATTCCTATTTCACCCCATCATTATTTATTTTACATTTTTAACTATAATTGAGCATTAAATTTGTAGTCTGTGTTGCGTTCCATATTTGATTATAGTGTGTAAAGTTGGTGGCAGTGTTGTACGTAAAGTATCTAGGGTGATTAGTGCTTCATCATTTCAATACAGAACGACCACATTAACTTGTAACTGTAGAAATTAATGCATCTCACGCTGGTGAACGAGACTTAAAGTTTATTCACAGTGCTTGCAACAAATAGCTCCATCTTTATAAGAATAATGATGCATTATCAATATCTGTAAACCGGCCAACCTCACTGAGCCATGAAATACCGGCAACAGTCCCGTATGCGCGTCATCGTCAAAATATTAAGATGTAGAAATTTAAAATACTCTCCTGTCAATCGACACACATCTCTGGCATTCAATAAAATGTATACATCATATGAAACTGTAAGAAGATCAGCGGACATCAAATACTTGAGCAAGCGCTCACACATACACAGCCTGCCTGCTCAAACACAGCTCAAAGTCCGTTAACTAAAGTTAATCACTTCTGCTTTTATCACGCGCGTCTGCATAAATTATTTTATATGACGTCATTTTAATATGGTAGCGTTCCATTCAATAAGTGTTACATTTGAGAACAGCGATGTTTCACATTACTGAACACATCGCGGTGTGCAAAGGGAGATGTAACAGTCTGTTTAAATGCCAATTTATAGTTGAATTAGTCATTTTGAGAGAACTGCACCCGTATGTCTCAGTCGTTTTAAACACATATAACAGAGCTATTTAAGTAATATTTTACCTCTACACCTCACGGTAGAAGGGAAACGACTAAGTAAGTTTACTGAGTTAAATCAGTTTGGTCTCATCAAAACGAGAAAAATTCTTATTCCTCATAGAAGGTCAGAGAAAATAGAAAATTTACATGGACTGGATCCTATCAGCCGTAGTATTTGACGTGTTGAATTCTTATGAGGCTCCCTAGAATTGAATCTCCATTCTTCTATTCACATCTCTGCCAAGAATGACCTTGAGCGAAAGGTAGACGCCTTTGTATACCCTCAGTAGATACTCAGAAGTTTGGCCACTGTTGGACTATCATTGCAGAGCAAGGGGAGTAAATCCAGTGACAGTGAGCACTGACTTTTAAAATTGAGAGACAAATATGCAGTCTATATTTATACCAGACACAGGTATGTGGACACACTGACAAACCCTGATATAATAGCACTGGCACTTGTCTAGTTCTTGTCATCAGTTCCACTTTAGTGATCTTTTGGTTGTCAGTTTTATTGTTCTCCGTGTTATAGAACCATTCACTAGGACTCTCTTGAAGACTCTTAATTTTGTGTTGGACTTGATTTTTTTTTAAATTTTTAAAATTTTATTTGATGTATATCCCAGTGCTATCAATGCTCCTTCTGCCTCTTATTTGTTGCCAGGGAAACCAGGAATTGTTACACTGTAACCTACCAGGCTTAGTATTAAACGGCGACTAAGGATAGTTGGGCATAGGGTCGTCTACCACATCTTGTAAAAACGTTAAAAAAAAAAGGAATAGGAACACGTTATCCCCCCCCCCCCCCCACCCCTTTCCCTTTGCCAAGAAAGAAAAATAAACACAATAAATAAATTTAAATAGATTTAGATTAATCAATTCAGCCATTCAGGTCAGAAGTTGGCCCCCTATCAAGGGGGTTAATGACCCAGTTCATTGTAAGCAGAAAGAAGTATGGGCTGCTGGCTCACCTATTTTCTCCAAGGAAAATCTCCAGATTGGGCATCTCGAATGTCCGTGTATAGTTTTTTACAAATTATCTGTTTTTCCACACCTTATGTGGTGAAGCATCGCAGATGACATTGATTATTGGCTTTCTTTCCGGTTGTCGCAGACGAGATCGACTATTTGCTTTCGATTCAATTCTTGCACAAAGGGTTAACTATTTGCTTCCGATTCAGTTTTCGCTGATAAGACTAATTATTTGTTTCCTAGCTATGTACTGTTGCCAGTATCGTGTTTCTTTAGGATAGCTGCCACCCCGTCAGTCGCTCTTTTTCAGGGTCGTTGTCTTTGCCTGGTCAATGTAGGACACCAAACATAGCATAGGATATAACCTTGGCAAATACTTTTTAATGCCACAGGACGTTCTAAATGCAGAACACCATCACAAGTTCGCACAAGTTGGTATACAGAAGGAAACGAAAAGGCAGGCAATAAATGCAGGTCATGGCCGACAGAGATAAAAATCATAATTAAAAGAACAATATAAGATTGAATTACATCTTTGGATCAATGCTTACAAGAAAGACACACATAATAAGCTTTCAAAGCTCCATCAAGAACATAGCAGGTAATCAGAGAATTACTCGTAAAAATACCAGGTAATAAGAAGCTAATCAGATTACACCGGGAAACACGACATTTTATGACAGAAGAACCGTATTGTGCATGGTCTTAAAGGATAATACGAGGGATCACTTCCTTCTAAAATGGAAAACAGTATGAACTACTAAGAATTCCAACACTGGAATATTTACACTCATGCCACTCTTTCTTTATTATAGAACAGTTGCTAGAAATAGACCAACCCAAAGAAATACATTATACCGTAAACCAAATGAAAGTATTAGAAATAATAACATCCACATTTGATATTGTTTACTGCATCTAATTGTTGAGACATAAATTATGAGACTCTTAAGTAAAGCTGTCGTAAACTGAATGAGATTGTCTGTACTTTCTACCACCTTTCTCTTACCAGTGATTTTATCTCCTCAAACCTCCCTCTTGCACGTGCTACTGTCGGCTATTGTGTGCCATCTTTTAAACTCTTTCATTCTGGTGCCGGCTAAAACCTACGTGTCTTTTGAATCAGGAGGAAGCGGACACGAACGAGAGGCTTTGCTTTTCAAGTGACCGAACGCTCTCGTCCATAAAAAAACTCTTTGAGCTGGATGACACTTGAAGCATCTCCGCTTCATACGTGTAATCACTTTGATTTAGAGTCGTAGGGAAAAAGCTCTTGATTCCCCTCACGCCTTTGTCACGTGAGGAACTTCACTGACCTCTGTGCAGGTGGGGAGGGGGGGGGGGGATTAGTGACGAGATCATGTATGAAATTCTGGCTATATATACTAGACTCTCAAATCTCTCAACGCTCGTTATCACCAGATTAGTCTCTAACCTGCAGAGTGGAATAGGTGCTGTAGCCTAATACCAGATGCATGGTTATACGGATTATGTTATTGGTTAAGACATAGTTAGCAAATAACCGCCCAAAGTTTTTTGTTTCTAAACATATATATGTATATAACTCTATGCATCTTCTTAAAGGTTAATTACATTTCTTAGAGTAACATTCGTACCGGGTAATTTAATAGTATTAAGTTTGCCACAAACCCAAATCACAAAGGTGTTAACCTATTTGTGTTTTTCCTGGACGGAGTGTGTTTATATTAATTTTAGTGGGTGCTACTGTGTTAATTACTAGTACCTTTTGGGGGTTGGAGTGGCTAAGAGTTTGACGTCCGCCTCAAAATCTAGAGGTACCTAGTTCAATTCCCAGTAGAGGGAATATAATTTATGGAAATCATTTGTTCAGAACCAGTGTTACTAATAATGTCATACTTCCGCCTGGTCTCATGGGTGGTGAGATCGGATGCCTAGCCATCTGAGATAAGGGCGAAAAAAGGAGGTCCCGTGTACAAGTTGCGCACTTTAAAAATCCCACGGCAATTGGAAATCGTAAAGAGTAGGCCACACGGCCATTGCCCTGGCAAAATTTAAAAATTAGAAACTGTAACTGTCTTTTTTTCTTGTTGAGGTGATCACTGGCCCAAGACAGTATACATGTTGTTAGATGTGTAGTGCGAGCGTATGATGAATTGAGTGTGGGTGCGAATGAAGGCGCGAATGTGTTTAGGCTCGTATAGATGTAGATCCTGCAACCCATACTCTCACATGCAGTAATCAAGGATGCTTTGACACTGCAGGCATGTTTCAAGACATTTATTGACGGGAACACACATAGTATCAACAGGAACAGTCAGTGTAACAAGGTCATGCTGACCTGACATCGATAGGTATACATTTGGCATTCAAAAAGGTAAACATCAGAATAGACGTGCATGGTCAAATAGCAAAGTTCTTCAATAATGACAGTTCGTAGCGTCGCCCTTGGCGTCTCTGACTAAACGCGTCAGATGCCTTAGTTACTTTGACACACAGGTGCAACTTGGCACTCCCCGCCAATTGCACATATCAGGCTGTAGTATAATAGCCGAAAGCACAGGCCTCGTTCTGACGTCGGCCGTGTACTTCTGTTAAATAGGTTATCATCAACCCTGCAGTAATACTTATTGTAGGTAGAAGTTCCGCCAATCTGCGGCTCCCACAATATATCTTCGTCACTGGATTTCTGGACAATATAAGACTAACAGTCTTGGATGGCTACCTCGAGCACAAATATATAAGTTCTGAAATGGCGGATCAGTGAGCTGCTGTTCACCCTAGGTAATCCTTTACATGTTCTGCCACCGAAAAGCGTAATAATGCATAAAGGTCGGTATTACCTGGCAAATGAATCCTCAGAACATCACAAGGAATTCTGTCGTCATCCCGACGCACAGAGATTCACTGGGGAAAACTGCCATAGCAGTTACTTCGAAGATTTTCCCCGAAAAACAATGGACTCTTGGTCCCTTCAGAAAAACAGGACCTCCCGGCTTCCCGGAAGTATATCTCACTCCCGCTTAAAAAACCTTCCCATAGGCCTACGCCGAACTGTCAACCTCTGACCCTACAGGTCAAACACAATGAATGAATAAACAAGGGAAGACAACCCCTAATCAACCTGACATCGCAGGTAAAGACACAATTATACTTATGATACAAACATAAGCAAATAACTTGACAGATGACTCCGTCGAAAATGACAGCAACATTACTACCACCCCCCTGTAAAAAAAAAAAATGCAATTTTTTTTTTTTTTAATATGTTCATGAGCAAGATAGCACCAGTATCACTTCTGTGCTCATGCAAACAATGAACCTAATATCAGGTACAATAGAAGAGGGTACAAATCATCTCCCAACATAGGAGAAAATATTTCCTTTAAGCCAAACAAACTAAGGGATACCATTCAAGAAACCTAAGTTGCTGGCAATACCAATCATATATCAAACATTACTAAATAATATAATCATAGCAATATACAAATGTCAATGCTATTTTAGCAACATATCACTGATGGATGGACAAAATGAAATTTGTTAAATTATCTAAGCATCATCCAAATACATTTGTATTACAACATATTATGATATTAAGGACAGACCTAAGTCTGAAAATATATCAGGAAAAACTAGGACACAAGATTTAACTGGAATCATGTGGGCATCTAGACAATATGTCCGCCATCACATTATCCGAACCACGGATAGCTCGCACCGTGAAATGGAAAGGCTGAAGAGCAATAGCATAACGAGTAGATCTCGAGCTCTTCAAATCCTTACTTTGCATAGCCGTAAGAGCTTTTTGGTCGGTTTCCATAAAGAAATGCGCGCCCAGAAGGAACCTTTGTAGCTTAAGAATGGACCAAACCATAGCCAACAATTCACGGTCCAAAACCGAGTAATTCCTTTCTGCCGCATTCAGCTTCCTAGAAATATACATTACAGGATGCAGAGTTCCTGAATATTCCTGCATTAGTGCCGCTCCAATGCCAGTGGAAGAGGCATCACTACGAAGGACAAAAGTCTTATCAATCGTCGGTAGTCTTAAGATAGGATGAGATGAGAACAAATTCTTAACCTGATCCAATGAAAATTGGCATTCTTGGGACCAACGCACCATATTAGGAGAACCTTTTTTCAATAACGTTGAAAGTGGTGCCATAATGGAGGACAGATTCTCAATGAATCTTCCATAGAATTGTATCAATCCCAAGAGACTACGCACTTGCTTTTTTGTCTTCGGAACCGAGATATTTAATATCTTTGAAATGTTTTGGTCCTCTGTCTTCAACAGACCATGACCAACTCGATGACCTAGGAAGGAAATTTCACTAAACCCAACAAAAGCTTTAGAGGGTTTAGCAGTCAAACTATGCTCACGTAGAGTAGATAGCAATTCCTTTCAGACCCACATAGTGTTCTTCCCAAGTATCGCTGAAAAGACAGATGTCGTCTAAATATGCAATGACATCTGCACGATCTGATAGAATTCGTCGCATCATGCGTACGAAAGTCGCTGGGGCGTTCATAAGCCCGAAAGGCATAAAATTCCATTGAAACAGACCCCTAGGTGTCGAAAAAGCAGTGAGAGGTTTGGCGTGTTCCGTCAATGGGACTTGCCAATAACCTTTCGACAAGTCTAGTTTAGTAAAGAATTTAGCTTTAGAAAGTCTAATAAGTAGATCATCTAATAACGGCATAGGTTCAGCATCGAACTTCGTAACTTGATTTAATTTGCGATAATCAACGCAAAGACGTATGTTATTGTCTTTCTTTCGAACAATAACTATCGACGAAGAATAAGCTGAAGTGGATGGTTCAATTATTTGTAGTTGAATCATTTCATCCAATTCTTTCTCGACTTGTGCTTGAAAATGAATAGGTATTGGGTATGGTCTTACTCTGATCGGATTACGATCAGTAAGTATGATGTCATGTTCTATGACATCTGTGTGTCCAGGAATGTCGGTAAGGACATCCTGATATGATTTTAACGTAGAGGATACTTGACGCTGTTCCTCAAAAGACAAGTTGGAAGAGACTGTAACGTCTCTCCACGATTCCGTTGAAGTAAGTGGAATCGCAGGAAGAGGTAAGTTCACGTCAGAAAAAATAGTTTCCTCATCCTGTATAACAGACAGGGATGAGATGTGACCATGTTGGACTGGAGAGTCGTCCGTCGCCTGGAAAATAGGCTGTAAATAGTCTGGACGTTCAATAAACTCTGTTAGCATATTTATATGGAAGGTTTTATGCCTTCCATCCACATCGACAATATAGTCGACATCAGAAATTTTCGAGACTATAGTGTATGGACCCTTCCAAGAAATGAGAAGTCTATTCTCTCTTGAGGGCAGTAAGACATATGCTTTGTCTCCAGGACAAAGTTGACGTAGGCGTCTTTTCTTATTAGCAAATCGCCTAGCTTTTTCTTTCGCAAATTCGGAAGATGAAGTTGCTAACCTGCACGATTCGATAATCTTTTCTCTAAGAGCTATAACATATTCATATGACGATTGTGTATCATCGTCAATATTATCGGAAGTTATCAAATCGTGTAACAAGGACATTGGCCCGCGCGGTTGCGCGCCAAAGACAAGTTCGAAAGGAGAAAACCCTGTATGCTCGTTGGGAACCTCTCTATAGGCAAAGAGGACTGCAGGTAAAACCCTGTCCCAATCTTCAGGATGATCCTCCGTTATCTTGCCAAGTAAGTTCTTTAGTGTCCTGTTAAGACGTTCTACCAATCCATTGGACATTGGATGATAAATACTACTGAGAGACCTTTTAATGTCTAGCGTAGCCATTACCTGAGACATAACGTCCGAAATTAACTGAGTGCCGTGATCCGACAGTATTTCTCCGGGGAATCCCAGACGAGAAAATACGAGCCAAAGAGCATCAGCGATATCGACAGTTGATATGCTCTTCAGAGGAATAGCCTCTGGCCAACGCGTGCACATGTCCACGCAAGTGAGGATAAATTGGTGTCCTCTGGCTGACTTAATTTTGAACGGACCAATGATGTCTATAGCCATTTTCTGAAACGGCCGAATCGGAATATCTGCAGCCTGAATAGGAGCAGCATGTCTCGGACCCCTAGACTTGACCTCTTGACAAATTTTGCAAGATCGGCAATAAATTCGGATGTCTTTATTCACGAATGGCCAAAAGAATGACGCAAGGACTCTAGTTTTAGTTCTGGAAAAACCCATGTGTCCAGCACACTGAGAATCGTGTGCATGCCGAAGAATTAAGGCTCTCATACACTTAGGCACAAGAATTTGCGAATGCATAGACTTGTCCGAGTGTTGTACCATTCGTACCAATATACCATTCTTCATAGTAATATACGATTTGTGATTCGTATTTTGATTGGGATCCCCTTTCTTTGCCAGAAGGAAGTATTTCTTCAAAGAAGGATCCTCTTCTTGACGTTTAACAAACGAGTCATGGGAAATCACCAAGTGCTCGTCTTGGCTATCAACTTCATTACTATTATCAGATGAAGTTGGGGGATTAAGAGCTTGAGCTCTTGTCATCACTGCATTGACCGTTTGAATGTTTTCTTCTTCCCAACTAGAAATTTGTTGCGGGGTGCATTCCTTAACCCCGTGAATACGACCGATTATAAGATCCGCAATAGGATTAGGAAGAAGACATGCATGGACATCTCCTGTTTTTTTTTTTTTTTTTTTTTTTTCGTACGCCCGCTAATACTCGAGGCGAAATCTCAGGTTATTACTATGTCTAACCTGACATTGATTTTACGTGAGTATCCCTTTTTACTTGTACAGAGACAGGTGTCCCTCGCCATTCAGGCAAATACTCTCCGATTTCGGAGGTACCCATTGCAGCTGGGTCGGCTCAGGAGCCGCCAATCCCTGGTCGACAACACTCCTTTAAATGTTCTCGCCAGGTCTCGAGTTAATCCAGTCCAATTCCCGGTCGACGAAAAATCCTCAAATGCCGTCGCCCGGGTTTGATCCTGAATCACCCGGTCGCCAGAGCGGTGTTGTAACCACTACGCTAGCGCGGCTCCCTACATCTCCTGTGAAGAAAGGAGTGTCAATCCTAATAATAGCAGTAGGATAACTTTCCATAGTACCACCAAATGTAACACATTTGATTGTTTTTCCAGTGGCACAGCAAGGATCTATCAGAGACTCCTTAACCCCGACGGTAGTACATCCCGAATCGAAAAGTACTGAGACTAGCCTATCATTTATTAGACCTTTATCTAAGATGAGAGATCCTCTCCCATCATGCGCAACTGTAGCAGGTAGAGCAGGAAGAGGGTGACCACAACTTAGCGTAGATACAGTTGATGAGTCAAACAATGTTAAGCATTGGGGGCATTCAGTTGCTCTCCCAAAATCGAAAGCACAACCAGTGATAGCCCTAGAGTTACCACTATCATTTACTGTATTACAGGCTCCATCAAACTCTTGTTGTGCAGAGTTTGCCTGTTGGTAAGGTCTTTTCTTGTTAAACCTAGGTCTACCTCGATTATCATTTCCCCTGTAATTATTTGACTATCATTTCCCCTGTAATTATTTCGACTATCATTTCCCCTGTAATTGTGATCATATTGTCTATTGTACTCATCATTCCGGTTTGAATCCCGGTTTCTAAATTCACCATCGTCATAATCTTGACGTCGAGAATGATTACCTCGAAAATTTGAATAGTTATTATTTGGATAGCCTTTGCGAAAGTGTCTCAAATTATTACCACTAAAATTACGAGAACTACCATCTTGTCTCCACTGCATAGACGAAGAACCATCATGTGTTGGATTACTCCGCTTCTGAGTGTAATTTTGATTACTTCCCCTATTCCAATTTTGTTGAGCACCCTGAAATTTTTTTTTTAAATTAGGGCCATATGGTGTTGCCGACGCAGCTGGCAACCCTTCTTTCACTTTAGAATTGCTAACTGTAGCATGGGGATGTGCTGTGGCATACTGACAACAGTATTCCTCCATTTCTTTTAAGTTTTTAGGCTTACGCTCATGAAGGAATGCAAGAAAAGAATCATTAACAGATGACAAAACCTTATCTCGCAATAATAAGTCCATTAGACCTTCATATGTTTTCTCAATCTGAGACAACTCAACCCATCGTGTAAATGTACGACGTATCTTTGTAACAAAATCAGAGAAATCTATTCCATTTTCTGGCAACATTGTCCTAAAACGAAGACGATAGTCTTCTTGTTTTAGTTGATATTTTTTTTAGTAATGCTGCCCTGACAACATCATAATTAGTCCTCTCATGTTCGTCTATTGTCATAAGAGTAGTCACTGTGTCACCTGTAAAAAATGGCATCAGTTGTTCAACATATTTTTCCTTTTTTATGTTATGCGTATCGCACAAAAATTGGAATCTATCTAGATAATCTGCTACGTCATCCTTTAAAGGATTGAAATGAGGCAATTTAATCCTACTAACAAACTCCCTTGTCGTACTCGAAGTTGTTTGCTGAGCACCCGTACTCGCCAATTTCAATTTCTCTAACTCCAAAGTTGCGAGTTTTTCATCAAGTTCCATCTTCTGTTTTCTTTCCTCATGTTCCATTTTTCTGATTTCAGCCTCAGCTTTCCTCTCCTCTGCAGCAGCTTGAGCTTTCCTCTCCTCTGCAGCAGCTTCTTTGTCTAATCTCTTCTGTTCAGCTTCTTTGTCTAATCTCTTTTGTTCAGCTTCTTTGTCTAATCTCTTTTGTTCAGCTTCAAATCTCCTTTCCTCCACCTGCATCTGCAATTTCTTTTGTTCAGCAGCAATACCAGCTTCTCTTTCTAATCTTTTCTCTTCAGCCTGAGCTTTTTTTTCTTCTGCAGCTAATGCTTTGTCATACTGAGCAACAACCCATTGTTCCAACTGTTGACCAGTCTTATCAAGGGCTCTCCCTTGTGTAATAAAGTAGTCCAATGTAGACATCTTGTCTAATGAGATCAGTAACTTGCAGAAGCAAATATATTAAATTATCCCACTTTAATGGGAGACAAGTCTGAAATGATAGACTTGTATACTCACTTCACTTTCTTTCACACTCTTAGTCTTGTTTATAATGTACCCAAAAAATCACCTGAGTACCTGTGGAAAAAAAATTCCCTTATATCCCACTCACTATGGGCACAAGTCTTTTTTATAAAGAACTTGAATATGTATTTCACCTTGTCTCAATCTTTGTAGATAACAAGTCTTTTATCAAAGAACTTGTATAAATATCTTATATAATATTATTTAACAAACTCTATATGAAGAGTCTACCTTATCAATAATATCAAAACATGACCAAGTATGTGTATGTAGACTGTGCATGACAGTAATGTAGTACAACCAAAAAAAAAATACAAAGACAAAAATACAAAACAATACAAATGGCAACACTGTTTTAACCAAAAATGTGTAGAGAAATACACAAGAAAGGAGAGACCTACAGAATACAAACAAAACAAATCGAAAATCAAAACTGAAAAACAGACAAAATATTACAAAAACAACGTTAAGTACAATTACATCACAGCTAACATCAATAGCGACCAATTGTCACTAGCAAATTTCCAAATTAAGAAAATTTGCACCTACAGAACGCTTACAGTAAGCCTCGATCAAGTGGCATATTTACCGTAAGACCCACCAACCGAAAAACCCGCAGAAAAATACACAAAACAGTAGAAGTAACATAATATAGCAATCAATTTCAATGTGTTGCAGAACAAGTTCAGTCACAGCTGAAACTAAAATAAATTCCTTGCTCCTTGCGAACACAGAAACGAAATGTCAAACGCGCACTGAACGTCAAATCCACTGTAACATAAAGTGGTATTCACGAACCAAAGTTACTATGACCTTCTCAAATTAGGGCTTGCACATTGAATGTTTACTATTTCCACGTACTGTTTACAGACACTTGACCTCCAACAATGTAGCTTGAATGCTCTGACCTAGAAAAGTCTGTTGTTGAATGAAACGTGTAACAACCAGCAGTACTGTTTACAATAGGAACCCGCCTTCTATGCAGTTATGGTCCACGTAGCAAATGCCTAGTAGTTAACTTCAGTACATGTCTTGTTATGCTTTATGTAGCATTATAATATAAATGCTCGTACTGTTTATTTGGGTCAACCGTTGATGACCTATATCTGTCCTGTTGTAGCCAAAACTTGCAAGTGTAGAATTAGCGCTGTGTGTTACGGCTGTCCCGTGTGTAGCTTAGACCCACAGATCAGAAGTGTAATGTGTACTTGTCCTTCTTGTAACTTTCTCGACAAAACTGGAGACATCATACATGTAACAGCCAACCAGGAATGTAAATTTCTGGATCCATAAATGTCAACAATAATGTCAAATGCTCGCTCTGTTCTTTTTAAACCCACAGATCTGGTCCATCAGAAATGTAAGTTTCTAGGCCACATTGGCGACAAGAAATGTATCATAAGAGCCCACGTAACTGGTCCACCAGAAATGTAACTGTCTTTTTTTTCTTGTTGAGGTGATCACTGGCCCAAGACAGTATACATGTTGTTAGATGTGTAGTGCGAGCGTATGATGAATTGAGTGTGGGTGCGAATGAAGGCGCGAATGTGTTTAGGCTCGTATAGATGTAGATCCTGCAACCCATACTCTCACATGCAGTAATCAAGGATGCTTTGACACTGCAGGCATGTTTCAAGACATTTATTGACGGGAACACACATAGTATCAACAGGAACAGTCAGTGTAACAAGGTCATGCTGACCTGACATCGATAGGTATACATTGGGCATTCAAAAAGGTAAACATCAGAATAGACGTGCATGGTCAATAGCAAAGTTCTTCAATAATGACAGTTCGTAGCGTCGCCCTTGGCGTCTCTGACTAAACGCGTCAGATGCCTTAGTTACTTTGACACACAGGTGCAACTTGGCACTCCCCGCCAATTGCACATATCAGGCTGTAGTATAATAGCCGAAAGCACAGGCCTCGTTCTGACGTCGGCCGTGTACTTCTGTTAAATAGGTTATCATCAACCCTGCAGTAATACTTATTGTAGGTAGAAGTTCCGCCAATCTGCGGCTCCCACAATATATCTTCGTCACTGGATTTCTGGACAATATAAGACTAACAGTCTTGGATGGCTACCTCGAGCACAAATATATAAGTTCTGAAATGGCGGATCAGTGAGCTGCTGTTCACCCTAGGTAATCCTTTACATGTTCTGCCACCGAAAAGCGTAATAATGCATAAAGGTCGGTATTACCTGGCAAATGAATCCTCAGAACATCACAAGGAATTCTGTCGTCATCCCGACGCACAGAGATTCACTGGGGAAAACTGCCATAGCAGTTACTTCGAAGATTCTCCCCGAAAAACAATGGACTCTTGGTCCCTTCAGAAAAACAGGACCTCCCGGCTTCCCGGAAGTATATCTCACTCCCGCTTAAAAAACCTTCCCATAGGCCTACGCCGAACTGTCAACCTCTGACCCTACAGGTCAAACACAATGAATGAATAAACAAGGGAAGACAACCCCTAATCAACCTGACATCGCAGGTAAAGACACAATTATACTTATGATACAAACATAAGCAAATAACTTGACAGATGACTCCGTCGAAAATGACAGCAACATTAACATACCCACCAAATATATTTATAGAATGTGTGATTCCTAAATACACATATTGGGTTTCTCGTCGGTGCTACGGAGTTCGTGCACTGTGCTAAGATCTTCCTTGTGTGATTTAAGGGAGGAGATCGGAGTACTGATGAAGTTGTCCGAGAGAAATGAAGTTAGTCCTTAAAGCCAAACCAAACCTTTGCTAAACGATGTGCGGAAAAAAATTATATATATATATATATATATATATATATATATATATATATATATATATATATATATATATATATATATATATATATATATATATATATATATATATATATATATATATATATATATATATATATATATATATATATATATATGCACAGGGTTATAAAAAATAAATAAATGAGATACGAACTTGAACACCATGTATTATCGCACTTACATTTCCCCTTTATTTCTCAACATAATCTTCACCAAAATTGATACACTTATCCCATCGCTGTATTAATGCTTCAAAACCTGCAGCATAGAAGTGCGTGCTCTGCTGTCTCAGCCACATTCACACCTCACGTTCAACCTCTGCATCACCCGCGAAATGTTTACTGCCAAGGTGAGCTTTTATTGGACCAAACAGGTGAAATCACCCATGATTCATCCACAGTAACAATCCTGTTAGCATGTCTTTTCCTTCATTTGCGTACCGAGACAGATGTTCCAAGGACAGTCCCATTGGATCATTTTGTGTTCCTCAGTCAGTTGTCTGTGCACCAACCGTGAGCAGACTTTCCGGAAATTCAAATGGTCATGCAGTATGGTGTAGGCTAAGCCATGAGAACATCCTATTGCAGTTGCTACACCGTCTATCGTTATTCGCCTGTCAGCTCGAATCATCTCCTCTACCCGCCGCACACATTCTTCTGTCGCAATCTCAATGGGACGACCAGGTCGGTCTTCATCAACAATATTTGAGCACCCTTGAGAGAATTTATCGACCCAGTTATGTACCGCTTGTCGCGACAAACACTTCCCACCGTAAACAGAAAACATTTCCTTATGAATATCCTTTCCAGGAAGTCCTTTTGACCAAAAGAACTGCACAACAGCGCGCTGTTCTTCGTGTGTAATCTCCACGAGCACGGTCGCCATTTTTATCTGCTCTGCGCATGCGCAAGTGACACCTAGCAGTCTGCTACCTAAACTAATCATAAAGCTGGATGATACTGTCGCCTAATGACACCTTCAGAAACTACCAAATACCATTTTCAGCTTCCCATATCATGTGACGTATTCTCTCCAGAACGTTGTCTCCATTACAGCTGCTCTGAACGCATCACGATTCTGGGCAACTCGACCTGCATCAGCCAAAGACAAGTTCAGACTCTCTGTGATGTCCTGGGTCCACCGTCGTCTAGGTCGACCCCTTCCCCTTTTTCCAGGGACCATGCCTTCCATCACTATATTTTCCACACTATTATGTCTTTTTATATGACCGAAAAATTTCAGCTTCCTTGTTGCGATGGTATTTAGGAGACAATGATCCTGCACGTTTAGTGTGTGCAGTACTTCTCTGTTGGTCTTTTTTTCTGCACAGGGTATTCTCAACAGTAATATATATATATATATATATATATATATATATATATATATATATATATATATATATATATATATATATATATATATATATATATATATATATATATATATATATATATATATATATATATATATATATATATATATATATATATATATATATATATATATATATATACTGTTCAAAAAAAGAAACGCATAGCTATTGTTGAGGATTGCTTCATGTCTGCAGCATGGCGCATTCCTCAAATGATTATATCTACGCGACTGATGTCGATGATTGTTTCATGCTTACAGACATTTGGATTTGTGCTCGATCCGAATGGCTGTATCATGGAACACCTCAAACGAATAGAGATATATCTCATCGACCGATGTCGATGATTGTTGCATGTGTGCAGGCATTTGAGTTTGGCCAACTCGGATTGCTGCACCGTGGAACATCGCAATTGAATATATATTAACGACGTAGTATGCATATCACTATGCATGACGCGTATGTCTTGATAACGTCACTCGACGTGTGGGCTTCGGCCCTAACGGCAGTGTTTGAAATGTGTGGCATCGCCACTATGGATTGTGTGGCATAGCCACTATATATTCGACTTGTGGGTTTTGACCCGTACGGCAGTGTGTTTCAGAAGTGTGGCCATTGCCACTTATATTGTGTGGTATATCCACTTTTAATTGTGTGGCTGGGAAGCCAATGAGCAGTGTATTTCTTGAACCAAACGTAAGTCGTCGTATGAATAACGCAGTTTACATAATTATGGCAGATTAGCCTGGCGTGGTATGCCAAAGGAACATTACGGTACTAGCAATAGTGTAAGACTAGTATAGATGGATATTGTACAGCTAGCGGCAAGCGTAAGCCTAGTGTAACGGATATTAAACGACTAGCAGTAGACGTAAGCCTAGCATAATAAGTGTATTGCAGAACTAGCAGGATAGTTAAGTCTAGTTAGCCTCTGAATTTATGCCAAAGGACATTGGCCGTTAAAAGGAACTGACCTCTAACCAGAACTCTAGATAGAGATTGTGAACAGGTGCTTATGAAATAATGAGAACTCTTACAGATCGTACATGAATGTGATGTGACTTTTGTTCCCATGTAGTTGGTGTCTGCACATGGTATGAAATTACTAATTAAATATTGTGAGTCGTTGAAATCACGGTCTTATCAACTGTCGTATTCGGAGTTGAGTTAAATGCTATTATTATTCAACTGATCATGACCAGTGATGATTAATGTCTTAACACGCTGCATCTCACACTGCCAATATAATCAATAAGACAAGAGACTAATACAGGTCAGTCAAGGGTCGAATATTTAATATGAAACTTGTTCAGCACATAATGTATCACAAGGGTTAAAGCAGACATTATCGATACCAACGGACAGTATTACGGAATCCTACAAAAGTGATAAGAACCCGAGGGACTTTGACTCTATAAACTGAATACGCATATAATAACTTGGTCATCCACAAATACTAGAAGTCATCGAAGCACCCAGAATATACTGGGGTCCCGGAAGAGCCCGTAACATACTGGTGTCAGAAAGTGTCTGGATTTCGTGAATACTGGATCCCCCCCTTCAAGTATCGAAGAAAGTTAAATTGATGATGAACGTTTTAAATGCAAAATCATTCATTCAATCCTAACCGGCAACTGAAATGCGCAGGACAGAAAGTGACGTCACTACATCGATGCCGTCAACGTTAGCAGACAACATTGCCTGAGAATATCCGAATTTTCTTCCACCAAAGAGACTGATTCACGCAGATAGAACGGTAATCTTCCACTCAAGAACTTGAACCAGTGGAGAATGTATCTCTTCATCAAATTCATCTGAGACTGCGACGCAGATCGATTGAAGAAACTACGTTCGAAGACCGAAGCAATACTTTCAAACGGTTACCCTGCTGCGAAGGTCAAGGTCTACCATCAATGGACCTCAGCTGTTGAAGACACTTGGATTAGAATTACATGCATTCATGTATTTCTCAGAGGGACAACTAAACAGATAAGTTCTTGATTTTACTAGGGCGCTTGAACATTATCATATTGTCCTTGCATTAGCTTTGGTCTACAGTTCATCATCACTTTACTTACTTTTTACTATCATCTGTGTTCCCCCATTCATGTTTTTCGTATATTCGTATATTCGTCGTGTTTAATATTGACTGGAATTTTCCCAGGAAAACTTCAGTGAATGTTAACTTCTATTAGATTTGCATGCTTATATTCGCCGACTGAGGATCTGACTGATTATATTTTTTCTTTCGAGTCAGGATATAAATGTTTCCTCAGTTCGCAATATAACCATATTTTGTGTACTTAGCAGTTTCGTCAAGTGAATTACGTCCTCTTTATTTACGTAACCTACTTTCAGTACTGTTGACAATTGTTGTCGTGTGTGATCTAAAACTTCTTTGTCTACACGTTTGTCTAAGACGACTTGTCTTGTTATATTTTTGTGATGTAAATTCTTTTCTTTCTTTTACTGATTACTGTTTATAAGTCTCCTTTATTTACTTTATAAGTGTAAAGTGTTGTCGTATAATTGAAAAATCATTTCATTGTAACTCATTTGATTGTTTTCACTGTCTTTGTCACATGTTCTTGGAACTTGTTTGTTATTGATTAATATATTCATGTACATATTATAGTGAGTTCTATAAACCTGGTGTATATTATAGACTATTGAAGGTACTCAGAAACCTATTATCATGTCTACACTACAGGAATTCATTGATATTGGAAAAAGTTATGGAAAATCAGGGGCGGAACTACAAAGTTTTGCAGATACGAAATATGATGAATATTTATCGCGTCTGGAAAGAATGGAACAGCGCGAAATGACCAAACGAGCTGATGAGCTTAGGAGGTTTGAATTAACCCAAGAGAGGGAATTGAAGGAAAAAGAAATATCCATGAAAATGGAATTAGAACGATTGACTATAGCTCAACGTGATAAAGAATTAGCTCAACAAGAAAAAGACAGAGAATTCGAGAGGGATAAAATGGCTCAACAAGAAAAAGACAGAGAATTCGAAAAGGAAAGAATGGCTCACAAGAAAAAGACAGCTCAATTTGAGAAAAAAGACAAGGCAAAGAGATAAAGAAATGGAATTAAGGAGAATGGAACTTATGCAACTGGATCAAGCCCATAAAAATGCCATGGAAATGGAAACATTAAAACTTCATGCAGAAAAAGAAAAAGCTTTAGAATTAGCTAAAGTGCAGTCTGAACAAACTAAGACTGCGGCTGCTACAAATATTTTTTTATCCTAAGTTAAAAATGCCACATTTTGACCAGACTCGCGATTGTGTTGACTCTTTTATATCTAGATTCATCATCAAGGTCACAGCTCTGAACATACCCAAGGAAAGATGGAGCAGTCTTTTACTTGATTTTTTGACTGGTGACTCACTTAAATGTTTCATGAGTCTTGATGAAAAGAGCAGAAGCGATTTCGATGTCGTAAAAGAGGTATTACTAAGACGTTTCCAGTTAACTGAGTCTGGATTCAGAGATCGCTTTCATGCTGCTAAACCAAGCAAGGATGCAGATTTTGGTGAATTCATTGCATCTATTAAACATTTCCTTAGCAGATGGATTGATCTATCTGGTATAAATAAAACATATGAAGGTGTTATAGATCTCATGCTGCGAGATAAAGTTTTATCCGCATGCAGCACTGAATTAGAAGCATTTTTACAAGAAAGACATCCTAATTCTATCGATGAGTATGAAAAACTCGGAAGACAGTATCAGACCGCACATCAGAATAAAGATCTTCATAGATCGACTATTCGAGATCCTATGCCTGTGTGCGTGGCACAACATGATCACAGACCTCGATCGAAGAGCTTTGATGGACGTTGTCGTTCAGATTATTATCAATCCGACAGAGGTTTTTATAACTTCCGTCGTCATCGCTCTCCTTCGAATTCATATCGACGAGGTTATAGAGGATATTCACCTCATGATCGTGGGTATCACAGAGGCAGGGATTATGATGGTTCACATCAAAAAGGATACTATAAACAGAGATCATCTTATGGTAGAGATGCCAGGAAGGATGACTCTACTGATTTTTATTATAGCAATAAAAAGTCATTCAATAATAACAAAGGTAATGCCAGATCTCCGTCGAGAGACAAAAATAAACAGAGACATGCAAATAGTTGCAGTGTTAAAAAGGAAAAAGGTAATGATGATAATGATCATGCGAACGCATGTATGGTAATGAATGATACATGTTATGAGTGTCAGTCGAAAAACAAATTAAAGTCTACAATTACACTTGATTGTGGTCATTGTATGCCAACAATGTCGGCATGTGTAAATGTCGGTTATCTTACATTTCATCCCGGAATAGTGGATGGTAAGGTAGTGAGAGTTTTGCGTGACACTGGGTCCTCAACGATAGGCATAAAGCACTCGCTTATCGAGCCCTCTGCTTTTACAGGCAAATCAGTTAAGTGTGTCACATTTGGTGGGAATATAGAAACTTTCCCTGTGGCACGAGTATACATTGATACTCCTTTTTACACAGGCACTGTCTATGCCTGCGGCTTGAGAGCACCCATAACTGAAATTATAATAGGAAACATACCAGGAGTTAAAGATTGCACTCCTGAGGAGATTGCAATGTGGGTTGAATCTCACCCACAGGTGGCAAATGCTGTTGTAACAAGAGCACAACAGTTAGCTACGGACATGGCTACACCACCTCTTCCTATAATGGATACAATTATGTCTCAAGTTGGCACTGTTTCACCTTCTGTTTTTGCAGAAAAAACAGAAGAGTGACCCAACTTTACAAGGATTGTTTAGCCGAGCAGAACAAAAAACGATTAAATACACAAGAGGGGCTAAACAATGGTTCAAGATAAAGAAATCAATACTCACTAGATATTATGATGATGGCAAAACAATTATACATCAAGTGATAGTACCTAAAGAATACAGACCATTGGTCCTACAAACAGGTCATGACTCCCCTATGGCAGGGCATATGGGGATCAAAAGAACATTGTTTCGTGTTACGTCACAATTTTATTGGCCTGGGGTTAATAAAGATACAAAGTTATACTGCAAATCATGTACAACATGCCAAGGTATAGCACGTAAGGGCAGGTTCCATACGGCACCCTTACAGATTACAGACGTGCCTGAGAGACCTTTCAAAAAGATTGCAGTAGATATAGTGGGTCCGTTATCAATTGTTTCAAATAATGGATTTCGTTATATTTTAACTTGCGTAGATCTTTGCACGCGTTGGCCAGAGGCCATACCATTGAAAACCATCACAACTGCATCCGTGTCTGATGCATTATTTTCGATATTTTGTCGAATCGGTTTTCCGGAGGATATATTGTCAGATCAAGGATCACAATTTACTTCCAACATTATGAGGGATTTAGAATCCATGCTATCTGTTCACCACTCGTTTTGTAGTGCGTATAGGCCCCAATCAAACGGTGTGTGCGAGCGCTACAATAGCACTCTAAAACAGATGTTATCTAAGATAACTGAAGAATGCCCTCGTGAATGGGATCGGCTTCTGCCGGCGGCCCTCTTCGCTTTTCGTGAAGTGCCTCACGAGAGCACGGGGTGGTCTCCATTCGAATCTGTTTATGGTTCGAATCCTCGCGGACCAATGATGATACTCAAGGATTTGTTGATTGGAGAATCAATTGATACTGCCACTCGAAACAGCTACGAGTTAGTGATTGATCTCCGACAACGAATCATCGATGCGTGCACTTATGCATCCCAGAGTATTAAATCAGCCACTCAACGATCAAGATTATTACATAATCAAAAGAGAATATTAAGATCATTCAAACCAGGGGGAAAAGTTTGGTTGTTGCTACCTCATAACGATAACAAATTACTGATATCATTGCAAGGTCCATTTGATATTATCAAACAAGTCACAGATGTTGACTACTCGGTAAACGTTAGAGGTAAAATCAAAACCTTCCATGTCAACATGCTAAAATTAGCAGTTGAAAGACCACAGGAATTAATTCCTGTCATTAACTCTATTGATGATTCTTCACATCATACTGCTTCTTTTGCAGTTGTTCATGAAAAAGATACTACTTCGTCTATCCCTTTACAATTCCAACTACCTTCTTTGCAATCATCGGAATCTTGGAAAGACGTGACTATTTCTTCGTCACTATCTTCGTCACAACAAGATCAAGTTCGGGATATTCTCATTTCTTTCAATGATGTTCTCACCGACCTTCCAGGTCAGACATCGCTTATATCCCATGATATTACTCTTACTGATTATAAACCTATCAAACTTAGACCCTATCCTATATCTTTACACCACAAAGATAGGGTAGAAAAAGAGTTAAAAGAGATGATACGTTTAGGTGTGATATCTCCTTCGGAATCACCATATGCATTCCCAATGGTGATAGTTAAAAAGAAGGATGATTCTTTACGTATTTGTATTGATTTTAGGCGATTGAATAAAATTACAATCACAGACGGTGAGCCTATGCCTCTTTTAGATGATCTTTTGTCAGAATTATCTAATGCTACGTTCTTTAGCAAACTAGATCTCTCTAAAGGCTACTGGCAAATTTCTCTTGCCGAAAATGCCAAACCTTACACAGCTTTCACAACTCCTTTTGGGCTCTACCAATGGAATTATATGTGTTTTGGGTTAGTGAATGCGCCAGCGACTTTTGTGCGCATGATGCGCCGCCTTCTTGGCGATCGTAAAGATGTCATCACATACATCGATGACATCTGCCTATTTCATGACTCGTGGGAAGACCATATTGATGGTTTAACTTCCCTTCTACATACGTTACGTATGCATGGTTTGACTGTGCGACCTTCAAAGGTCCAAATTGGTTGTCAAGAAATTTCTTTTCTTGGTCACCGAATAGGTAACCACAAACTGTATCCTGACGACAATACAGTCAAAAGAATTCTAGAGATTTCTACCCCTTCAACTAAGAAACAAGTTAGAAGCCTTTTAGACTTGATAAACTATTACCATAAGTTCATCCCGCATTTCGCACAACTATCTACACCTTTGTCCGCACTGTTGACCAAAGGTAGTCCTAATAAGGTACGTTGGGACAAAGATTGCGAAAGCGCTTTGGTAACAATTAAGAAATTATTTAGTAATGCACCTATTTTGTTATTACCGAATATACGTATTCCATTTATAATTCAATCAGATGTCTCGAGTTACGCCATGGGTGGTTGTTTGCTGCAATGTTACAAGGAAACACTCCATCCATGTTTCTATGTGTCGAGGAAACTGACTCCGGCTGAACAGAAGTATGCGACAGGTGAACGTGAGCTCCTGTCTATCGTCTGGTGCCTGGAGAAGGTGTCAAGATATCTCATCGGCACGCACTTTTACATTATGACAGACCATAGTCCTCTTACTTACATAACAGCTAGAACAATGCGTAACGCTAGAATACACCGATGGTATTTGTTCATTCAAGAATTTTTATTTACGATCCTGCCTATTGCTGGATCAGACAATAACTTGGCAGATCTTTTATCGCGCAACGTCTCTGAGAAGAAATTGAATTAACTCTTTAGTCACCATGTTGACAAGTGCTATTATTAATGTTATAAAATTTAATGTGTCTACTTAATGATTATCATAGTTATAAGTAGGTAGTACTAATATTGATATGTTCGGGAGACGGGCGTCTTCTCCATCACTATCATCCGTGCCACAAGTGTCACGTTTGGAAGTGAGGGGGATGATGTTGAGGATTGCTTCATGTCTGCAGCATGGCGCATTCCTCAAATGATTATATCTACGCGACTGATGTCGATGATTGTTTCATGCTTACAGACATTTGGATTTGTGCTCGATCCGAATGGCTGTATCATGGAACACCTCAAACGAATAGAGATATATCTCATCGACCGATGTCGATGATTGTTGCATGTGTGCAGGCATTTGAGTTTGGCCAACTCGGATTGCTGCACCGTGGAACATCGCAATTGAATATATATTAACGACGTAGTATGCATATCACTATGCATGACGCGTATGTCTTGATAACGTCACTCGACGTGTGGGCTTCGGCCCTAACGGCAGTGTTTGAAATGTGTGGCATCGCCACTATGGATTGTGTGGCATAGCCACTATATATTCGACTTGTGGGTTTTGACCCGTACGGCAGTGTGTTTCAGAAGTGTGGCCATTGCCACTTATATTGTGTGGTATATCCACTTTTTAATTGTGTGGCTGGGAAGCCAATTGAGCAGTGTATTTCTTGAACCAAACGTAAGTCGTCGTATGAATAACGCAGTTTACATAATTATGGCAGATTAGCCTGGCGTGGTATGCCAAAGGAACATTACGGTACTAGCAATAGTGTAAGACTAGTATAGATGGATATTGTACAGCTAGCGGCAAGCGTAAGCCTAGTGTAACGGATATTAAACGACTAGCAGTAGACGTAAGCCTAGCATAATAAGTGTATTGCAGAACTAGCAGGATAGTTAAGTCTAGTTAGCCTCTGAATTTATGCCAAAGGACATTGGCCGTTAAAAGGAACTGACCTCTAACCAGAACTCTAGATAGAGATTGTGAACAGGTGCTTATGAAATAATGAGAACTCTTACAGATCGTACATGAATGTGATGTGACTTTTGTTCCCATGTAGTTGGTGTCTGCTCATGGTATGAAATTACTAATTAAATATTGTGAGTCGTTGAAATCACGGTCTTATCAACTGTCGTATTCGGAGTTGAGTTAAATGCTATTATTATTCAACTGATCATGACCAGTGATGATTAATGTCTTAACACGCTGCATCTCACACTGCCAATATAATCAATAAGACAAGAGACTAATACAGGTCAGTCAAGGGTCGAATATTTAATATGAAACTTGTTCAGCACATAATGTATCACAAGGGTTAAAGCAGACATTATCGATACCAACGGACAGTATTACGGAATCCTACAAAAGTGATAAGAACCCGAGGGACTTTGACTCAATAAACTGAATACGCATATAATAACTTGGTCATCCACAAATATTAGAAGTCATCGAAGCACCCAGAATATACTGGGGTCCCGGAAGAGCCCGTAACAGCTATCCGAGGGCGCGTTTTTATGAGTTTGTAAGTAAAATTTGGTGCTAGGGTATATAAAAACCAGCCTCAGATGTTCTTTACAGTGTCACATGCACCTGTTGACCTGAATTGCGTTCGTTTTTGTAATCGTTACAACGCAGTGGTCAATAGTGTATATGACGCAATTTTTGACCACAGCTCATGTTGCGCGCACGTGAAAGCAACAACATTTGGGGTGAACATTATTCACTGACTACGCAACTGAAACCCTATAAAAGGATAACGCTACACAGAAAAAATTCAGTTAATTTTCAAGCAGACATTTATGCCGTCTCTATCGATAAATTTAAGGAACATTGCTATTGGCCGTTTGCACGCAGGCGAAAGTCAAAGTCAGGTTGCCAGGCCTCTAAACGTGCATCAGAGTACCATCAGTCGACTTTGGCACCGGTTCCACGCATCCATGCCCAGAAGATGCCAGTCGCTGATCAATGCAAATGGAGGCCACACACCATACTAACGGGAAAGCCCGTACGCCAAAAACTCTCGTGACTCAGATGCAAAACAACTGTCAATTGATTGGTTGAACCCTAAGGTATTCTTTTGTGCAATTTGAACAATTAACTCATTAAATTAAAAAAGTTATTGAATGTCAAAATTATGGCTATGTGTGTGCCTTCAGTAGCTATGCGTTTCTTTTTTTTGGACAGTATAGAAAGATTAACTGAAGTTTAAAACAAATGTTGGGAAAGGTTACGACTAAGTATCCACAAGATTGGGATAGAATATTACCCGCTATTCTCTTCGCCTATAGAGAAATTCCCAACGAAAATATGGAGTTTGCGCCATTTGAATTATACTGTTCAAAAAAAGATTTAAAAAAGATAACTGTGTATGAGTGTAATCTATCTTTGTTAGCTATGGACCCACGCTGGCCTCATCCCTTTACTGCTTTGATTGCAGGGCCAACCGGTTCTCGGAAAACTATTTTTGTACAGCGTTTCTTGAAACATATCGGAGATATGATGACGTCTATACCAGATGAAATTATATGGTGTTATGGGACATGGCAAGCTATGTATAATTCGATGACCGGAGTTCAGTTTATTGAAGGACTGCCGGACATTGACCAGTGAACAGGTGATAAGAAACGTTTGGTAGTTATAGATGATCTCATGATTGAGATGAATGATAGAGTAGCGAAATTATTCACAAAAACCAGTCATCATAAAAATATAAGTGTAATATATATGGTGCAAAATCTATTTGGCAAGAACAAAAAACACAGAACGATTAGCTTGAATTCTCATTATATAGTGCTTTTCAAAAACCCACGCGATGGATCTCAGATTGTTAATCTAGCCAAACAGATGTACCCAGGTCGGACTGCCTATGTCTAAGAAAGTTTTAAAGACGCTACGTTGGTCCCACACGGTTATTTGCTAATCGACCTTCGTCAGACAACACCCGACGCTTTAAGACTTCGTAGCCACATATTTCCACACGAACAACAAATCGTATACGTACCGAAATAACGAGATGGGAGAAAAAGTGAAATGCCATGCTGATATGTTAAAATTTCTAGGTACGGCCAAACCACCAGTCATCAAGACTGTTATGAAAACAGCGTCACCCGATCTTGTAGGAACACTCTGTGAATGTTGTCACAACGTATTAAAAGGTAACGTTACACTGACACCCCCTCAGAAGAGGCGTATGCGTCGTTACAAAAACACCCTGCGAGCGCTCACCAAGAAGAGCTTGTCGCTCAAAAGATGAAAACAAGTTTTACAAACTGGCGGTTTTTTAAGTGCGTTGTTAACTCCCTTACTTACCGTGCTAAGAGGGATCTTGTAGATGACTAAGAAAATGATTTTGATGGACCATCGTTTGTTAGAGGCTCAAAAACCTTATAGAGATCCCGATGCTCTAAGAGATAACTTGGGAGAATTGGACAGTCAAAAGCAACTAGTCTTGGAACGAGAAGATTTGCCAGTGGGTGACAAAGCTAGACTATATCAACGAACACTGCAGCGTTATTTGAATCGACTAGAACAGTACAGTCACGTACCCCTAGGTCTCGTGGGTATTAAATCTCCACTTAACGAGTCGAGCTCGAAACCTCCCATCGAGCAACACTCTGTACTTAAAGACGAGATTGTCGACAAAACTCTTCAGTCCCCACCCGAACAAGTCACACCCACTAATCGAAAACCGGTGGTTGTCAGTAAATTGCGAGAAACATCGTCGTATTCACTCAGAAGAAGGAAAAAGACAAAAACACCAAAGTGGGAAGCATGGCCAAAGAAGTAAATAAGATTTTAAAACAACATTACTACGAACCGAAACGACCCGTTTCCTATGGCGGAGTCGGCGCCTTGCAACGTGGCACCAAACTTAATTGTAAGAAAATTGAAGCGTGGTTAGGTCATCAGGATACTTACACCTTACACATACCGGTGCGTAGAAAATTTAAACGACGGGTGACCATCGCTGGTGGTATCGATCAACAGTTCCAGGCTGATTTAATTGACTTGCGGGGTTTAAAAAAATTCAACGATGGGTTTTCCTATCTAGTAACGTGTATCGATGTGTTTAGTAAATTCACTTGGGCTGTTCCCCTGAAAGACAAAACTGGGAAAGCGTTAGTAGCAGCGGTGAAGACCATTTTTACCAGTCGCAAACCTATAAATTTTCAAACAGACAAAGGTAGTGAGTTCGTCAACAAAACATTCTTAAAGTTTCTTAAAGACGAGGGTGTTCATTTCTTCACTACGGAGAATGAAGATACCAAGGCAGCTATTGTCGAGAGGTTTAATCGAACCCTCAAAGAAAAAACGTGGCGTTACTTTACCAAAACCAACTTTCGGCGCTACGTCGACGTGATAGAACAACTGGTCCACAACTACAACTACTCGTATCATCGAAGTATTAAGATGGCGCCGGCGGAAGTTACCCCGAGCAATCAAGAAGAGGTGTGGCATACGTTGTATTCGACCCCTGACGTCATCGACAGAAAAGTCTATTTTAAAGCCGGTGATCGCGTGCGGATCGCCCAAGCCAGACAAACTTTTAAAAAGGGTTATACGCCGGCGTGGATAGAAGAACTGTTTACGATCAGCCGACTAATCCAAACAAGACCGGTCACGTACGTCCTTAAAGATGATTCGGGTGAGGAACTGAAAGGTTCTTTTTACCAAGAAGAGATGCAGTGGGTCTGTGACAAGATAGTTTATCGAATCGAGTCCATTTTGCAAGAACGGCGAGGTGTCAGGGGTGTTAAAGAGTATTTAGTCAAATGGTTCGGTTATAACTCGTCATTCAACAGCTGGATTTCCGTCAAACAACTAGCGAGATATCGAGACTGATGGAGAAAGAAGAAGAAGTGAGCACCCCAGTTTTGCGGTCACCCCCGCCCAAGACCACGAGAACCTCGGTCTGGCCTTTTTTGGGAAACTAGTCCCGCGACTAGAGATCGTTTTCATCTGTCAGATGATCGTTATATATGTCGTCATCGGGGTCTCGTTATTCAATCTGAGTTGGAACAACGCAGAGGGACCAGACGGCAAGTTTTGGATCGCCTTAATGAGCAGTTGTCTGGGTTACATGTTACCTAACCCTAAGATAGGATGAGTTTTTACGTGACTTAACCCAGCAATGCCTTGATAAAATATACCCAAACAATAACGCCGGTCACTTTTTCGTCAAATTGCCACAGACTATAGACTTGACTTCGCGTTACGAGGTTGGTTTGGTTGAGATTCCATTTCCCAAAGGTTATTATAACGTGCTAGAGGATGACGTATGGATACATTACTTCCCCAACAAAGACGATGAGTCTATACTACTCACGTTACCCGCCGGTCTATACACATCACCCAACACGCTGATCGACCAGTTGAATCGTTTGCTTTTAGACACGGATGTGGATGAAAAAGCCCGAGTTAGATTCCATTTTAACAATAATAAGGCCACCTTGAATCTGTATGATCCGGAGGTTGAAGTTAGAATTAGCGAGACGTTGAAACACATGTTAGGCTTACCTTCCTCGCTCGCCACAGACATCGACCCAATACTACGAGGAGAGACTGAAGTACAAATGGATAGCGATATGAAAAATGTATACGTGTACTGCGATCTCGTAGCGGCAAGACCGGTTGGAGATGCCTCTGTCCCTTTGTTACGGATTGTCCCTATTTTGGACAGGACTACCGCTTCGGTTTTTAGGATTTACGACAAACCCCACTACGTACACCTGAGTCGTTTTTCGTTTGACGCTGTGGAAATCCTTTTAACTAATGACCAGGGTTAGACTATCCCATTCACTAGCGGAGCTTCGGTGTTGACACTACACTTCCGACCTCACAGACGGTTTGATTTTGAATAGAAAAAATGGTCAGACACGTACCAATACGACGAAACCCCAAAATGTTTGAGGAGTTTTACTGCAACCAAGCTGGCCACGGGATGCCAGTGTTTATCGGAGGTAGAAGTCAAAGAGGACATGACTTGGGTAGTTTTTTCGGCGGGCTCGGTCGTGTGGTTCTCCCGTGGTTAAAGACTGGAGGCAAAGCTTTACTCAGAGAAGGGCTTGGCACCGGTCTACAGGTCGCGAGCGACGCGTTAACCGGCAGAAATATTGGTGAGTCATTTCGTGAGCGAGCCAAGTAATCGGGTCAGCGTTTATTACAGGGAGCCGTTGACCACCTCACCACCAACCAATCGGGTAGCGGTCTTAGCAGAGAAAGAAAAACGAGAGCTGCCCCACCCGGCGAGCCGAAGAGAATAAAACGAAGTAACCGAGCTCGTCCTTCTCATTCCCACCAGAAGAGGCGACGGTACTCTGATATATTTGAATGATGGCGCTTATTCAACCCAACTCGTGCGAATGTCTTCACAGTGGTCTAGATTTGTTTAGCATACCACCAACGCAGACAGCTGTAGAAGAGGGACAATTTGTGGAGATACATCCGTTGGCCGCCATAGCCCCCGGAGCCCCGGTGGAATTTGTAATATCGGGAAACGGCGAAGAATATCTAGATTTTTTCAATACTATTCTGCACGTGCGCGCCAAAATTACGTTAGCTAATGGCGGCGCGTTACCCACTGATGCAGAGGTGGCCCCGATCAACTATTACCTGCATAGTTTATTCTCCCAAGTCGACGTTTCCCTGAACGACACGCTGATTACACCCAGCGAGAACACCTACCCTTATAGAGCTTACCTGGAAGCCACGTTGAATTACGGGGAGGAAGCCAAACGAAGCCATATGACAGCTGCTCTGTTTTACAAAGACACCCCAAACTTTATTACGGAAACAAGTGGGGATAATAACAACGGACTAAGACTGCGTCGACATATAGCGGCTGGTTCTCAGGACATTGATATGATGATCGGTTACATTCCGATATCTTCGCTCAAGATCGCTACCTGTTAAACGGTGTGACCGTTAAAGTAAAACTCACGCCATCTAAAGATGCCTTCAACGTGCTGGGAAACGACCCCGCCGGTGGTTATAATTCTATTATAACTTATGCGGCCCTGGTTGTCCGGAAAGCCAAATTAAACCCCGCCGTCTCTCTAGCCCACGAGAAAGCCTTGTTCCGAGGTAATGCCAAGTACCCTTTGAAACGAGTTGTGCTAAAAACTTTCTCTATTCCAAGAGGTATGTTATCACACATGCAGGATAATCTATTTCTCAGTCACACACCTACACGGATCGTGATTGGTCTAGTCACTTCGACCGCTTTTAACGGGGCGTATACCCGTTCAATTTCGCTACTTTTGGTCTGATATATTTAAATGTCAGCGCGGACGGGAGAACAGTCAGTGGCAAGTCTTTGACGATGGATTATGAGCACAACCAGTACGTGAGAGCCTTCTTCGGGACGAATCTAGCTATGGGACTGGTTGGTAAAGACGCCGGCAACGACCTTGAATATAGACATTTTAAGAATGGGTACGCCTTATACGCCTTTGACCTCATCCCCAGTCTACTGGACGGTGACCAGTTTGAGATGGCCAAGTCGGGCCCTGTCTCAGTAGAACTTAAATTCTCTGAGGTCACGCCCGAACCATTACAGGTCCTCGTCTACACCGAACAAGACTCGATCTTGGAGATCTCGAAATCGCGCCAAGTTTTGACAGACTACACCACTTAGACGATGAATACAGACGAGATTCGGACCATCCTCCTGTCGGATACATTTGTTAAACGAACTGGGCTCGTTAAAGTTTTACCTCGTGATCAATTACCTCTACGTATCGATCCGAGCCAGACGGCTGCTTTCGTTATCAACACTGACCCTCGCTATCGCCCCGGTGACCATTGGGTCGCTCTATATTATAATGGCCTCGGGACTTTTGAATATTTTGATTCTTTCGGCCTACCGCCTACACACCCGGACCTGTTTAATTTTATAGCCAAAAACTCTACCCGATTTTTTAACTACAACGCTTGACATTTACAAGATGTAGTTACCAACGTTTGTGGCCTCTACGCCATTTATTTCATCTTGAGCAAAGCTCGCGGTGGTACTATGCAACGCGTCCTACTAGCCTTTTCAGCTAGACAACACACCAACGATCGATTAATTTTTCGATTAGTCAGACCCTGGCTAGCGAACCACAAGACTGTTTTTTCGTTCATAGACAAAGGAAGAGATCAATAGACACGTGTGTGTATTTTCCCCCTCTATAAGGTTTTGCCCGCCCTGTTATCGGATTTTTCCTCACGCCAATACGTCCATGAGTCATACACTTACAATGCCAGCCCACAGAAATTTTCACATCGACAACGCGTCAACTATCGATTGGTTGTTCGACTAAACACGCCCTGGCCAGCACACAAATTTACTCACATCGACAACGCGTCAACTATCGATTATTTTTTCGACTAATCACGCCCTGGCTAGCACAAGTCTGGCTACGTTTCAAAAACCAGATTGAACTGGTATTCCTGCTTATATAGGTACTTGAAAGACCAAGACACTCACATTCATACGTTACAAACGCGGTGGCGTGATAACGACAGATACTTACACCTCGTTGAAGATGACTTCCACTGTTCTTAACAATTGGGTCTACATCAAAAGCTGTGATGAAATGCTTAAACCTTTGGGTAGTGGTCTGAAGGCCGCGTCTGTAAGTGTTTACCGAGGCCAACCTTTACTCCACGTGCGAAAATATTTTGGTGAATCCTACCTCAAGTTTCCTACCAAAACCGGCATTACGTTAACTCGATCTGAGTTTGAACATTTGTTGACTTTACAGGGTGAAATCCTCGCCGAATTTGACCGACTACAGTCACCACGCACGGATACCTATCCTACTTGTACCAGTAACACGTTTGACGACTTCATCAACAGGAAGCTGTTACCAACCGATTTCCCCAGAACCGAGTTGGTTTCCTAACACCAACCCTTGTACGTCAGCTCCCACCACAGACAACCACCTGGCCGATATCTCTAATCTACCACCGAAGACGCAGAGAGCTACTACCTGCCCCAGTAACATGTTTGACGACTACATCAACTCCAGTTGTCCAATATCCCCAGAACCGAGTTGGTTTCCTAACACTAACACTTGTACGTCAGCTCCCACCACAGACAACCACCTGGCCGATGTCTCTAATCCACCACCGAAGAAGCAGAAGAAACTACCAAGCGTCTGAGACTTGTGCTTTAGCTCGATATTATTTTAAAAGAATAAAATATATTAACTAAATTCTTTGTTACCCATGTCTATATAACTGTTGTAGTATATGTCTAACTGTTGTCTCAATATATCGCCTTCCTATTGTCTAAATATATATCGTATAACTGTTGTCTCAATATATGTCTAAATATATCGTCTAACTGTTGTAAATATATATCGTATAACTGTTGTCTAAATATTGTCTGTAAACAACATATAACCACACACAACCAGAACGCAAGCTACTCATCACCCCGGCTAACATATATCGCTATATAAAAAGTCATGCGCCTGCAGCGCTCCTGCAGATTTTTTCCTTATATAAAAAGTCACGCCCCCACCTGCCGCTCCACCTGCGCTCCACCACATTTTCCTTATATAAAAAGTCACGCCCCCACCTGCCGCTCCACCTGCGCTCCGCCACATTTTCCTTATATAAAAAGTCACACTGCACCTGCGCTCCACCTGAAACCGCCTCGGTTTACGCCTACTATACTACTACTGTGTTGTTCGCTTGGATTACTATCATTCACCCCTGCTAGTTAGAAATTACTGTGTTGTTCACTTGGATTACTATCATTCACCCCTGCCAGTTAGAAATTACTGTGTTGTTCTGTTGGATTACTTTCATTCACCCCTGCTAGTTAGAAATTACTGTGTTGTTCGCTTGGATTACTATCATTCACCCCTGCTAGTTAGAAATTACTGTGTTGTTCGCTTGGATTACTACCATTCCCCCCTGCTAGTTAGAAATTACTGTGTTGCTCGCTTGGATTACTATCATTCACCCCTGCCAGTTAGAAATTACTGTGTAGTTCGCTTGGATTACTATTGTTGTTCTCTTGGATTACTATCATTCACCCCTGCTAGTTAGAAATTACTGTGTTGTTCACTTGGATTACTATCATTCACCCCTGCCAGTTAGAAATTACTGTGTTGTTCACTTGGATTACTTTCAGTCACCCCTGCTAGTTAGAAATTACTGTGTTGTTCACTTGGATTACTATCATTCACCCCTGCCAGTTAGAAATTACTGTGTCGTTCCCTTGGATTACTTTCAGTCACCCCTGCTAGTTAGAAATTACTGTGTTGTTCGCTTGGATTACTACCATTCCCCCCTGCTAGTTAGAAATTACTGTGTTGTTCTCTTGGATTACTATCATCCCCCCCTCCCCAACCCCAGTTAGAAATTACTGTGTTGCTTGCTTGGATTACTATAATTCACCCCTGCCAGTTAGAAAATACTGTGTTGTTCGCTTAGATTACTATCATTCACCCCGTGCTAGTTAGAAATTATTGTGTTGTTCGCTTGGATTACTATCATTCACCCCGTGCTAGTTAGAAATTATTGTGTTGTTCGCTTGGATTACTACCATTCACCCCGTGCTAGTTAGAAATTATTGTGTTGTTCGCTTGGATTACTATCATTCACCCCGTGCTAGTTAGAAATTATTGTGTTGTTCGCTTGGATTACTATCATTCACCCCGTGCTAGTTAGAAATTATTGTGTTGTTCGCTTGGATTACTATCATTCACCCCGTGCTAGTTAGAAATTACTGTGTTGTTCGCTTGAATTACTATTATTCAACTTTTTGGTAAATTTTTTTTTGTATTTATATATTTTCGTCATACGCTAGAAATCTCATATCTAGCGAGGTTTTCTTTATTTGGTGGATTTCATTAGTTTGGTTTGGTTTGGCTTGAAGGATTATCTCCATTGCACACGGACTACTCCATCAGTGCTCCGATTTCCTCCCTTAGATCACACAAGGAGGATCTCAGCACAGTGCACGAACTCCGTAGCACCGGCGAGAATCCCAATGTGTGTATATAGGAATCACATATTCTATAAATATTTTGTGGTGGGTAGGCTTCTAATTTTTAAATTTTGTCAGGGCAGCATCTGATTATGGTTATGGGACAGAAGAGCCAAGTCATCTGCAAAATCCAGATCATCAAGCTGTTTAGTCAGATTCCACTGGATTTCATTTCTGTTGTGTGATGTCGATGTTTTCATAACCCAATCTATTGCTTGTAAGAAAAGAAATGGAGACAAGAGGCATCCCTGTCTCACTCTCGTTCTTATCCTAAACGGTTCTGTAAGTTGTCCTTCATGAAGAACTCTGCATGTCTTGTCTTCACAGGTCTTCCTTATTAAGTTAATGACATTTATGGGAACTCCATAATACCTCATCAGTTTTCCAAAGTGATTCTCTGTCTACACTGTCAAATGCCTTTTCATAGTCCACGAGTCCGATGTAAAGCGGTGAATTCCATTCCAGACTTTGTTCAACTGTTATTCTCCGTGCTATCTGGTCTGTGCAGGATCTGTTTTGTCGAAAACCTGCTTGTTCATCTCTCAGTTGCTTGTCTATGACTCTTTTGGATGGATATGAAAAAAAAAATCGAAAAAGGTGATTCCGTCTTACAAGGACAAAAGAAAAAGATAATAGCCAACGTTGTATCCACAAGGCCTTCGTCAGGGAAAGGAAAGAAAGAAAGTGAGGGCTAGATAGGACACTTAAGAATCTAATTAAATATAAAAATAATAAAAATAAAACATGGATACTTCCCTAAATGCAGCTAAGATCTAACACGCCTGCCGAAGAGAGAGTGCGCGTGACCCGGAAAGGAAATGACTGCCACTTCCGGATGTAAATAGTATATACTGTTACGGTATATGATATTAACGCCGTCTGCTAAAGGTTAGCGGACGTGCAAATGTAAAGGTTAACACATTTAATATATTGCGATAGATGTTTCAATTATTGAACGCTCCATACACGATCGATTATGACGTGTCTAGCGTTGTTTGGGTCACAGTCGGTAACTAGGAGACGCTAACCCTTTGTTACTTGACCGCCAAGCTGAATAGCTGCGTTTTGTTAACCTTCCAATTCAATGGCATGATATAGCCATTTATATGTGCATTTATGATGGACCAGGGTCAGTCCTAGAACTCTACATGAGAGGAAACTTATGGAGGTTAGTGATTAACTAAATCCTTGGAAGGAGAAAGATAATCGTCTACTTTATACGAAGTAATTAGACTCACAGTCTCACCGTCGGCAGGTAGCCATTCTATCTGCGCGTGCATATAGCTGTGATGTTCTGACGACAATTACTGCATTGTATCCTTAAACGGACATTGACATGTAAAACAGCAGTCTACGCTATTGATTGATTGATGCATGTACCTCATGTGTGAATTGAACTGTTTATGTATTGTGTAATCCATATTAAATTGTGAAGGACTCGAACCGGAGGCATTATTCGTTGAATCACGTTACACCATTCAACCATTATGAATTATGTATTTTATATCAAGTTGCTGAGTTAATAAGATGAACAGTTGTTTACATCTTGATGCCAAGTTCAGGCATTACGACAAACCAAAGGTGAGGTTCACCCCATTCGCGTACGAATATTAGCACGATCAGAATTCAAGCAACACAACCAGTAACCACACACGAAAGTCCTTCAACAAAAGTGGCGGCCGAATGCGGGGAACGACAGAAAAAAGAAACAAACTTCTGTTCCTTACGCACATGTTAACCACAAATATTTACGATCAATTTTCGATCACATGATCCAGTCGAAGATGACGCAGTACTCATTATAATGCCTAACAACGTGACGTCACCGAAAGTCGTGTAGATGAACTGTCGGAGAAACCAAAGCCGTTTCTAAGTCTAACCAGGGGAAACATGAGCCATTGAAGCAAACACACGATATGGACTACAGGAGCAGACAGTCAAAGGCACAGGCCTAGCCGTCGACGACAATGAGCATCAAGTGAAGCAGCAAATAAAGATAAGTTTAGCTCAATAACTATTGTCGTTAACGTGACAGTGCTAGCTGAGTCCATGCCCTCTGCCTACATCGGCATGTTTTTACCTATGTTTAATGTACTTTTTGTTGTCTTAATGTGTTGTTAATTAGTGGGCGGTAGTCAGGATGAACCGAAATTAGATTCTGTGGCTCTCACGATGCCTGAATTGATTTCGGTCGTTTCTTAGGGCAGTTAAACGATTGCGCTTTTGGAAGCCCCATTGAGGTTTGCCATTGGACTGTCTGTCCAAATCTGCTGTCGTTTGACGATTTGTGTTAGCTGTACCGTTCCGTAGATAACTGGTGTATTTTATTCGTACTCAGTTCACAATTTTATTCAGTTTTGTATCATGTTCGTTAACTATTTCGTCCAGTCTACTCTAACTATCAATTTATTTTATGATTGTTAAATGTTCGTCCGTTGTGAGTCCTGTGATGTCATCATTTTTTGCAGTCATTTTTTTTTTGTGTACTTTGCATATTAAGTTGACCTCGGGTCAATCTTTGACCCTTCGTTTTCCGTGTGACACTTCCGCTTGTTTTATTTAGTTCATAAATTCATTTTTAATTGTGAAAATGTCTTGTTTGCGTCTTGACATTGTTTGTACCCTTTAGTTGCATCATTGTTTTGTTTGTACTTATGATATATATTATATACTACATTAATACTATAACATTATATTCAATAATACACTTGTAATTTAATTTAATTAATTTTTTCTGACATTTAAGGTTAATATGGGACATTGCATAATTATGCAGTGATAGTCCAAGAAATTAGCACTGCAATTTATAAGAGATGCCTAGGGCATAATAATATAATATATATATTGACCAAATAAAATAATCTTATAGTCTACCTTTGAGGTAATAGACCCATTGTATATTATTTAATATACTTTCCTAGTACTAAGAGAGTGACTTAGTACATTGAACAATATAATTACTAGGAATCATACCCAACATTATTGGATATTGAGATTAATTGTGTGATGTAATTACATTATAGTTAACAGATATCATAACTATTTATGATATAGTTATTATTTAGATACAATATTGTTACAAAATATTGTCTATTAGTTGAACTTAGACATAAGAGTTCAGTACTATTGTGATTATTTATATTGGATATTCCTAAGTTGAGTAAGTATAATAATTACTCTGAAGCTACTATTGACTATTTTAATCAGTAATTACCAATAATTACTTACCAGATAAAAGTCAAAATGCTTACTATAGACCATTTCGTTAAAATTGGTAAGGAATATGGTTATAAATCTCAAGAACTTCGTCAGTTTGCTGAGGCAGAACTGGAAAAACATAAAGCAGAAATAGAGGAACAAAGGGCTGCATTAAAGAAAGAGGAGGAGGAACGTGAGATGAAGCAAATTGCCAAGGAAAATAGATTAAGAGAGATTGCTCAACGTGAAAGAGAAGAGCAAAGAGCAATTACCAAACAGGAAGAAGAGAATAAATTGAAACGAGAGGAAATTATTTTACAACAAGAAATGGAATTGGCGCGTATTAAATTGGAGACAGCAAGATTACAAGCACAAAGTGCTGATGCAAACCAGAATAATAACGCACAAAATGGATCGTCATCCAGCCAAACTAAACATTTCTACAACTTTAAATTACCCACTCTCAACTTAAACGTGGACGACCTTTCATCTTTCCTGTCACGTTTTGAACAGACCTGCAAAACTAATCATTTGCCTGAAGAGTCATGGGTACTCAAGTTAAATGAATTCTTGGTTGGAGAACCATTGACGGCTTCTCAAAATGCTGACCCATCAATAGCAAATAACTACGGTGCTATTAAGTCCTTGCTTTTACGAAGGTTTCACCTGGACGAGGAACACTGTAGGTTGAAATTTAAGGAAATTTTACCTGAATCTCCAAAAGATTTTGCAGGATTCATTGCGAGCATACGCAATACATTTAATAGATGGGTTGAACTGGCAGAAGTCAACAAATCATACGACAAATTAGTTGATTTACTACTACGGGATAAGGTATTATCTTCGGTTAGCCAGCCATTTTTTGCATATTTGCAGGAGCGTAAACCAGGTACTATGGACGAGTTAGAAAAAATTTCTTTAAACTACTGTTCGGCACATCCGAATGCAACCATTTCTAACTCCTCATTAAGAGAACCTCTACCTGTGGCGTCTAATATGGCCTACAATCATAATAACAAACAAAGACATCACAGTGTAGACAGAAGTAGGTTCCAAAGAAATCACAATGTTAACTTTCAGAAGGGACATAATAATGATTTCAACAATAAAAATGAGTTCAACAGAGGTAGATCACGAGATAGAAATTATTCACCTCAAACAAACTACCACAATGGTCAACATAACACTAATTATAATCGATCACATACTCCCAATAATAACAATAACTGGAATGGTAATAATCATGGCTCGAGACATCGAGATAATAGTTACTATAGAGGACGACGAGATAATTCTAACAATTATACTCGGAATCGATCTCATTCTCGGGGATCATCTCATTAGAACCACAATACAGGGGCGGCAGTTACAAATAATACTACCCCTATAGCTCAGGTCCCACTTGACAATAATACAACACAGTCTTCTGCTGCATGTTTTGCTATTAATTATAATGTGGCAAATAGTTGCCAACAATGCAATCTTATTTTTCAGAAGGCGAAAGAAACAGTGCTTAACTGCGGACATATTATACCACAGGTAGGTCTTGCAGTCAACGATGGAACAGGCTTATTAATTTTTAACAGGGGATTAGTTAATGGATCCGTCGTCTCAGTGCTGAGGGATTCAGGATCCACGACGATTGGTATACGTCAGTCGCTGGTACATCCTAGCTGTGCGACAGGAGAATATGTACGCTGCATGACATTTGGTGGAACTATTGAGTTTTACCCCACAGCTATTGTTCATATTAGAACACCTTTTTTCACAGGGAATGTAAAAGTATGTATGCTAAAAAAGCCTATAGCTGATCTGATGGTTGGTCGTATACACGGCAGTAAAGATTGTACTCCAGATGAGATCATAGAATGGGAGAAACATAACCTATGCACTGGAAACGCCGTGACGACTAGAACGCAGACTCAACTCATGGAGAAAGTCGGTGATAATAAAATGGATGCAGACAACCAAGAGGAGTTTGTAGTCAATTCACCTATTGACAGGGAACATTTGCAACCAAACAAAAAGAGGATAAATCTTTAAAAAAAATTTTTAAGCTGGTTGATAAAGTTGACAATCTATCCTCAGGTAATAATAACAAACATTGGTTTGTTATTAAAAATGACATATTGATTAGATGTTTTAATGACAAATCACAAATGAAACAACAAGTTATGGTCCCGTATACTTTTAGACGGTACATTCTTCAACATGCACATGACTCACATTGTGCTGGACATATGGGATATACTCGAACACGATCTCGAGTACTGTCTTCATTCTTTTGGCCAGGAGTGTCAAGAGATATTTCGCAGTATGTACGTTCCTGTACTACATGCCAAGAAGTGAAAGCACGTGGAGCTTTTCACACGGCGCCTATTCAGGCTTGCGATATCTCAGTAAGACCGTTTGACAAGATGGCCATAGATATTATTGGTCCATTGCTACCATCGGCCAGAGGACATAGATTCGTCCTTACGTGCATTGATTTGTGCACACGATGGCCAGAAGCTATCCCATTAAAGACCACCACTACCACAGATGTAGCTGATGCACTACATCTCATCTTTTCTAGAATAGGGTTTCCTAGAAAACTTTTATCAGACCATGGGTCACAGTTCATATCTGACACCATGAAGGAAGTCATGAAAACTTGGAACATTGATAGGAATTTAAGTAGTATTTATCATCCTATGAGTAATGGTGCGGTTGAAAGACTTAACCGTACACTTAAACAACTACTACATAAGGTTACTGCTAAGCACCCTCATGACTGGGACAGAGCACTCCCAGCTGTTCTATTTGCTTATTGGGAGGTACCGCATGAACAAACTGGCTTCTCTCCCTTTGCATTAGTTTTTGGTGCTCCCCCAAGAGGTCCTATGGGACTAATAAAAGACTTATTAATTGACGAGGAGATGACTCAGGACACTCAGTCATCTTACGAATATGTGATTAATCTTCGGAAGAACATTATTGAGTCTTGCCAGTTGGCAACAGCTTCTTCTGAGGCTGCAAAAGCTAAGGCTCGATCTCTACAAAATAGGTCTCGACGATTACGCCAATTATTCCCAGGCGATGAGGCTTATGTGTTACTTCCTCACAATAACAATAAATTATTGATATCTTGGAATGGTCCTTACAAAGTCATTGATAAAATTTCCGACGTTGATTACGTCTTAGATATCAAGGGACACAAAAAGATATTTCATATTAACATGCTCAAGCAATTTCATACACGTCCTGAACACTTACAGTCAATTTTTCATGAACTAGATGACAACACAGTATCTACTTGTTATTATTCTAACTTATCCGTCATCCAGGAAGAAGAATCTTCTTTTCCTGAGGTACAGTTACCGTTACCGGTACCAGTAGTTCAACCTACTGAATCTTGGCGAGATGTAACCATCTCTTCAACGGTTACACCGCAACAGCGTCTACAGATTGCTAATCTATTACAATCTTATCCAGATGTGTTGACCGACGTCCCGGGTCGCACATCGGCTATCAGTCATGACATTACTCTCAATGATGATACACCTATTCGTGTACATCCCTATTCTGTTCCTTTACATTTCCTTGCTAAAATTACTAAGGAACTTGAACAGATGTTGTCTCTGGGAATCATTGAGACTAGTAATTCGCCATTCTCTTCTCCATTAGTGATTGTCCGGAAGAAGGACAATAACATCAGACTATGTGTTGACTATAGAAAATTAAATGCTAAGACTATAGTTGACAGCGAACCACATCCACTTATCGACGACTTACTGCCACGTCTATCCAACGCAACTATATTTAGTAAGATAGACTTAACTAAAGGTTATTGGCAGATACCACTGACCGAAAAGGCTAAGTACTACACCGCATTTTCCACTCCACAAGGTCTATACCAGTGGAATGTGATGCCTTTTGGGCTTGTTAATGCGCCAGCTACCTTCATTCGCCTGATGCGACAAATTTTATCAGGTAGACCAGACGTTATTACATATATTGACGACATATGCTTGTTTAGTTCGTCGTTTGAGGAACATGTTTCGGGACTTAGATATGTTTTCGACACTCTAAGGAATTATCATCTAACTGCTAAACCTACAAAGGTGCAGATCGCGTGTAATGAGATAACCTTTTTGGGACATATCATTGGATCGGGATATATCCGAACGTTACCTAGTACAGTCTCCAAAATTCTAAACATAGCAGTTCCTCAGACGAAGAAACAGGTCAGGAGTTTGTTAGGACTTGTTCAATATTACAGTAGATTCATACCAAACTTGTCATCCATCACGGCTGTATTGTCTTCATTGTTAAAAAAAGACATGCCGGTGAAGGTGACATGGACTGGTATATGCAATGAAACTTTCAACAAAATTATAAATTTGTTCTCGCATGAACCAATTTTAAGACTTCCCGATGCTTCCAAAAGATTTTTCTTACGAACAGATGCTAGTAACTACGGCATTGGTGCATGCCTGCTCCAGAACCATGATGGCGTTCTACATCCTACCTTATATATTTCAAGAAAGCTAAAGCCGGCAGAAACAAAGTATTCCACAGTGGACAAGGAACTTTTGTCAGTTATATGGGCAATAACTAAACTTGAAAAGTTTTTGCTTGGTGCTCCATTCACCATCCAAACTGACCAACGTGCTGTAGCATCTTTGCGTCGATCTAACCACAAGAGCCAAAAACTCGCCAGATATGCAATCATCCTACAGCCATTTGAATTCTCCATTGAACATATTCCTGGCACTGAAAATATTGTGGCGGATGCGTTGTCACGTAATCCTATTGACGACGAATGATCAACATTGACATTCCTAAAACACGGCAATCATCACTACATTGGATATAACGAAGTATTAACTATAAGGGAACTAACCTTGCCTTCAATTTAATATTTATAAACACTATATGCATCACAGAATTGAACTAAAGACAATCAAGGTATACATATTGACATTGAAACTTCGTCTAACGTCCATACACAATATATGAATATTCGTTGAACAATCATGGAACAATATCTGACGACAAGTCGAACTTATTATCCTATGTGCACTTAATTCTTGGATGCTGGGATAAATGACATTTCTTTCCAACGTAAACGTTTGAACATTTTTGCCTAAAAGAATTCATCAGGATCAAGACTACGGATGGATCATCATATCCTATACTAATTAATTAGTTAACTTAACTTCTTAATTGAATTATTATCAATAAAATGAAATGTGAGAAAAAAAATGAAATGAAAGAACAAAAAAAGAGAACGAAATATAAAAAGAAGAAATTATGAAAAGAGAAAATAAATCTCACACAAGTATTAGATTAATATTTTTTTTAATGTACCTATACGTTATTTAGTTAGTTAAATTAGATAGTTATTATTCACTAACACTTAACACACCCAATTAAGTTAAACTTATATTCGAATTTCTTTCTATTTCTTCTCACTTATTTTGTCTTTTCTTCTCTCATAACATCACGTTATATTAGAATCTTAATAATTTAACTCTTAGTTTAATTAATTAATTTAATTTTAATTAGTCAAATTAATTCCTATATGACATACTAATACGACAGACCTTACTTTAATTTAATTCTATCATTCACTATTAACATTGGACATTTTATTTAGTTGACATAATAATATGTATAATATTGATATATAATGTGATTAATGTTAGATGACTATGACAAATAGTTAGTTGACATGACCGCGACACGGTTCTACTCAGAACATCGTCGGCCATATGTCACAATTGTGTTAAATTTTTTTTGAAAAATTGTTAAGTTGGATAGATCTTGAAAAAAAATCTATCGATTTTTTTTTCCCCGGTGTACAGGGAATTGTTACGGTATATGATATTAACGCCGTCTGCTAAAGGTTAGCGGACGTGCAAATGTAAAGGTTAACACATTTAATATATTGCGATAGATGTTTCAATTATTGAAAGCTCCATACACGATCGATTATGACGTGTCTAGCGTTGTTTGGGTCACAGTCGGTAACTAGGAGACGCTAACCCTTTGTTACTTGACCGCCAAGCTGAATAGCTGCGTTTTGTTAACCTTCCAATTCAATGGCATGATATAGCCATTTATATGTGCATTTATGATGGACCAGGGTCAGTCCTAGAACTCTACATGAGAGGAAACTTATGGAGGTTAGTGATTAACTAAATCCTTGGAAGGAGAAAGATAATCGTCTACTTTATACGAAGTAATTAGACTCACAGTCTCACTGTCGGCAGGTAGCCATTCTATCTGCGCGTGCATATAGCTGTGATGTTCTGACGACAATTACTGCATTGTATCCTTAAACGGACATTGACATGTAAAACAGCAGTCTACGCTATTGATTGATTGATGCATGTACCTCATGTGTGAATTGAACTGTTTATGTATGTGTGTAATCCATATTAAATTGTGAAGGACTCGAACCGGAGGCATTATTCGTTGAATCACGTTACACCATTCAACCATTATGAATTATGTATTTTATATCAAGTTGCTGAGTTAATAAGATGAACAGTTGTTTACATCTTGATGCCAAGTTCAGGCATTACGACAAACCAAAGGTGAGGTTCACCCCATTCGCGTACGAATATTAGCACGATCAGAATTCAAGCAACACAACCAGCAACCACACACGAAAGTCCTTCAACATATACTAAAAAGCTAAAAAACGAAACTGAACAAGAAATTACCAAAACGTAATTATAAGGATGACTGGAAATAGAGGAGGACAGAATGAGTGGGAAATAAATGAATATTTAATTAAAAAAATCAAAAAATTCTTTTAATATATGGGCGACGGAGAAATAGAAAAATTGAATACGAGTGGAAAGGGTCAAAATAAAATAGGAGTCGAAAGTGTGACCGTTGACAAATTGGTGTAGGGTGTTAAGACCAGCTGGTTTTAGACACCACATACGGTGGATAAAACGTTGCTCAAGCTGTTCTCGGCTAACAGTGTCAGAGGAGCAGGATCTGATCGTCGTGACCTGGATGTCGATGGGACCATGGTGGTCTGGACCATTAAAGTGTATGGCAACTGGTGTGGATTTTTGCTGAGAGATGTCATTCAGGTTCTGGCTGAATCTGCCCCCAAGTCCTTTGCCTGTTTGGCCAATATAGGTTTTGCTGCAACGTTTACATATGTTGGTATAAATGACATAGCGCGACTCACACGTGAAGCTACGGGTGATGGTGAACGTGGCCTTAGGAAAAGATACCTTGTGGGTTTGGATGACATACATGCACGTCGTGCATCGTGTCTGACCACAGGGTAGTGTCCCAAAGTGAGTGACATTCTCCTTTGGGAGACGGCTGTGAACAAGAAGATCATTCAGGTTCTTGTCGCGTCTATCTGCCACCAAAGGTGCCTCACCGAATACTTCTCTGGTCACAGAATCTGCTTGGAGTATCGGTACGTGGCGGAAAAGGATCTGTTTGACTGCAGTACGGTGAGGGTGATAGGTCAAGATTAATTTGACTATCCGAAGTGGATTTGTAGTGCGGTTTGAGGGCCTCCTGACCGGAGATGGGGAGCATGCGTTGGAGTGCGAAGGTGAGAACATGTTCCGGATAAAGTCTGCTATGGAAGAAATCCAACATCTCATTGGCGTGGAAGTGAAAGTCATCGTCGTCTTGGCACAAACGGCGGAGGCGGAGAAGTTGTGAAAATGTTTTGTCCTTTAAGACAAATCACCTTTTTTCGATTTTTTTTTTCATACCCATCCATTGCACTCCACGTCTTACCGCAATTCCCCTCATCTTCCTCGATAGTTCACTTGGCAGCTTTTATGTTTCTACTTAGCTGCCAATGAGTTTGTCTGTTCTGCTCCAGCTGATGTTTGGTTCTTTGCAGATAGATTACTGAATCACACTCGTCACTGGTCAAGTTTGAAAGTTGTAGCGCGTTACAGGGAGTAACTACCAAGCTGGTCCCGCGTCTCTAAGACCTGTCTGATGATGGTGTCTAACGTCGACTTCAGGCCACCTATACACTCACTTGTTCCAGAGATAGTACCCTCAGTTGGCACCATCGACTAGTGTCTCAAAAGAAGAGAACAGATACCCTCTTGAGTATTGCGTTTTCCTGACACATACACATATGCCTCTCTTTTTTCATTTCACCATCCCATCTATCTCAGAACTGTTACCCTCGCTGAGAATTAATATTAATCCCATTGAGCGGAAAAACATTCATTACATTTATGTTGAATAGATTTATATTTACCTTCACATTGGTTGAAAAGGTTGAAAACTGTCATTAGTTTTAGAGTGAATATATTTACATTTATATCTACACTGGTTGAAAATATTAATAATATAATACCTATGTACATCATTCTCTCATCATTCCCTCCCTGCTCCATATGGAACATGGGACTACCTCTGCTTTGAGTTCTGTATAAGAAACTCGCATAAATCAGTCACCAACCCTTGCAGTGGTGGTTCATGAAATCATCATTCTATATGCTGAGGTTGCCAACCTCAAATGACTTGGACATCTACTATCAATTTTCACATATTATTGTTCACATGTCATTATATACAGATTATTTCAAGTGTTAAAAATGCAATATATAGAATTATAGATATACAACTTACCCCAAATTGACATTGGGATCACAGAAAGACTGCTGGCGCAGAGAAATAGCTAAGGCAACTTGTTGAAGATGCCTCTTACACGCGTTCTGGGGTGTTGTTACTTTACAATAAGTTCCCACTTTTACTCCGTGTCTCAGATTCCGGTTTTCCTTGCTAATAATGGTAGCATTTCCCTGGGCTTTTAAGTCCCCAAGATGCTAAAACAAAGCCCGGTCCGATAAATGAAATTCTGATTCTATTCTGAACTCTGGCAGGTCTGGCTGTTTCTTGACAAGTTGAATTTCACAGTGCTTTCAACCGACTAAAGTGGCAGGTTATATTGCAACTTTCGTCCCATGCACGTTGTTGTTTATTATTAGACCAGGCTCCAATCAGACATGTTGTTATGTTTACATCTCGAATACCGGCCAATAGTTACAATCATGCGTGGTTTGAAGGCGTCTATTAAAAATAATTCCTCATAGGAAAATTCTGCATGAATGTGACACCTCCGAATATTATCGTCAGTGATTACAAATAACTTCTTACTTTTATCTCAAGTAATACCTTCATAATACTCGTAATTCTGCCAGAAGCTTATTACAACATTTCCGCTCAGGTGTGTCCTACTGATAATTATCGCCCCGTCCTTGTGCAAACAAAAATTCATCGTATTACCATCTGGGCTTAGACGTCAAACTAGCCTTATCGGCGATAATCAACCTTTGCTGGCCGTTTTTCCGTGTGAAACAGGCGCCCAACTTCTGGTATAAGAGAATGTCTACCAACGGATTGTCGGTTAATATTGCATCACCTGTGTACTCTCTCAGCAGGGATGGTAAGGTAAACAGACTAGGTGAATCATTACGGAGGAGAAGTGCAAACAATGACTAAAATAACAATACAGCTAGAGAGGAAAAGAGAGTGAACCCATTTATTTGACATGACCAATATGTAATGTTGATTTTATAATTAGAAACGATGTTGTCAGCAAGCAAATGGTATCAACTGTGAAAAATATCTTCAGTTACAGACATCAGATATGAATTATAACCCGTTACGGTTTGAACACGATACTTTTATGCATATATTTTTGAAAAATTCAATTTCCACTAGTGTTTAAACCAACTTATTGTCCGTTTCTCTGCTACCTAACCCGGGTCTGTTTCACGGGATATCTCCCCTTGCTCTGCAGTGATGGTCCAACAATGGCCGAAATTCAGAGTATTTACTGAAGATTTTCAAAGGTACATACCTTTCGCTCAAGATTACTCTTGACAGAGATGTGAATTTAAGAATGGTGCTTCAATTCTGGGGGGCCTCATAGTAATTTAAGAAATCAAGAACCACAGCTGATATTATTAATGGACGTAATGAACTTAGTATCCTCCAGATCTTCTATGAGGAGAAGAGAATTTTGCTAATTTGATGAGCCCCCAACTGAATTAATTCATTAGAATATTACTTTAATAGCTCTGTTTACATGTATTTAAAATGACTGAGACATGGAGATGCTGTAGCAAAATATGCGAGAAAAAACGCTCAATTCAGTACGATTTAGGCATAAAACGATAATAAATACATTAGCCCGCATGTGTCTGACGGTTGGCATCGTCGAAGCCAGCAACGCTGCTTTTTGCACAGTGCTAAGTCTATAGAACGATTTCACGGGAAAAAAAGTCTGACAAGCTTTAGTTTCGTTTTCGACAAACACTACTAATATTTAACTTTTGCCCAAACTGCTGATTATACTTTGTAGTCTAGCCTTACAATTAACTATTGGCGGAAGCATGCCGCAATATAGCTATCTGAAGTAACACTTTCTGTCAACTTTGTAGCAAAATTAGTAGTAATCCTTACATTGTTTGGTAGTATTACACGATACAATGCTAACTAGTAACGCAAATTCTTAAACCCGCCCCGTCTACCCCCCGCTTCGATGACACAGTCTGCAACGCATATATTCACACTGCGGAAAAGCCAGCCAAGGCATAACCACGCAGACAATTTTATTTCCTCCTAGTGGTAGCATTTCTGATGTAACTAAAACAAGTAGTTATTTGAAAAATACATGCTCGCAAGACGAAGGAGAGGAAAGATGGCGGACTTGTGTAAAATTTTATTTGACGATGGACGATGACATAAATTGGAAATTTTAAACATTTATGAAGTTCCCCATAAGAATTATATGATAGTATGACGTAGATTTAGCTGAGTAAGAATGTACTTTAAATAATATGATAGCCCCAGTATTAGAGAAGTTATTGAAGAAATACTAATATCTAAGAACACACGACCAGACACACTGGCGTTCCTGCTCATGTTTTTTTGGTAACGTTAGGGGGACACGAGCTGGAAAAAGAGGCAGGGAGGTACATTCAAATTCGCTTGGGGTGAACAGAGTATGAATGGGAAAGGGGAACGGTAGGAGAAATGTAATCCTAACGTGATATCTTTTGTATTGGGCATGACTAGAACAGACGGGCCAATCGACCACCAGTTATTCAAAATTATTTTGGGTTTTTCATTCAAACTGCATTTGAATTCAAGTAGTAGAACGTTTCGATTGGCTAGAGCTGGTAGATATTAGCAAAAGGCTTTGATTATTCATTGCCAGTTGAACTAAAATTTGTATACAGATACGCTGAAAAACAGCTGTGTTAATTTTAAACTTAAATAAAGAATAATCTCACAGTCTGTGCAGTTCGGAGGAAGCTGAGGCCATTTCTTCACCAAATCAGCGTCATTTGTTTATATATTTCTTGATTGTGGTAAGGATATTTTATGAAATTTACTATGTTTGGTCCAACTACAAAGTTAGATACTGCTATTGGGGAAAAAGTGAAGGACATGTCGGAAGCAGACATTGTTGAGTCCACACATTAAACGGTATCTGACTGATGTAAGTTGTTATAATTATGTTGACATATTATTGTATTAAAATAGATTAGTAAGCCTCTGTGTTCAATGAACACTGTTTACATGCCTGAAGCAAATATAATTGAAAAGAAAAGAAGAGAAGATCATATCACAGGAAATGTGGTTACTCCACATTATTGTATGGAGGAAAAGTAAGTGAACGTACAGTGGCGTATCTACTATAAGGACTTGAGGTGTGGTCACAACCAGGTGGGAGTCCTGTACAATTCGGGGCGAGTGCATTTGTAAGGCACGCGAGGCTGACCCCATACCCACGTAGGAAATTAAGTGTTAGAAAAATTGATCAGAGATAAAAGGCCAGGGTGTCCTTTTGTTGCAGAGGGTCTATGTTCCTGTTGCCGGCTGGTGACAGGAAACCTGCTGAGTGCTTATAAACGCCAACCAGTCTCCAACCAGACTTATATGCTGTCGAATATCCAGTAGGAGCTTTGGCGAGTGTTGAACTTGAAATTTCTGCAACTACCCATTGAATTATCTTACAACAAGGACTCCCAGGTGAAGAGTAAAACATCTGGGGCATCTCTGACATTTTCTTGTGTTTCAAAATATTACACGGGAATTTTATGGGGGTAGGATGAACTACAGCCCTCATATACAGTGACTCTCCTGGTAGATAACTAAAGTGAACTCTGTAATATTTCATCCAGGAAGGACATTTATAAATTAGATAACTAAAGTGAACTAATTTAATATTTCATACAGGAAGGACATTTATAACTACATAATAACTTTTAGTTATTGGGCAGATTGTCCCAACATTTTTAATTGTTCTATTCTGTAAACTATCTTGTCCTTATTTTCAAAGACCTGTCCACAAGCTATGAATGGACAGGCAAAATAAATTGTAAATATTTGTTCAAAGGAAAACTTAACTGCTAGTTATTAACCTCTTTAATAGAATCTTAATGTGTTTGATTGTTGTGTACCATCATTCATTTCTTCCCTATACACTAGGTACACCATACACTAGAGCCAGAAGATTGACCGTGTGAGACCTAGGGAGGTAGCGTTAGGTTCTCTGCATATAATTCATCATCATCATCTATAGAGTCAGAGACCTACATTTGCTTGACCTCACACGGTTATAGCAGACACCTTTTCATTCTTTTAGGATACCATCATAACCTCCCCAGCAAAATCAACTTTGCTACATAAATTGGTAGGCTTGTGCGGGCTGGATGATAAGGGTGGAATTAGGATGCCGTCAAATTACCACCTCTATCGACACCAGGTATTACAATGCAAGATGTGGGTGTCTTATCTGGTTTAGATTGTTGCGGTGTGTGTGTTGCAGTAGAACAGTTCAGGGTACACCACAGGCAACATGACGTGTAGAGTCATAAAAATGGTAACTTCGCTTTAGGTTTATACCATTTATTGCACGCCACAAAACAGTCATGATACTTATGTTATCATCGGCATAGAAACGAATGCAGCATTCAAACTCATGTTAACTGACAGTCATGTAGAAGTCAATACTCAATAGTTGTATGGAAAACAAATATCATAGCGAAGCTTGATAAATAATACATATAACTTCTGCAACCGTGGTCAGCTGCAGATCCTTAATGTTCATAGACAATAATAATTATTCCTTCCTGATGCTAGCAGATCAGATGTATACAATACGTCCGTTTACTGTCTGCACGTGAGTAGCATACATGGATTACAGGTCAGCTCGACCTTTATAACCTTCCTAAGTCTAACCATCTGACTTGGACGTGATCTCTGATATAACGAATCCTGGAACACAGACAATAGTCTTGTTGGTCTAGAGCGACCCATAGATATATAACTAGTTCAGGTATAAAGATACCGATGACTTAATCCTAGTCAAAGTACCTCTCCATTTTGAATCACACAGGCGAGCAAAAAGGCGACAAAATGACGAACCTCTAGATGATAGCCTAAAGTTCGATACAAGAGGAATTACCTTATTTCGGAAAATCAACCATGAACATATGCCTCCAGGCAGGCTTGAATAATACGGGGAAATAGTCTAGTTAGCTAACTAACTCACAAAGACAATGTATTTCCCTCAGAGAATCACAAGACGCAGTCGCGTCCGCTCGCTAATCAGTCCATTTCTCAACTCCCCGACCTGGGCGGAACAACAAAACGACAACCCAGTCGAGACATGCGCAGAGTGACAATCTCTGAGTCGCTGTTCACAATAAGACGATTCTAAGAACATTCGAGATAAAAGTCTTACACAGTCGCGCCTTTTATGGACATGAACAGAAGCGTTAAGAAAGGTTTCAAACATCTACAACAGTTGACTGATACTACCAAATAAGGAGATATGGTCACGCTTCGTTCAAGACATTATAGACCGAACGTGTCTCTATACAAGAGGAGGTAAACTCATAAAAAATAGCAGTATCGATATATCGGGTTCTGTCCCTTTGACCATAAAATATATATAACATGCATTTCAGTCAAATAATGATCATACATACGAAAAACGATCATACAAAGACTTTGGAAAAAAGTAATTATTTGTGCGTAACATTACCGCACCCTCCCGGGAAAAAAAAAATGAAACATTTTTTTTTTTTTAAATCCTGGAGCCGGAAAAATCTAGGCTCCTAACGCACGTATGATGCGCGGATATACCTAACAAAATAGCTCAACACTTGGAGCGAAACTGAGATCATATCCCAGGTCCTTAGAGAAAAATTTATCTAAGTATACGCGTATATATCCCAGGAAGGTGCCACCAACACAAACCACAATGCTGGCAACATCATAATAAAAGTCAAATTATTCTCATACCAATATATGAAATCAAATATATTATTATGATATCATACAATGTGTTGCAAATAGCGGTGTAATATATTAATATACCGCACTATTTTATTACATTATGTAATGCATCAGTAACTAATAAGTAATACATGTGTTGATCTTCGTTGACATAAAACATTCAATAGAAGAAGATGTGGACATCATCCGCTCCCAATCTAGGACAGGACTTGATATACTCAAAGTTCCACAATGGACACAATCTCGCATCTTCAATGATGTGCTGCGAAAATATCAATAACACAAATCTTGAAGACAACTGGTAAATCTCTCAATACAATCCTGAAAATAATTTATTTAAATGTGGCCGAGTGATCTTTTGGCCCGTATATCACTAACTAAGCCTTCTTAGATAATTACATGGTACAATGTTATAAATTCCCCCTCAAAAAAGTGAGAACAAAAAAAAAAAAAAAATCTACTAACATGTCATTATAACATTGGACTGTATATTAGGAAATATATATATGACAGAAGAATCATGTGGAATCGTGTGGGCATCTGGACAGAATGTCCGCCATTACATTATCCGAACCACGGATAGCTCGAACCGAGAAATGAAATGGTTGAAGAGCTATGGCATAACGAGTGGACCTCGAGCTCTTCAAGTTTTTGCTCTGAATAGCAGTAAGCGCTTTCTGGTCGGTTTCCACAATGAAATGTGCGCCTAGAAGAAATCTTTGTAACTTCAGAATAGACCATACCATAGCCAATAACTCACGGTCTAAAACCGAGTAATTCTTTTCTGCAGCATTTAATTTCCTAGAGATATACATCACCGGATGCAGAGTATCAGAATACTCCTGCATTAGTGCTGCCCCAATCCCAGTTGACGAGGCGTCACTTCGAAGAACAAAAGTCTTCTCAATAGTAGGTAACCTAAGAATAGGTGGAGATGAAAATAGGTCTTTAACCTGGTCCAATGAGGATTGACATTCTTTTGACCAGCGGATCAAATTAGGCGACCCTTTCTTCAATAAAGTAGAAAGCGGTGCCATAATGGAGGACAGATTCGGAATGAATCGTCCGTAGAATTGGATCAAACCTAATAGACTCCTTACTTGTTTCTTTGTCTTAGGGACCGAAATGTTAAGTATTTTTGAAACATTGTGGTCCTCTGTCTTTAAAAGACCATGACCAACACGATGACCTAGGAAAGAAATCTCACTAAATCCTATAAAGGCTTTAGAGGGTTTTGCAGTCAAGTTATACTCGCGAAGAGTAGACAGTAATTCGTATAAACCCAAATAGTGATCTTCCCAGGAATCACTAAATAGACAGATATCATCTAGATATGCTATGACATCTGTACGATATGCGAGAATTCGCCGCATCATGCGTACGAATGTAGCAGGGGCGTTCATAAGACCAAAAGGCATGAAATTCCATTGGAATAAACCCCTAGGTGTAGAAAAAGCTGTAAAAGGTTTGGCACGTTCAGTTAGCGGGACTTGCCAATAACCTTTAGACAAATCTAGTTTGGTAAAGAATCTAGAATTAGAAAGTTTATTGATTAGTTCTTCTAATGAAGGCATAGGTTCAGCGTCGAACTTCGTAACTTGGTTCAATTTGCGATAATCTACGCAAATGCGAATGTTATTATCCTTCTTTCGAACAATAACCATAGACGAAGAGTATGCTGAAGTGGATGGTTCAATGATTTCCAAACGTATCATTTCATCCAATTCTTTTTCGACTTGAGACTGGAAATGGATAGGTATTGGATAGGGTCTGACTCTGATAGGATTATGATCAGTTAGCACAATGTCATGTTCAATGACATGTGTGTGTCCCGGGATGTCTGTAAGAACATCCTGAAATGTTTGCAACATCGAAGAAACTTGTCGATGTTCCTCAGCGGAAAGATTTGGAGAAACGGTCACGTTTTTCCAAGATTCCGTAGAATAAAGTGGGACCATAGAAAGAGGAAGATTGACATCAGAAAAAGTAGTTTCCTCATCCTGTATAACTGACAGCGATGAGTATTGACCATGAGGTACTTGAGAATTGTCCGTTGCCTGGAAAATAGGCTGCAAATAGTCTGGTCTTTCATGAAATTCCGTGAGCATATTTATGTGGAAAGTTTATGCTTTCCATCAATATCGACAACATAGTCGACATCAGAAATTTTGGAGACTATTGCATATGGACCTTTCCATGCAATTAGAAGTCTGTTCTCCCTTGAAGGAAGTAGAACGAGAGCTTTGTCACCTGGACAAAGTTGTCGTAGACATCTATTCTTATTCGCAAACTGCCTTGCCTTTTCTTTAGCAAATTCGGAAGACGAAGTTGCTAGTCTGCATGCCTCAATGATTTTTTTCCTAAGAGCAATGACGTACTCATAAGAAGACTGAGTCTCATCGCTAATATTATCGGCAGTGATTAGATCGTGAAGTAAAGACATAGGGCCGCGCGGTTGCGCGCCAAAGACAAGTTCAAAAGGGGAAAACCCCGTATGTTCATTGGGGACCTCTCTATACGCAAAGAGAGCCGCGGGTAAGACCCTGTCCCAATCCTGAGGATGATCCTCAGTTATTTTACCCAGTAAAGTTTTTAGAGTCCTATTTAAACGTTCGACCAACCCATTAGACATTGGGTGATAGATACTGCTGAGAGACCTTTTTTTATATGTAGCATAGACATTACCTGTGACATAGTGTCTGATATCAGTTGAGTGCCATGGTCTGACAATATTTCTCCGGGAAAACCCAAGCGAGAAAATATCAGCCAAAGAGCGTCTGCGATATCAGCAGTTGAGATGCTCTTGAGAGGTATTGCCTCTGGCCAACGTGTGCACATATCGACACATGTAAGAATAAATTGGTGCCCTCTAGCCGACTTAATTCTAAAAGGACCGATAATATCTATTGCCATTTTTTGAAAAGGGCGAATTGGAATGTCAGCAGCCTGAATAGGCGCAGCATGTCGTGGTCCTTTAGATTTGACCTCCTGACATACTTTGCAAGAGCGACAGTACATTCGTATGTCCTTGCTCACAAATGGCCAAAAGAAAGCCGCAAGAACCCTCGACTTTGTACGGGAAAAACCCATATGTCCAGCACATTGCGAGTCATGAGCATGTTGCAATATTTGCACCCTCATGCTCTTAGGCACAAGAATTTGTGAATGAGTGGATGTAGTCGAGTCTTGTACCATACGTACAAGTACGCCGTTCTTCATAGAAATCCAAGATTTTCTATTAGTATTTTGATTAGGATCACCTTTTTTTGCTAGAATGAAGAATTTTTGTAACGACGGATCTTCTTCTTGCAATTTGATAAATGAGTCACGTGTAATAGTCAAGTGACTATTTTGTTCATCTACTTCATCATTATTAGTTAATGAAGTTTGAGGTGGATCCAGAGCATGTGCTCTTGTGACCACCGTATTGGTAGCTTCAATGTTTTGCTCTTCCCAAACAGCAATCTGCTGTGGGGTACATTCCCTAACTCCGTGAATACGACCAATAATAAGGTCCGCAATAGGGTTTGGAAGTAGACACGCGTGGACCTCTCCCGTGAAGAAAGGAGTAGCAATATGTATTATGGCAGTAGGATATTTTTCCAACGTGCCACCAAATGTGACACATTTGATGACCTTTCCTGTAGCACAGAATGGATCTACAAGAGATTGCCTAACCCCGACAGTAGTACATCCAGAATCAAACAACACCGAGACTGGATTACTATTTACAAGCCCCTTATGTAATATAAGAGAACCTCTCCCATCATGAGCAACATTAGCAGGAAGAGCGGGCAAAGGATGACCACAGCTTAGAGTACTAATGGTTTTCGGATCAAATAAAGTACTGCATTGGATACATTTATTTGCCCTACCAAAGTCAAAAGATGAGCATCCGATAGCATTATGGTCTTTATCATTATTAACCTGTTTATCTGCTCCCTGAGATTCTTGTTGAACAGAGTTTGTCTGTTGATATCTTTTTCTCTTCTGTTGCGATCTACCGCGACCATTATTGCTTCTGCAATTATCATTAAAGTCCCTACTGTAATTTTTATCCTGGTTTGCGTTCCAGTTTCCATAACTGTCATTACCATCTCTATGCTGTTGAGAACCTCTATTATCTTGGTATTGAGGTCTCTGCAAATAATATTTTCCTCTATACCGATTACCTTTATGAAAATTTCTAAAGTTACCGGGAATAGAATACCGTGTAATATTAGGTTGTCTCCAGTTCTGGGAAGAAGAATCTCCCTGAAATTGATTACCATGGTTCTGGGCATAATTACGGTTACTCTTTTTATTGAAATTTTGCTGGCTACCCTGAAATTTACGCATAAAATTCGGGCCATAAGGTGCTGCCGAAGCAACTGGCAGACCTTCTTTTACCTTAGAGTTGCTAACGGTTATGTGAGGATGTGCAGTAACATACTGGCTACAGTATTCTTCCATTTCTTTTATATTTTTAGGCTTACGCTCATGAAGAAAAGAAAGAAAAGCTTCATTAACAGAAGACATAACCTTGTCTCTAAGAAGTAAGTCCATGAGGGCTTCAAATGTACTTTCTGTCTTAGAAAGCTCAACCCATCGTAAAAAAGTAAGACGTATGCCTGAGATGAATTCTGAGAATTCAACTCCAGTTTCTGGTAACATGTTTTTAAATTTAAGACGATATCCGTCTTCGTTAAGTTGGTACTTCTTTAACAATGCCGCCCTGACAACCTCATAGTTGTTCTTGTCAGGCACATCTACCATACCCAACAAAGTCAAAGCATCACCTCTAAGTATCTTGGACAGATGATAAACATATAATGTTTTATCTATATTATGCACCTTACATGCACTTTCAAATCTATCTAGATAAAATGTTATATCATCAATTGAAGCATTGAATGCTGGTAAATTAAGCTTGAAATCAACAGCATTAGACTTATTAGCAGATGATACCTTATTAGCATCATTAGCATTACTAGATAACTTCAACTTTTCTAACTCCAAAGCTAAGAGTTTTTCTTCATGTTCCATTTTTGCTTTTCTCTCATCAGACTCTCTTTGTAACCTTCTTTCCTCAGCCTCAGCCTGTAACTTTCTTTCCTCAGCCTCAGCCTGTAACTTTTTTTCTAATCTTTTATTTTCAGCCTCTATTTCAAGTCTCTTATTTTCAGCTTCTTTTTCAAGTCTCTTATTTTCAGCTTCTTTTTCAAGTCTCTTATTTTCAACCTCAGCCTGAAGTCTCTTCTCCTGAGATTCTGCTTCTCTTTTTTGTTTTTCCATTTCCATTTGTAATCTCTTTTCATCTACCTGCATCTGCAGTTTTAAATTTTCAGCATCTATTCTCTTTTGTTCAGTTAGTTCTTTCATTTTCTTTTCCTCCGACTTCAATGCCTTGGTATATTGAACAGTCGCAAATTCTTCTAATTTATCACCTGTCTTCCCAAGGGCTTTACCCTGCTCAATAAAGTACTCAAATGTAGACATGATGTCTAAAATGTGAGTACAGAACCTGAAATAATTAATTATCTTATTTCAATCTTAATAGCAACAAGACTTAATAAAGTGCTTGTATAATTATTATGTTTACTCCAATCTCTGTGGGAAACAAGACTTAACACCAATTTGTATTATCAGTTGTACAATAATATCACAAGTCACCTCTTAATTATCAGTGCACTACCCAAATCAGTGCATAACCATCAGTTATTTATATAACTGCACTACAATAGTGCATAAGCACCAAACCACCAGTTAGTTATGATAAGTGCACTATAGATCAATAGTGCATGAGCATATATGTAACAATAGTGAAAGCTAACTATGCAAGAACTATGCAAACAATAACAAGACAATGTAAACAATAACAAAGTACCAACAATGTAAACAAAACAAAGATCAAAGTCAATGTAAACAATAACAAAGATCAGAGTCAATGTAAACAATAACAAAGATCAACGTCAATGTAAACAATAACAAAGATCAGAGTCAATGTAAACAATAACAAAGATCAAACAATACGAAAACATTCGCATAAGTCAAATAAATAAACAGCGAAACTAAAAAGAATATGATGACAGAATGCGAAGATATGACAAACAAATGACGCTACAGTATATACACAACAATTTACATGAAGAACTGAATAATAGAAAAGAGGAGACCTACAAATACAAACAATTGAAATCGAAACTAAAAAACAGAAAGAAAAGAGAGAAACAAAAAAAAATATACAAAAAACGAAAATAAAGCACAACTCGTCACAACTAAACAGATATAGCAACGATTGTCGCTAGCAAATTTCACAGTAGGAAATTCGCACAGTCCCTAACGAAAACGCTAACAGTAGAACCTCTGTGACGTGGTATCATCTACTGAAAGACACCGCCCAACCGAGAAAACCCGCTGAAATATAAACATATAAATACAAATCCAAATAACATATAACATGTAAACATATAAAGAGTGCATAAAATGTGATAGACAGAAGGCTCAGTTAGAACATAAGGGCACAGTTCACAAACAAAACAGGCCACTTAACTTCTATGTATCCACAACGTCAGCACAGGTCAGAACAGGATGTGATCAGCATTCTTAGGACAATGATCCAACGTTGATCCATATCTGCTCTCGTATGCAATGTTGTCTTGTAGTCTGCTGATGATGTCTGGGTTTGTTGACCCCCTTGAGAGTTGGTACCAGAATAAACCAACTATTGGCCACCATGAATTGATAAGGGTGGAATTAGGATGCCGTCAAATTACCACCTCTATCGACACCAGGTATTTCATGTGGGGTACATTGTTGCGGTGTGTGTGTTGCAGTACACCACAGGCAACATGACGTGTAGAGTCATAAAAATGGTAACTTCGCTTTAGGTTTATACCATTTATTGCACGCCACAAAACAGTCATGATACTTATGTTATCATCGGCATAGAAACGAATGCAGCATTCAAACTCATGTTAACTGACAGTCATGTAGAAGTCAATACTCAATAGTTGTATGGAAAACAAATATCATAGCGAAGCTTGATAAATAATACATATAACTTCTGCAACCGTGGTCAGCTGCAGATCCTTAATGTTCATAGACAATAATAATTATTCCTTCCTGACGCTAGCAGATCAGATGTATACAATACGTCCGTTTACTGTCTGCACGTGAGTAGCATACATGGATTACAGGTCAGCTCGACCTTTATAACCTTCCTAAGTCTAACCATCTGACTTGGACGTGATCTCTGATATAACGAATCCTGGAACACAGACAATAGTCTTGTTGGTCTAGAGCGACCCATAGATATATAACTAGTTCAGGTATAAAGATACCGATGACTTAATCCTAGTCAAAGTACCTCTCCATTTTGAATCACACAGGCGAGCAAAAAGGCGACAAAATGACGAACCTCTAGATGATAGCCTAAAGTTCGATACAAGAGGAATTACCTTATTTCGGAAAATCAACCATGAACATATGCCTCCAGGCAGGCTTGAATAATACGGGGAAATAGTCTAGTTAGCTAACTAACTCACAAAGACAATGTATTTCCCTCAGAGAATCACAAGACGCAGTCGCGTCCGCTCGCTAATCAGTCCATTTCTCCACTCCCGACCTGGGCGGAACAACAAAACGACAACCCAGTCGAGACATGCGCAGAGTGACAATCTCTGAGTCGCTGTTCACAATAAGACGATTCTAAGAACATTCGAGATAAAAGTCTTACACAGTCGCGCCTTTTATGGACATGAACAGAAGCGTTAAGAAAGGTTTCAAACATCTACAACAGTTGACTGATACTACCAAATAAGGAGATATGGTCACGCTTCGTTCAAGACATTATAGACCGAACGTGTCTCTATACAAGAGGAGGTAAACTCATAAAAAATAGCAGTATCGATATATCGGGTTCTGTCCCTTTGACCATAAAATATATATAACATGCATTTCAGTCAAATAATGATCATACATACGAAAAACAATCATACAAAGACTTTGGAAAAAAAGCAATTATTTGTGCGTAACAGTGGATAAATTTATTGCCAGAGAAGATAAAAGATTAGAGAAAGAAGCAGAAAGAAAGTTGGAGGCTGAAAAAGAAATTAAGAGGTTGCAGATTGAGGCTGACAAGGAGGCTAGGGCATTGGAGGCTGAGACTAAGAAGTTACAGATAGAGGCAGAAGAAAAAAGATTGACTGCCGAAAGGGAGGCAGGAGAAAAACGACTGCAAAGGGAGGCAGAAGAAAAACGACTGCAAAGGGAAGCAGAAGATAGAAGATTACAGAGGGAGCATGAGCTACGACTAAGGGAGTTAGAATTGCAAGGCCATGCTCCTAAAAATGGTGCTAGCCCTTTTGCCTCAGATGCCACTACTAGTCAGGGAGCCTCAACCTCAGCTGTGGGTTTTCATGTAGACCATTTTGTTGAGAAAGACGATGACATAGAAGGATATTTAAGCAGGTTTGAACTTTTAGCTACTACTTATGGGTTAGAAAGAGAAAGATGGGGGGTAAAGTTGTTTCAGGGACTTCGGGGAACAGCTTATGAAGTATTTTCCACAATGAGCAGGGACGACCAAGACAACTATGACATGTTGAAGCAAGCTCTTCTGTTAAGATACGAAAAGAACGGAGAGTTTTATAGAAAGAAGTTTAGGAATGCCAGGCTAGTGTCGGGTGAGACCTATCACCAGTTCTCCGCCCGGTTGGAAACGTATATGGAGAAATGGGCTACTTTGGGGAAAACCGAAGATCTCAAAGAGATGATACTCATTGAACAGATGAGAGCGTCCATGGCTCTAGACATGAGAAAGTTTCTCATGGAACAGGGTGCGGAGAGACTGGGTGAGATAATAAATGTCGCTGAGAGGTATCAGGCAGCCCAGGCAGAGGTAGCTGGCACAAACAAGAAACAAATAGATCAAAGTAAGGCCCCTCAAAACCATAACAAATTCGGTAATAGAAATAAGCAGAACTTCGATAGGCCTCGAAATGAATTTAAGAATAGACCCTCACAATTCAATGATAGAAGAAATGATAAAAGAAAACCTTTTAACCAAGGAAAGAGGTATTGTAAAAATTGTCGGATGGACAACCATAACACTGAAAAGTGTAGAAAGAAAACTCCAAGTTTCGCTGCCATGAAAACTGGGAAGAAGGTAGTAAAGGTCAACTCTATTGAACAGCAGGAACCTTACCACCCCCAGTGTGTGAAGATGTAATATGCAATAGAGTCACCATAAGGTGTTTGTATGATACGGGATTGGATTATGATTCAGTTGTGAGTTCTCACCTGGTGCAGGCAGATCAATACACCACAGAAACAGTGGAGATCCAAGCGGCAACCAAGGACGTAGCGACCATGACACTTCCCATCGCCAGGATAAATGTGAAGACGCGATATGTGGAAGGAGTAATCAAGGCAGCAGTGTTAAATGATCCAATCTACCCTCTGATATTGGGGTGTAGATATGTCTTCTTGGGGAATCCCATGAGACCGGTGATCATGGCATCAGTCCAGACACGATCTCAATCCCGAAAGGAAGAAGATGAACCCATAAATACTCATCCAGAGGAGATGAGAAAAGCACAGGCTGAAGATAAGTCACTGAAGCCGTGTTACAAGAAACTCCCAAAGAGCCATAATCCTCCTAAGAAGGGAGAATTCCATATGAAGAATAAATTCCTATACAGGAAGGCCGGCACTGGTTCAGCTGGTCACGCACAGCTGGTCCTTCCTAAGCCATATAGGGAGAAAGTTATGGAGTTAGGTCATACTATCCCCTTCAGTGGTCACATGGGGATTAGCGCAACAGGACAGCGTATAGCTTGTCATTATTTCTGGCAAGGGATAACGGAAGACATTAAGAGATATGTGAAATCCTGTCCCGAATGCCCGAGAGTAGCTCCAGAGTATTGGACTGCTCCAGCAACTCTTGGGGAAATGCCCATAGTGGGAACCCCTTTTGAGAGAGTTGCAGTGGATATTGTGGGACCTCTCACTCGGACCAAGAGGAACAGTTACATCCTTACTCTGGTAGACACTTGTTCTATGTGGGGAAAGGCGGTAGCCCTGTCATCAATCGATTCGAAACATGTGGCAGAGGCATTACTTACCATATTCACAAGGTTAGGATTCCCGCATCAAATCTTGACTGATAATGGCTCTCAGTTCAAAGGGAAGCTAACTGAAGAGGTTTTCAAGTTGTTTCAAGCCTAGCACTTTCATTGTAGTCCGTATCACCCCCAAGGGAACGGCCAGGTAGAGAGGTTCAATGGGATTCTCATTTCTATCCTGAGAAAGCTGGCACATGAGAAACCTGAGACGTGGGACCACTACTTGCCCGCCGCATTGTTTGCCTACCGGGAAGTACCACATAATTCAACTGGAATGGCACCAGCAACACTCCTATTTGGGAGGCCTATAAAAGGTCCGTTGGAAGCTTTGCTAAGGACCTGGACAGATGAGAAGGCAGAGGAGACCGTTACCTCATCATACCAATATGTGAACGAACTGACCACTCGTTTAAAAACCAGTTGGAAACTGGCAAATGAAAATTTGAGACAAGCCAGGAAAAAGCATGCTGCTTATTTTAATAAAAAAGCGAAGAATAGAGAACTTGCTGTAGGGGAGAAGGTACTTCTTCTATTGCCAGGCAGCAACAATAAACTTCAGATCGGATGCCAAGGGCCATATACAGTTTTGAAAAAGGTATCCAGAACCAATTATAAGATAGACAAAAAGGGAAAGGAGAAAGTCTATCATGTGAACCTTTTGAAGAAATATCTGGACAGACAAATCCAGGAAGGATCACATTTAATGGCCTTGTCTATAGCAACCGAGATGAAAAATGAACATCTCTCCTCGGTTGAATATCCACTGAAAACCAGTGAAACGTTTGCACAGGTGAAAATCAGTAATCCCCTGACAAAAGGACAGAAGGAGAAGGTTCAACAGGTCCTTGAGAAACATACAGATGTGTTAACTGATAAACCGGGACACACAAATTTGTTGTTATATGATATGAAACGACTAGACCCAGCACCCATCTGTATGAGGCCTTATTCTATTCCGTTCGCTAAGGAAAAAGCTTTGATTATCTGTTAAAAGAAGGGATTATTTCTCACAGTGAGTCTCCTTACAGTTCCTGTGTGGTGTTGTTGCGGAAACCATCAGGAGAACATAGACTGTGCATAGATTACAGGAAACTGAATGCTGTCACAGAAGGTCAGGTGGATCCATTACCTGATACTACTCAACTTTTTGCAAGGCTGAACAAGGCAAAATATTTTTCTAAGGTGGATCTTAGCAAAGGCTATTACCAGATTCCAGTAAAGCCTGAGGTTCGACCTTATTTGGCCTTTAGCACCTCGGAAGGTCATTATGAGTTCAACATGTTACCATTTGGTTTGAAAAATGCCCCGAGTGTGATTTCTAGGATGATGCGAAAATTGCTGGATCCCCTGAAAATTCCATGTATTTCGAATTTTATGGATGATATCCTCATAGCTACGGAAACATTTGAGGAACACGTTACCTCTTTGAATATGCTGTTTGATAGACTCAGAGAGGCTATCTTAACCGCTAGGCCAACAAAATGCTGTATTGGTTGTAAAGAGTTGGAATTCTTGGGACATACAGTACATCAGGGTAGCATGACCCCTGATCCCAAGAATCTGGAAAAACTAAAAAGAGCACCTAGACCATAACAAAAAAAGATGTGCGATCTTTCGTGTCTCTGTGTGGTTTTTACCAAAAGTATATCAAACATTTTAACTCTATATGTGCTCCTTTGACCGATTTAACTCGCAAAGGTCAACCTGATACTATAATTTGGTCAGCACAGTGTGAATTGGCTTACCAGGAGTTAAAAGAGAAGCTTACAAGCAGGCCAGTGTTGCAATTGTCTGACTTCACTAAAGAATTTATTGTGAGAAGTGACGCAAGCAATGTAGGCCTGGGCGCTACATTATTGCAAAGGTCCTCCTCACAAGATGGGGAATTGAACCCAGTCGCTTATGCTAGCCGCAAATTGAACAAGGCGGAAAAAAATTACTCAACCAGTGAAAAAGAATGGCTCGCTTTAATATGGGCTATAAAGAAATTCCAGATTTATTTATATGGCCGGACATTTGTGGTCCAAACGGATCATTCTCCCCTCGTGTTCTTGTCACAGGCCAAGCATGAAAATTCTAGATTATTGAGATGGTCTCTCTTGTTGCAACCATACTCATTTTTAATAGAATACATTCCCGGCCCTTTGAACGTTGGCGCAGACTTTTTGAGCAGACATCCTTATGATGAAGATCAGAAAAACGAGTAAGACTTCATGGAGCTAAGTTATCTCGCATATTATAACCTGCAAATGAATGCATGTTTTAGGATGGGAGGTGTGTAGCAAAATATGCGAGAATAAACGCTCAATTCAATACGATTTAGGCATAAAACGATAATAAATACATTAGCCCGCATGTGTCTGACGGTATGCATCGTCGAAGCCAGCAACGCTGCTTTTTGCACAGTGCTAATCCTATAGAACGATTTCACGGAAAAAAAGTCTGACACGCTTTAGTTTCGTTTTCGACAAACACTACTAATATTTAACTTTTGCCCAATCTGCTGATTATACTTTGTAGTCTAGCCTTACAATTAACTATTGGCGGAAGCATGCCGCAATATAGCTATCTGAAGTAACACTTTCTGTCAACTTTGTAGCAAAATTAGTAGTAATCCTTACATTGTTTGGTAGTATTACACGATACAATGCTAACTAGTAACGCAAATTCTTAAACCCGCCCCGTCTACCCCCCGCTTCGATGACACAGTCTGCAACGCATATATTCACACTGCGGAAAAGCCAGCCAAGGCATAACCACGCAGACAATTTTATTTCCTCCTAGTGGTAGCATTTCTGATGTAACTAAAACAAGTAGTTATTTGAAAAATACATGCTCGCAAGACGAAGGAGAGGAAAGATGGCGGACTTGTGTAAAATTTTATTTGACGATGGACGATGACATAAATTGGAAATTTTAAACCATTATGAAGTTCCCCATAAGAATTATATGATAGTATGACGTAGATTTAGCTGAGTAAGAATGTACTTTAAATAATATGATAGCCCCAGTATTAGAGAAGTTATTGAAGAAATACTAATATCTAAGAACACATGACCAGACACACTGGCGTTCCTGCTCATGTTTTTTTTGTAACGTTAGGGGGACGCGAGCTGGAAAAAGAGGCAGGGAGGTACATTCAAATTCGCTTGGGGTGAACAGAGTATGAATGGGAAAGGGGAACGGTAGGAGAAATGTAATCCTAACGTGATATCTTTTGTATTGGGCATGACTAGAACAGACGGGCCAATCGACCACCAGTTATTCAAAATTATTTTGGGTTTTTCATTCAAACTGCATTTGAATTCAAGTAGTAGAACGTTTCGATTGGCTAGAGCTGGTAGATATTAGCAAAAGGCTTTGATTATTCATTGCCAGTTGAACTAAAATTTGTATACAGATACGCTGAAAAACAGCTGTGTTAATTTTAAACTTAAATAAAGAATAAATTCACAGTCTGTGCAGTTCGGAGGAAGCTGAGGCCATTTCTTCACCAAATCAGCGTCATTTGTTTATATATTTCTTGATTGTGGTAAGGATATTTTATGAAATTTACTATGTTTGGTCCAAGTACAAAGTTAGATACTGCTATTGGGGAAAAAGTGAAGGACATGTCGGAAGCAGACATTGTTGAGTCCACACATTAAACGGTATCTGACTGATGTATGTTGTTATAATTATGTTGACATATTATTGTATAAAAATAGATTAGTAAGCCTCTGTGTTCAATGAACGCTGTTTACATGCCTGAAGCAAATATAATTGAAAAGAAAAGAAGAGAAGATCATATCACAGGAAATGTGGTTACTCCACATTATTGTATGGAGGAAAAGTATGTGAACGTACAGTGGCGTATCTACTATAAGGACTTGAGGTGTGGTCACAACCAGGTGGGAGTCCTGTACAATTCGGGGCGAGTGCATTTGTAAGGCACGCGAGGCTGACCCCATACCCACGTAGGAAATTAAGTGTTAGAAAAATTGATCAGAGATAAAAGGCCAGGGTGTCCTTTTGTTGCAGAGGGTCTATGTTCCTGTTGCCGGCTGGTGACAGGAAACCTGCTGAGTGCTTATAAACGCCAACCAGTCTCCAACCAGACTTATATGCTGTCGAATATCCAGTAGGAGCTTTGGCGAGTGTTGAACTTGAAATTTCTGCAACTACCCATTGAATTATCTTACAACAAGGACTCCTAGGTGAAGAGTAAAACATCTGGGGCATCTCTGACATTTTCTTGTGTTTCAAAATATTACACAGGAATTTTATGGGGGTAGGGTGAACTACAGCCCTCATATACAGTGACTCTCCTGGTAGATAACTAAAGTGAACTCTGTAATATTTCATCCAGGAAGGACATTTATAAATTAGATAACTAAAGTGAACTAATTTAATATTTCATACAGGAAGGACATTTATAACTACATAATAACTTTTAGTTATTGGGCAGATTGTCCCAACATTTTTAATTGTTCTATTCTGTAAACTATTTTGTCCTTATTTTCAAAGACCTGTCCACAAGCTATGAATGGACAGGCAAAATAAATTGTAAATATTTGTTCAAAGAAAAACTTAACTGCTAGTTAACTTCTTTAATAGAAACTTAAAGTGTTTTATTGTTGTGTACCATCATTCATTTCTCCCCTAGACACTAGGTACACCATACACTAGAGCCAGAAGATTGACCGTGTGAGACCTAGGGAGGTAGCGTTAGGTTCTCTGCATATAATTCAGCATCATCATCTATAGAGTCAGAGACCTACATTTGCTTGACCTCACACGGTTATAGCAGACACCTTTTCATTCTTTTTAGGATACCATCATAACCTCCCCAGCAAAATCAACTTTGCTACAGATGCAGTTCACTCAAAATGATTAATTTAACTATAGATTTGTAAATATATAATAACAAGTTTAATGATCAATTATATGTAACGGGTTTAAATAAATAACTGTGTTGATAAAAACAATTTTTAGCATTTAAGGATTCATCACAGGTGATGCTGTGGTTATGGTTTTGAAAATTTTCTTCACGAGTTCACTTGGTAGCTCTGAATTGGTACTTAGCTGCCAGTAAGGTGTTGGTTGGCGTTTGCTCCAGCCGATATTGGTTCTTTGCAGGTGTTAGACTGGTTTGTCTCGTCACTGGTGGAGGTAACACGTCCCAAGTAGCATCATGGAGTAATTACAAAGATGGCCCAGCGTCTTCAAGACCCCTCTGATGTTAGTGTCTAGCTTTGACGGAAGGCCACTTATACCACACACAACAAATATCCCTCCTGTGAATGGGTCTCCTGACATGAAAATCAGGTGTCCCTCCCTTTCATTCCACCATCCTATCTGCCTCAGAACTTTACCCTCTCTGAGCATTATTGTTAATCCCAGTGATCGGAAAACCCCCATTTCATTTATATAAAACATGGTTACATATACATATGCACTGGTTCAAAGATTAATATATTAATTATGTACATTATTTCTGTCATTATTCACTCCCTGCGCCATATGAAACTTATGACTACCTCTGCGTTTAGTTCTCTATGAGGGGTATATGTCCACTACCCTCGTTTATCTAGAACCTTCTTCAAGACAACATTAAACTTATGTTCTCTGTATGTCACCTAACAATTCATGTCTGACTTACAAAATCATATAAGGTTTTTTGCCTCTTCCGTTGATTTTTATCATGTTTACACTCACTACTTCATAGATCTATTTCAGATAATCTCTTTCAAGATTTCACTTTCCTGTAATTATCCATTACAGCACATTCTGTGCGGAAACGATTACATCGTTTTGCGTGCTCCAAAAGTCCCATTCGTTATCTTAAGTGCGTGTCTTTAGTCTGTCACCAGATTGATATACTCTCGCACGTCATGTGCAAATGAACAACTTATCAGGCAAAAAACCTGGGTTGTGGCAATTATTGGGCTGACCATGTCCCCAACTCACAGTTTGTAGTGTATCTTCCTAGACAGGACGTCAGGATTCATAATAGCTATGTAAGCGATAAACAAACTCACTGTTGCATCTCCGCTTTTTACGTTTTATTCGTGCGTTCCAATTCACTGTCGTTATCTTCCCATCAACACCTGGTATCACTACACGAAATTGACCATCTTGACTTAAGGCCAATATTGCCCCATCGGTATCTAATCTCACAAGGGATGGTCAATTAGGCCCAGACATTACATGAATTGAAGACAGAAAGTGTAAACAATGAATGGCGCACAGAATTCAGTACGTAAAATGAGAGGTAGGTTAATAATGGCGGAGAGGAGAAAAAAAATCCGGAAAAGAGAACGGCCAATTCTGTCACATCCTGTGACAGAATTCAAACAAGGTGTTTGTTTTGTGTGTTTCATTACTTGATTTTCTGAGACATCTCACTTCACGAACAGTGATTTTTATTTTTTTTAAAGTTAATGCTGGGGACTGACATTTGTAGCGCAGTGTCAGTATGCATATCATATTTATCAGCAGTTTCTATGTAGTCCTTTTGGATAATTGGATGCTACAAAATTCGAGTGAAACTGTATGTCGCTTTATTAGCTTGTTGAGTTTCCATTTCAATCTCTCTGTGTAATCTTTCTTCTTCTTCTTCTTCTTCTCTTCCTCCTCCTCCTCCTTATCCTTCTCCATATCCTTCTCCATATCCTTCTCCATATCCTTCTCCTTCTTCTTCTCCTCCTTCTTCTCCTCCTTCTTCTCCTCCTTCTTCTCCTTCTTCTTCTTCTTCTTCTCCACCTTCTTCTTCTTCGTTCGCCCTCAGACTTCTACATTAAGACTAAAAAAGGCAGTAGTCACCTCAAGGTTCTTGACATCTCCAAACAGTTTTTCGTTGAGAGAAGTGGGTTGTTGCCATATGCCAATCCGAACACTGCTGTAAGTTGGGCAGGACTAGATAAGATTTTCGGCTGTTATGGGGCTGGTGCCACAAAAGCAGAGATCTGTTGGACCAATCCCGTACTTGTGATATAGATGGTACCTCAACTTACTGTGACCAGTACCTAAGCGTATTCGATGACCTGGTCTCGTCTAGATATCTAGTGATAGGCATCATCTTTTATGTGACTATTGGGGGTTGCTCCATGGTGTGTAATCATCTTGGCTGGTTTATTTTCGGTCGGGATGATTGCACCATGTGGTACCCTGAACTAAAGACTACTTAGACGTATCGCGTAGAGTATGATGACGCGTTAGACATAGTTACAAATCAGTCTGCATGTGGCCTTAGTGCCTATCGTATGTGTTTTAGAATATATGGTTTGTCCGCTAATATAAGTGTTGATAAAGTCTGCGTTATGCCCTTCGGGCCAAGTAACAGTGTGTTATATTAATGTGGTTTTAACCACGTGACAGCATAGAGTAAAGTGTGGCCGGCGCCACTTAGCTTTATTGATAATTCGTTAATTATCGAATGACATTGTGTAATGGCAACATTGCCAGAATAACTAGTAAACAACTTGTGAAAAGTAAATATGCGTGGTAAGCCAAATACAAATAAATACGAATTCCTAAGTTAATTAAACTAGCCAGACTAGTAATGAATTTGCAGACACAAAGTAAATAATGTGTAAGATTGGAATTGAACAATGTTTGATGCAATGACAGCAGAGTTATAGAAATTTTTGTATTCTGACAATGATAATGAAGGTACAAGTATAAGTGCAAGTTTATAAATCGTAATCTCAGTCAAGATTGTGTAAGACAGTAACAGAGTTTAGTTCTAGTGTTTCATGCTGCACAAGAAATGTGATCGTTTATTAAATTCGTGGTCAGTCGTCAGCACTGGAGTTCTTCTTACTGAATTGAGTTCATTGCAACGCCTTGAGTGATTGTAACCGTTAATTTTGACCTTCGTTGATATTGCCTTTGGCATTCATCTAAGAACGTTTACCATAAATGAATACAAACCCCTAATAAACCTTGGCTCAAGTTTTCAGAATACGAATCAAACGATAATAATAATAATAACACTAGGACTCAAGAAAAGTCAGAACGGACTTATTTAATAAATAATAATGGTCATGATATACCCTTTCATAAACCCGATGGGGGAACTATGAATTCAAGATATATAAAGCTGTCTACAAACAGTCCCCAACATTGACCTGGGCGTTTTCTGTCCCATTTGGACTTGAATATGGCTTTTATAGTTGTTTTAACCATTTCATATGTTGTCTCTATTGTAATCTTTAAACTGTGATAACACACTGCCAAGTTTGCTGACACTCTAAAGAGGTGTATAATTTTTGTTTAATAGTGCGCTGTTTCTGTAAATTATGTTGGCCATCAGCAAAGATGAGCTCTTTAAGATCACATGGCTCATTTTGATCTATTGATTGTGTCTCCGTAGACGTGATAATACTATCTGTTTACAGAACACAAACATTAATCATGACAGTAAACATTCTAGTGTTGCTCCAGATGTTATGGTAGACCAAGATGAAAGACTGGCCTTTGATCTGACATCGACTTAACGTTCTGTATGCAAAGCTATTGTACAATTCAAAAGCTGTCTTTGCATTCCATATTATTCTAATATTTTCCTGGATACATCTGTTTATTTTATCAGAACGTTTTTACGTGGTCTATAAAAGCTACATCAGGTTCTTGTTGATATTCTGTAGATGTAGTGTCTGCAGACACAACACAGCACCTTACGAATATATCTTAGATCAACACGCAGGGCTGCATATCCATGAGATAGGGACGGTTCCTTCAATGATGGCTAGTTAAATGCCTAATTATTCAAAGGCGATTGGTTGACTGTCGAATCGCCCGATGAAGATTATGTGCCATAAAAAAACGAAATCTGTTGGCGTTTTTGGAAGATTCTTCCTTGATGATTTTCTGTTAGAAAATAGATCGACTGATTGACTGATTTGCATTAAGAAATGTTAATGCTCAGTGAAATGATTGTTACAGTACGGCTGTGTTAAAAGTACTGAAAAGAGATCAGATCTCAAGTGGAGTACATATCACTTAGCTTCAGACTCATTGATCTGAGGTCAAAAGGCCGGGTGAGTATTTAGTGAGTTAGCGATAACATCTATCGGGTTTCGGATCGATATTTGTCAAGTCTATTAACACTAGCCTGCTGAACATCTACCACAACTCCACACCCCCCCCCCCCGCCCTCCCCCCCAAAAAAAATAATTGCGTCTTCCGACCGTGAAACTACAATCAGGCTACAAAGGAATACAACTGTTTTGAACCTGGAAAAAAAAAATGTTACACACTTAAAGGTATGTTTCAGGCGCTCGTGAGAAATAAAGAAGTAGAAAACCTGACAACAGAAAAACAGCAGAAGTGATAGGCTTACCGGAGAATCGAACCCAGGAACACCCGAATGGCAACACCGCCTAGAAATGAGAGTGTTAGAATTATATCATCATCGTCATCATCTTCGTCATCACCATCTTTGTTTGCTCTTTATGAAGCATGGTGCCACCACTGTAGCAGGATGGGCTGCACCAATCATTGACATGCTCTTGAGCTGTGGATTTTGTAACCCTTCATTTTACGTGATGCGGTTGTCAGCCTCATGACAATGTCATATTAGTCGCCTTGTACAACACGCCTGGGTTGAGTAATCTCATTAGAGACCGCAGTAACTACTTGGAACGTTAGTATTATATACTTCACGGTAAAAGTATGTCGCTTACCGTGCGTGTTTAACCGTGAAAGTGTGTGTCTGTTTTCAGGTTCATGACTCAACAAAATAGATATAAGATTCACTGGATGATAAACACAGTCAAAGCATCAGTCACTGATGCTTTCGTCAGATCACATTGTTCTAACAGGTTAAGGTCTTCTTCTTTCTTCTTCTTCTTCCGTCCTTAGCCACCGACCGTCAAAGCAGTCAGTGGCCATCACGCCCAGTGGCGTCTTAGGGCAACAGCAGATAGGATTTCTTTGCCATTGTTTCCCATCACGCCTAATGGCGTCTTTAGGGCAACGGCAAATCAATCCATTTGCTGTTGTTTCCGTAATCGAAGTGACTGGCAAACGGGTGATCAGCCCGTTGTGCCGAGTGAAGTCACTCATCGATAATTAAGATCATCCATCATTTGCCAGTTTGACACTGTTAACAGGTTAAGGTAGTCGAATAGCAAATAGTGCTGTCACAGAGGTTTTATGAGCATTGAAATTGCCTATATCCTCTTCTTTTTCTTTGACCCGTATCCTCCATTTATTATCACTCTTTATTTTTTTTTCCCTGTATTTTTCGCATTCGTTCGGTTGCGAAAAATAATTTCTTTCCCATTCTCCCTTTCGCCAGTTTCGTTTCTCATTTAGAAACGCATTTCATTGCTGATTAAACGAGTAACTTTTTACGTAACGTGTCAGATGATTTGGCGTGAGAATGCATTCGGTCAATCGCTGCAGATTGACGAAATAACTGTGAATATTTTGGCTATCTCAGACATAGGGCCGACATATCGTCTGCATTCTCACTTGTCAAAACGTAGTTTCTCGGTGAGCGCTGAGTTGAGGCGTGAATTCCGACATCTCCCGGCGCAGTATCAGACATTTGTCTGGTATTTTGCATCTGACACGTAGTTTCTTCGGTAGATTCTCAGTGTTAGGGTGGAGAAGGCGCCATCACGCATTCGCTCAGAATGGTCATTTTGGCGTGAAGTGCGAAGACAGGAGGTGTTAAGAGAAGGGGAGGCTATTGCGTAGTTTATGGAAATAGCGTACATCTTTGTCTGGTGTTTCATATATACTGGAGGGAGTTAGATTTAATTTTCACTCAGGTAACTTCGCAGTCAAGACTAAAACAAGCCTTCGTTCGATTTCTAGAATCTCTGTTAATAGAGATGTCATTTAGTATGATCGTAGTGGTTTAAGTTCTTAGTAGTTCTGTGTTGAGGTAAATCTTATATTATTTATCTAGTATCTTGTGAGTGTTAAAGTGTTAAATCGCTTATTTCATTTTGCTAGTTAGATTTGTGCAGAGAGTTAAATTATTAAGTCTGTTATATTCTCTAGTCGACGAGTTACAGTGGAAAGCGGAATAAATTATAATTTCTAGCTTAAAATCATGTAGCCATAATGGATTTAATTTAACTGCTGATACGCAGTCGAGAATATTTTAAAACTAACTTATTAAATGACTGCTACATCTTGAGTATTGACGGAATGCGTAGGTATTCCTAATTCAGGACGTTTGATTTTTAAATATAACTTATTCCACGGGAAGTGTTAAACTATAAGACAAGCTACGCTTGCAGTTTAAATTATCAGTTATACTATGTATAATTATTTGATATGTGTTCTTTCCATTTATATATAGTGAAACTGTGGTACCCAAACTTTGCCAGCGTTTGAGTAAAGAGATAGATCTGTGAAGAAAACAACAAACATTCTTACCTTAAAGATTTGATGTATAACTTTTGCAAGAACTTTAAGATTTTAAAGAAGTAACGGGTCATCGAGCCTGATTTGATTCTTCCTGAGAAAACTCTAGTCATTTTTCTGCCTTTGTAGCAAGTAACATATTACAATCAGTAACTTGCCCGACACTGTTGACAAGTGGTGGTGTGACCAACTAAATTCATATACTGAGAGAAGGTGCCGACCTGACATTCCTCATTCGTTTAAAATCTAAGATGTTGACACTGTGCTCGCTATAAACGCTCGTGTCTGGACAATTTTATGTGACTTAAGCAGACATCCAAAACAATAGTATTCCCAAGAGAACGGTCCCGGAATTAGTGACTTCAACCCGTCTTTCTGGACCTGGGGTTTTCTTGGCCAAGAATTACCATTGACGCTTCTGTATGGGCAAGTCCTAAAAATATTGTTTTTTGGTTCCCGAAGTGGCTACCAAAGCTGTGAGTATGAGAAAAAAATGCACGTGATCACAGTTGAATGAATAGAGTGAATGCAGGACTGAGCGATCCCTTTATGGTGGTATTTTGACACCCATTCATTTTTTGCTGTCATAACATTTCTTTATGCAAGGTATTAATATATATATATATATATATATATATATATATATATATATATATATATATATATATATATATATATATATATATATATATATATATATATATATATATATATATATATATATATATATATATATATATATATATATATATATATATATATATATATATATATATATATATATATATATATATATATATCTATATATATATAGATATATATATATATATATATATATATATATATATATATATATATAGATATATATATATAGATATATATATAGATATATATATATATATATTCCCTTAGACTAGATCAGAGTATCCAGTCTGTTCATACCTTGAAGGGGAAGAATTTTAGACTAAATCATATGTATCTGTGACTCTTTGGGCTATCACTTTCTTCTAACGGGACTGTGAGCTATACATCGAGGGAAGGATCATACCAACGGGTCTATCATTCTTGTAGCATTTCTTGATTTTTTTGTTTATGATTTTTTTTGTATATGCTTGATGTGATTTGAGATGTTGTGAGAGAAGTTTAGTCTTGATAAATAAACTACTCATAAAATTTATTCCAGCGTGTCGGTCAGTTCGTTTTCCCAAACTATTCATATAATCATTGTCATAGTTTTTTCCCACGTCTGTACGTCTAACTGTCGTCTTATGTGTGTATGTATGTGAGTGGATATATATATATTTCATATATATGTGTGTAGACTGTCTGACTCAATTTAAATCTGTCGTAGAAGATAAGTGAAAGAGAGAAGATTTCTTGATTTCAGAGACAGCCTCTATCACATTTCTACCATCTCACTTGTGGGAATCTATTGCTATTACTACTTCTCCCTGTGACTATCATTTATTCTAATCTATTCAGAAGGGACCAACCCAAGTCTTAATTCCCCTATCGAAAATCTACGACAAGTGCCTTCGGGGAATGAAGTGTTAGAGACGAACCTCAAGAGGCGATGACCAGTTCGTTTATTCGCTGCCTTTGTCTTCACTAACTTAAGAGCAGTATCAGGTACCTATTTACGCCTACATAGACTGGAGCGTGACGCCACCGTGTTTCGAATCGGTTACCTTTGCCACGAGAGGTCAGCGCTCTAACCACTCTACTAATCGAACGCTCAACAATATATGTTATATTCGTAAATGATTAACAAATGAAAGATGTTGTCGCGGCTTGTCTCCCTTGATCTGCCGTAGTGGTCCATGACTGGCCTGACAGTTGGAGTAAAATGTTGAGCTTTTCAAAGGTAGTAACCTTCGCTCAAGATTATTCTTGGCAGTGATGTAAATATGAAGATGGGATTTCTAGGATGGCAAATATAACAACTGCGTTTACTAAGTTTGATATAAACTGTATATCCCCCGGCCACTTCTGTGAGATATAATTTTTGTCTCGTATTTATTGAGCCCGCAGCCGATAGTAATTCAAAAAAGTAATAATCGTATTATTAGCTCTGAATTAAATGTTTTTAATGAGTTATACAGGTGCAGACATCAAATTAACTCAACCAAGTTATAAACTTCAACGAAGGATTTATATATATATATATATATATATATATATATATATATATATATATATATATATATATATATATATATATATATATATATATATATATATATATATATATATATATATATATATATATATATATATATATGTATATATATATATGTATATATATATGTATATGTATATATATATATCTATATATATATATATATATATATATATATATATATATATATATATATATATATATATATATATATATATATATATATATATATATATATATATATATATATATATATATATATATATATATATATATATATACTTACTGTAGATCTAGGATTTTTCTGTGGCTTTTCTGCCATTCCGAAACGTGTTGAGTTGAAGTCATGAGCTCCAGTTTCTCCAGCTTGGCTTGCACTTAAAGGATCGTCACATCTGGTCCCAAGCTAGGAGTAAGAAGTGTGTGGCTTACTGTGCATTCCCCGCCACCCTAGATGGGCTCTTCAACTATGCAGAGTTAAATACTGTATTCCAGTTATGGGCTCTCTCAAGGAATTGTCTCATCATGAGAAGTTGCTCCCAAAACAATAAATGACTACCTCCCACAATTCAGTCCTTATAGCGAACACACGTCACTAGTCAGATTTATAATATCTATAATATATAGCCTTATAGATTTTAACTGTCTTTTCCCTCGTTAACAAACTGGGCCCGAGAATAAACCGAATGAGGCACATGCGATTGTGGGCAAGAGATTCGACCCGTGTCGCTAATATTAATGATATCTCGGGTTGAGTTGACTTTTGTCATATCATATATGCGTAGTTATTAGTGTACATATAGCTGATAGCAGTGACTGTTGGTTTTTTCTGTGACAACTCCTCAGTAATTTATTCAGTGCCAATGTAGCACAGCCAACAACCTAAGCTAACAGATGCTTAATCTGTTTAGAGCCTCATAGTTTTGTTAGTGTTTACAATGAGTTAAATGGTAAGCTTAAGCTGACATTACTTTAGGGGGACTACAGTTGTGTAAATTATTCATATAAATCTGACTAGTGAAGTGTGTTCGCTATAACGACTGAATTGTGGGAGGTAGTCATTTATTGTTTTGGGAGCAACTTCTCATGGCAGGGTGTGGAACCATGGAATGGCTATTGTGTAACTTAGATCTAACTTACAAGGCAGTCTAGAAAGTTAACCACTGGTTTTTTTTTTTTTTTTTTTTTTTTTTTTTCTTAACCAGCGGCACTTGGGCTTTCAGCCCTTCGGCCCAATGACATGTCATTGCGAGGCTGGGGAACCTGAGGACTTTCCTTCCAACCCGGTCAGGAGCTTCGCTCCTTCCCATCCACAGAGGGTTTATCACAGGAGCCGTTCAGGCTATTCAGTCAAATTTCCGGCCGTAAACATTTCTTCAAACGCCGACGCCCGGGTTTGAACCATGAACACCTGGTCGCCAGTACAACGCCGAAGCCATTACACCAGCGCGGCTCCCTAACCACTGGTTAACAGCGGCAAAACAGACTGTGACCTCGAGTTGACCTCGATTTGTTATGTCTTCTGGTCAGTACGGACCCGGCGTGTATTAGTGGTCAGAATATAGACAAAGTAAAACTAACAGACAAATGTTGGTTTAGGCCACATTAGCTTTGTGTTGTGAAGACGGCGCAAGGATAGCGCTCCAGTGGATTTCACATAAAGACATGACTGTTTTTATTCTGTATTTTTCACAAGCAGCTGAAGGACTGTTAACTCTCTGTTTATTTCATTTGTCTGTGTCCTACAGAATGGTTTTGTGGGTTTTCCTTCATGTATGAATTGATGTAATTGTTAACTTTGTTATTTGGTCAATTATTCTTTGCTGGGATTTTATTCTTTTCTTTTATACAAGCTAAAGAGATCTTAATAAATTTTAACCTTTTAATGTGCTGTTCAAGACCTTCATCCATACCTATTTACTCTCTTACTTTTTCTCTATCGGTCTGTAAGAAAGAAGAGAGAGCGGGTGATACTTAAGACTACATAAGTGAGTTGTGGGCTTAGAAAGAGTGATAGCGTTAATAGACCTCCTTCCATGTCGTCTTAGTTAGTTAGTTGCTTACCCTTTACAGGACGTGGCAATCAACCCCAGCTTTTATTGGCAGTTTGTGATTTTTCTAGGCAATTTTTTTCATCCAGTAGTTTGCCATTGCTTTCTGAACGGTACGGCGCTTATACTATTGTTAAAAATCCACACAAAGCGATCTGCTACCAAACCGCCTGCAGCAGGTTTCGAACCTGGTATATCTGGATTATGAAACTGCGTTCATATCCATTAGGCCACAGACGCATTACGTTCTCCCTAATTTCACACCTTATCTGTGTTTTCTCTATAAATCTTGCAGTTCACTCAATTTGTCTTACTCAACAAATACTCTGCCCAATGGGCTGATCACCCGTTGGCTTGTCACACCGATTACGGAAACAACGGCAGATGGATCTATTTGTTGTTGCCCTAAAGACGCCGCTAGGCGTGATGGGAAACTACAACAGAGAAAATCAATCTGCTGTTGCCCTTAAGACGCCACAAGGCGTGATGGCCTCTGACTGCTTGGTCGGTCTTTGGCTAAGGACGGAAGAAGAAGAAGAAGAACAAATACTCTAAAATTACACTCACAGCAGAATATATATATATATATATATATATATATATATATATATATATATATATATATATATATATATATATATATATATATATATTTGTGTGTGTGTGTGTGCGTGTGTCATCATCCTCTTTCTGCTCCCTATGGAGCGTGGGGCTTCCTCTACTACTGGTTCCTTGTGAGAAAACCCACACGAAGCAGTCATCAGCTCTTGCAGTGGTGATTCATGTAGCAATTTATTTTACATGATGAGAATGCCAGCCTCATACATAACTTTACAGAAATAAGCATGTAAAATACATGTAAAATGTACATATAAAATTTTAAAAGTACATGTTACAACTTATCCCTTCAATATGAATGAGTATTATCCAGACTGCTACACAGGGTGGCCGATAGTGGTTACTGCAGCTGTTAAGATGCAGTCTTTCCCCAGTGAGCTAAGGTTACTTGGTAGTGTATACTCCGGACATTTAACACTTAGGAAGATTTCCTCGGACTGTCATTCTATTGATTTTGTAAGTAGTTTTACACTGTTAAGTTCACAAGTTACTACTTTAATCTTTTTCACGTCCTACAAAGAAAACCTTTTACTAACCCCTATCCAGGCGTCTGATGAAAATGGAATCTGAGTGGGGACACAGAAGCCGCTCATTCTTATACTGAAAAATTCCACCCACCGGAATTTTAATCTTGTTACTTTATTTTGGGTGGAACCCGATTACAATTTATTTTAGTTTATTTTCCAAGTTAAGGTCATAAGGTAGGTGTTTTATTTTGTACATTTTTTCACCTACCTATCATCACAATTATTGGCATAGCCATATACGGTAGTGTAACTAATATTATTATATGACATCGCCAGAAATCATGTCCTAACTCTACAATCTTGTTGTCTCTGTTTATTTAAGACAAGAGACCTTGTCGGAAACAATTAGGTAATTTGTTCCGGTGTCAGACATAAGGATGGGCGATTTTCGCACTCATGCCTGGAAAATTAAACACATGTTATCTTAAACCCATTGTAGCGAAATTTGGTTCCTCTTGCTTTGTTGTGAAAAAAAAATGTGTAGCGCGACTCCCACACACACACCAGCGCAAGGTCAGCGCGGCGGTCTTTCTTTGAAGTTTGTAGACAGCGGAAATGTGAATTACGGTTGAAGCCATACAGTATTACTGAAGAATGAGGAAATGGCTATATAGAAATGAATGGCGGACTTTAAAAGTATCCATTTACTGAAAATTAAATTATTCACTACAGGAGAACGCCTGGTTGGAATAATATTAAATAAATGTAACTCAACAAAGGAGATAGACTAGGAATTATATCCAAAAGGATATTGTTCAAATATAAATAGTTTTAAAGATAATTAATATTTTTCACCTTCATCACATCGGCTAAAAGTTAGCTAATAATCTTTAAAAATTTATTACACTAACAAGCCTCAAAGGATTTGGATAAAACTTATATGGAATGAAAGCCTCATATGGGGAAAAGGAAATGATACATAGGAAGGACGGAAGAATATAAGTGTGTAGTGAACAGAAGAGAAAAACGAGTACAGGAAAAGCACAGATTGTTTCAAATAGCTTCAAACCAGGAGATGAAACGAAAATCTTTTGGGACTTTTAGAGGTGCTTTCTCGTACGCGCGAGAGACTGAAATATAAGGACAGAGGGACGCGTTGAAAATCACACACACCAAATCCAGAAGCCAGAGTGAGAAACTGGAAGACAGCATCTGCTAGAAAAGTTCTATTTTAACGCTGCATGCAGGGCAGATTAAATTAAGCCAATACACTCTCACCGTGAGCTTATTAATCCTAAGAGGGTATATAAGTTTATTAAAAATATATGTATTACTAATATCATTTTATTTCAGATTTTATTTCTGATTGATTGTATCAGATATAATAAAAAAGAGAATGACGCTAACCAGAGATAACCTTCACCGGCATTGTCAGGAAGCATAACCATTAATTGGTTAACCACATATATCATGGCTAGTTCTTGCCTAGAAGCTTACGACATACCAGCAAGTACATAAGTGACTTGACATCCATAAGTGGAAGGCAAAGGTTATATCGTACCCATGTATCATAACATATGATTTATTCATGTATTTTGTTAATTCTGCACAGTATACATTATCTTATCATGCTATCTCTGTAACATACTACCATGATTCGTTCATTTATATACAAACACTGAAGACATGGTCGCATCATGAACAGCAGTGGGTGGTGAGATTGTTGGAACAATGGCCACCTATTACCTTTTGTTCCAGGTTTTTTTATAATCAATGTTTATGATCATTCCTGATCGAGAAACTAAAGACTTGAAGAAGTTGATCCAGCTCACTGAAACCTAGAGGTCAACCAAACTTCAACACCTTAGTCCCCCGTAGTTATAGGGCGGGCTGAAGGAAAGTCTTCCGTACTCCAGTGTGTCGGAGGAACCTCGAGCAGACGTGGCTAAAGTTGAGTTTCTTTGTATCCATCCAACAAATCCTGTGAGCAGTTTCTAAACGACTGTCTAATGATGACAACTAGATGGCAAGAGATAATGTGACAATCCTTTTGTTGTAAATTCAGTGGAAGATAAATCCAAGACTTTTTCTATTAGTTATTTTAATTTGTAACTGTAAATAATCATACATTTTACCATCTTCCAACACCCATTTATCCTTACAAGAATATATAGATGTACATAATAAATTGGATAATTGTACTCATTTGACTTGTTAAATTTTTAACTGTTAAAATTTTGGGTTACCTATTCAAATTTAATTATATTATCACATAGGGTTACGATAGCGAAAGTAGCATCTTATACTTCTGAAGCCTAAATCTATTGTCCAGCTCAGAGTATTCACAGCTGTAATTCACTTGTGATACCAGTGTACTTCTCGGGCACTGGAACTTCATACTTTCTGGAGAGAGATTCTACTTCTGCTCTACCACTATTATCATAATAGGAAAACCTTTCGCTACACCCATCATTCTTTGCTAAACCTAGACAGCTTGACAGAAGCAATCGACTATGTGTCTTGAGTCACCTAGCGGCCAGTGAACAAAAAAAAAACCATGTCATTTAATATTTTAGTGTCCCACACCTTCGCTAAGCGGTGACTTTATTGTTTACAACTGGCTGCGCAGGTAAAATGTGGAATGATTTAGGGGAATGTAACTCCTACGAAAAATATTATCAGCAATTACTTACATAGAGAAGTGTAGCATACGGATAGACAGCAAGAATGCACGCATGAATAAGGCATTCTGCGACAGATGTATACAGCGAACGACTCTCGCTAGCGCATACTAAATTACCAGATGTCTTGAAGAAGATCAACATGCTATGTTTTTTTCCCAAGATTATTGATCAGTTTCGTAAATATGACTGTTTACTCATAAACCATTACATTCATCCATTACCCTTCATTTCCTCAAGGATTATAGGCCTTTAACAAACTTATGCCACGTATTCCTGTCCCGCCCCATCAGCTCAAGGTCTTTCCATGTGTACTTCATAACCCTTCACGTCTGTCTCTGGTTCTCTTCTCCGTGTGTTTCTTGCTCTCTCTCTCTCTCCCTCTCTCTCTACCTCTCTTAACCAGAGTATTCCAGAAGAAGTACTACCTGGTAATGCTATTAACACAACAATAAACCAATACAGCTGGAGATTAAAGAGACACAACAGACAAACGGGACACATTGAGGAATCAAACAACAAGTATAAACAGACATGCGTTTGATTTACCCCCACAAGTGAAGAAAACAAGTGTGCAGAATTAAATAAGAACCCGGAGACGAAACGTGGAAGAGGTAACCAAGATAAACGAGTCATCATAACCACGTGGTTCACCAAATAGAAATCTGTAGCGAACAACAGCTGCAGTCGTATGCTCCGCGTGGAACAAAACTTATTCCGAGAGATGAAGATAAGCAGATGGTTAGATCAGTATATTTTGTATGTTTCTGAAAGTGTGGTTCTAAACTACATGCTAAAATATTATATTACCTTCTCTCCGACTAAAGAGAACGGGCAATAGTCGCTCTACTTCATTAGTTGAACACTCAGCATCATAGTTTCAGAGGTTGATAACAAATACATTCATTCTGCTCTAACTTCAGAACGTTACACATTTGCAACACAGTTCATAATCGTATCTTCTGTTTCTTATAGCATTTAACCATGTCTGCAACTGGTTTTTGTTTTTGTTTGTTTTGTTTTTTAAATACTTTTTAATCCTTAATATCCCCTTAAAACAAACAAAACAAAACATACAAAAAATAAAATCTACCTGACTGACCTAATATCAACTATATACAGCTGTATTTTATTTTGTCCTGCCACTTGTGTAATGAGAACTGCCAAAGATTTCTCTCTAGCGCAATGTGTCTGGCCTTGACCACCGAGAGTTCAAATGTCGTCGATTTTTCTTTCTCCCTGGAGTCTCACTGGCCACATTGGCACGATGCCAGATGTAATGGTTCTCAAGGCATGTGATTTCCGGTGTTATTTCCAGTGTGTACAAAAGAAATTTATGTTCCGTCGGTGTTTCCAGAACAGATTTATTTTTGTTTTTATTTAGTATCCACAAAAAGCTGTGTCGCTCTTCTCTAGAGTAAGCCTGTAAAGAGTTTTTCTCACTGTACACCTTCAGATCTGTACACCTTCAGATCTGTACACCTTCAGGTCCTATCTGGTTTGTGCGTAGGCGTCATTAAAAAAGCACGTAAACTTACAATTTTCACTTTTCTCTGACTATAGGCCTACCTATTCTAGATCAAATTCTCGTGTTCTAACTCTTCATCATTATCTTCATCATCATCATCCTTTGCGCTCCTTGTGGAACATGGATCTACTTCTGTAGCTGGTTCCCTTGCAGGAAGCCTGCACAAAGCATTCACATGATCATGCAGCTGTAGTTTCTGTTGCAATATGTTTTACATAATGAGGTTGCCAGCCTCATGCAAAAGCTCATTGTAGTCGTCGTGTATGTGATGGAAGAGGGTCCAGTAGTCATAGTTTTTCTTTGCCTCATCAGAGACTGCCCCCCCCCCCCCCCCCCCCCCCCCATGACACTACATTGTGCTTTGTGGTCCATGTAACGATCTTTAATTGCTAGCCCGCTTTACAGCAGTGCCATCCAGGTGGCCAGATTTCAACTACAGACCAGATTAAACATAACAGCAGACAATATTAAACATAGCAGCAGATAAGTCTGACTCTAGTCTGCTTGCTTCAACTCTCAAGATGTTAAGATTATACGTTTATCTTGGTGAATACTCAGTCTGTGTCCAAGCATGACGGACCTTTGTGCAAAATACAGTATCTGTATGAACATAAAAAACTCAAGAAATGGTTCTAAAAATGATGTATTTTGCCACAGTGGGCTAATAAAATGTAGAGGCCACTTGCACTTTTGCTGCTACCTGACATGAAAAACAAAACAGAATCAAATGACATGTTTACAAATGTGACCACAAAAACAAGTCAGCTTCCCATAAGCCTCTGAGGCTTCCTTTAATGTACCGCTCAGTTTGTTGACTTCCAAGTTACTACTGCCGCAGATTTTTTCTACGCAGTTACTTTAACATTTATTTAAACCTTTTTTCTCGCTTGATTGGGATAATCACAGCGAAATTAACGTGGACTATAGTAGACGTTGGAGCAGCCTTCGAATGACAGAGTGGTTAGAGCGGTGGTGGTTAGAGCGGTGGTGTCTCGCGGCAAAGGCGCCACGTTCGAATCACGGTACCGATTTTACCCCCCCCCCCTCCAAGTCTACCCAGCTGTAAATGAGTACTTGACCAGAGTCAGTGAAGGAAAAGGCAGCGAGAAAGGGAACTGGTGGCCCCAACTCTCGATGATGGACCTAGTATGGTGAGGTCTCTAACACTTCCACTCCCCTAGGCAGTATCTGCTATGGGACTACCTTCACCTTTTTATAGTGGACCATTTCTTGAGTTTATGTTTATACAGATACTCTATTTTTGTATGTTTATACAGATACTCTATTTTTGTATGTTTATACAGATACTCTATTTTTTTATGTTTATACAGATACTCTATTTTTGTATGTTTATACAGATACTCTATTTTTTTATGTTTATACAGATACTCTATTTTTTTATGTTTATACAGATACTCTATTTTTGTATGTTTATACAGATACTCTATTTTTTTATGTTTATACAGATACTCTATTTTTGTATGTTTATACAGATACTCTATTTTTTTATGTTTATACAGATACTCTATTTTTTTATGTTTATACAGATACTCTATTTTTGTATGTTTATACAGATACTCTATTTTTGTATGTTTATACAGATACTCTATTTTTGTATGTTTATACAGATACTCTATTTTTGTATGTTTATACAGATACTCTATTTTTGTATGTTTATACAGATACTCTATTTTTGTATGTTTATACAGATACTCTATTTTTGTATGTTTATACAGATACTCTATTTTTGTATGTTTATACAGATACTCTATTTTTGTATGTTTATACAGATACTCTATTTTTGTATGTTTATACAGATACTCTATTTTTGTATGTTTATACAGATACTCTATTTTTGTATGTTTATACAGATACTCTATTTTTGTATGTTTATACAGATACTCTATTTTTTATGTTTATACAGATACTCTATTTTTGTATGTTTATACAGATACTCTATTTTTATGTTTATACAGATACTCTATTTTTGTATGTTTATACAGATACTCTATTTTTGTATGTTTATACAGATACTCTATTTTTGTATGTTTATACAGATACTCTACTCTATTTTTTTATACAGATACTCTATGTTTATACAGATACTCTATTTTTTATGTTTATACAGTTCTATTTTGTAGATACTCTATTTTTTATGTTTATACAGATACTCTATTTTTTATGTTTATACAGATACTCTATTTTTGTATGTTTATACAGATACTCTATTTTTGTATGTTTATACAGATACTCTATTTTTTTATGTTTATACAGATACTCTATTTTTGTATGTTTATACAGATACTCTATTTTTGTATGTTTATACAGATACTCTATTTTTTTTATGTTTATACAGATACTCTATTTTTGTATGTTTATACAGATACTCTATTTTTGTATGTTTATACAGATACTCTATTTTTTTATGTTTATACAGATACTCTATTTTTTTATGTTTATACAGATACTCTATTTTTTTATGTTTATACAGATACTCTATTTTTGTATGTTTATACAGATACTCTATTTTTGTATGTTTATACAGATACTCTATTTTTGTATGTTTATACAGATACTCTATTTTTGTATGTTTATACAGATACTCTATTTTTTTATGTTTATACAGATACTCTATTTTTGTATGTTTATACAGATACTCTATTTTTGTATGTTTATACAGATACTCTATTTTTTATGTTTATACAGATACTCTATTTTTGTATGTTTATACAGATACTCTATTTTTTATGTTTATACAGATACTCTATTTTTTTATGTTTATACAGATACTCTATTTTTGTATGTTTTACAGATACTTATGTTTATACAGATACTCTATTTTTGTATGTTTATACAGATACTCTATTTTTGTATGTTTATACAGATACTCTATTTTTGTATGTTTATACAGATATACTCTCTTTTTTGTATGTTTATACAGATACTCTATTTTTGTATGTTTATACAGATACTCTATTTTTTATGTTTATACAGATACTCTATTTTTTATGTTTATACAGATACTCTATTTTTGTATGTTTATACAGATACTCTATTTTTATGTTTATACAGATACTCTATTTTTGTATGTTTATACAGATACTCTATTTTTGTATGTTTATACAGATACTCTATTTTTGTATGTTTATACAGATACTCTATTTTTTATGTTTATACAGATACTCTATTTTGTATGTTTATACAGATACTCTGTTTTTTATGTTTATACAGATACTCTATTTTTGTATGTTTATACAGATACTCTATTTTTTATGTTTGTACAGATACTCTATTTTTGTATGTTTATACAGATACTCTATTTTGTATGTTTATACAGATACTCTATTTTTGTATGTTTATACAGATACTCTATTTTTTATGTTTATACAGATACTCTATTTTTGTATGTTTATACAGATACTCTATTTTTTATGTTTATACAGATACTCTATTTTTGTATGTTTATACAGATACTCTATTTTTTATGTTTATACAGATACTCTATTTTTGTATGTTTATACAGATACTCTATTTTTTATGTTTATACAGATACTCTATTTTTTATGTTTATACAGATACTCTATTTTTTGTGTTTATACAGATACTCTATTTTTTATGTTTATACAGATACTCTATTTTTTATGTTTATACAGATACTCTATTTTTGTATGTTTGTACAGATACTCTATTTTTTTATGTTTATACAGATACTCTATTTTTTATGTTTATACAGATACTCTATTTTTGTATGTTTATACAGATACTCTATTTTTTATGTTTATACAGATACTCTATTTTTTATGTTTATACAGATACTCTATTTTTGTATGTTTATACAGATACTCTATTTTTTATGTTTATACAGATACTCTATTTTTTATGTTTATACAGATACTCTATTTTTGTATGTTTATACAGATACTCTATTTTTATGTTTATACAGATACTCTATTTTTTATGTTTATACAGATACTCTATTTTTGTATGTTTATACAGATACTCTATTTTTGTATGTTTATACAGATACTCTATTTTTGTATGTTTATACAGATACTCTATTTTTTATGTTTATACAGATACTCTATTTTTTATGTTTATACAGATACTCTATTTTTGTATGTTTATACAGATACTCTATTTTTGTATGTTTATACAGATACTCTATTTTTTATGTTTATACAGATACTCTATTTTTGTATGTTTATACAGATACTCTATTTTTGTATGTTTATACAGATACTCTATTTTTGTATGTTTATACAGATACTCTATTTTTGTATGTTTATACAGATACTCTATTTTTTATGTTTATACAGATACTCTATTTTTTATGTTTATACAGATACTCTATTTTTGTATGTTTATACAGATACTCTATTTTTTATGTTTATACAGATACTCTATTTTTTATGTTTATACAGATACTCTATTTTTGTATGTTTATACAGATACTCTATTTTTTATGTTTATACAGATCCTCTATTTTTTATGTTTATACAGATACTCTATTTTTGGATGTTTATACAGATTCTATATTTTTTTATGTTTATACAGATACTCTATTTTTGTATGTTTATACAGATACTCTATTTTTGTATGTTTATACAGATACTCTATTTTTTATGTTTTTACAGGTACTCTATTTTTTATGTTTTTATACAGATACTCTATTTTTGTATGTTTATACAGATACTCTATTTTTTATGTTTATACAGATACTCTATTTTTGTATGTTTATACAGATACTCTATTTTTGTATGTTTATACAGATACTCTATTTTTTATGTTTATACAGATACTCTATTTTTGTATGTTTATACAGATACTCTATTTTTGTATGTTTATACAGATACTCTATTTTTGTATGTTTATACAGATACTCTATTTTTGTATGTTTATACAGATACTCTATTTTTGTATGTTTATACAGATACTCTATTTTTTATGTTTATACAGATACTCTATTTTTTTATGTTTATACAGATACTCTATTTTTTTATGTTTATACAGATACTCTATTTTTGTATGTTTATACAGATACTCTATTTTTTTATGTTTATACAGATACTCTATTTTTGTATGTTTATACAGATACTCTATTTTTGTATGTTTATACAGATACTCTATTTTTGTATGTTTATACAGATACTCTATTTTTGTATGTTTATACAGATACTCTATTTTTGTATGTTTATACAGATACTCTATTTTTGTATGTTTATACAGATACTCTATTTTTGTATGTTTATACAGATACTCTATTTTTGTATGTTTATACAGATACTCTATTTTTGTATGTTTATACAGATACTCTATTTTTGTATGTTTATACAGATACTCTATTTTTGTATGTTTATACAGATACTCTATTTTTTATGTTTATACAGATACTCTATTTTTTATGTTTATACAGATACTCTATTTTTTATGTTTATACAGATACTCTATTTTTTATGTTTATACAGATACTCTATTTTTTTATGTTTATACAGATACTCTATTTTTTATGTTTATACAGATACTCTATTTTTTATGTTTATACAGATACTCTATTTTTTTATGTTTATACAGATACTCTATTTTTTATGTTTATACAGATACTCTATTTTTATGTTTATACAGATACTCTATTTTTTATGTTTATACAGATACTCTATTTTTTTATGTTTATACAGATACTCTATTTTTTATGTTTATACAGATACTCTATTTTTTATGTTTATACAGATACTCTATTTTTTATGTTTATACAGATACTCTATTTTTTATGTTTATACAGATACTCTATTTTTTATGTTTATACAGATACTCTATTTTTTATGTTTATACAGATACTCTATTTTTTATGTTTATACAGATACTCTATTTTTTATGTTTATACAGATACTCTATTTTTTATGTTTATACAGATACTCTATTTTTTATGTTTATACAGATACTCTATTTTTTATGTTTATACAGATACTTTATTTTTGTATGTTTATACAGATACTCTATTTTTTATGTTTATACAGATACTCTATTTTTTATGTTTATACAGATACTCTATTTTTTTATGTTTATACAGATACTCTATTTTTTATGTTTATACAGATACTCTATTTTTTATGTTTATACAGATACTCTATTTTTTATGTTTATACAGATACTCTATTTTTTATGTTTATACAGATACTCTATTTTTTATGTTTATACAGATACTGTATTTTGTACAAAGGTCCGTCATGCTTGGACACAGACCGAGTGTTCACGAAGAGAAACGTATAATCTTAACATCTTGAGAGTTGAAGCAAGCAGACAAGAGTCAGACTTATCTGCTGCTATGTTTAATCATTCTATGTAGTTCCGGGGGGGGGGGGGGGTCTATGAAGAGACCAAGAAAGAGTAGGACTACTGTGCCATCAATCATGTCGTACCAGGCGACTAACCTGAGGTTGTGTATGGGCTGTCAACTTCATCATGTCAAACAAATTGTCACAAGAACCACTGCTACAAGAGCTTGTGAATGCTCGAGGCTTGCTTTCCTGCAAAAGGGGGGGGGGGGGGGGGGCAATGGTGGCTCTATGCTCGGTAAGGAGCGCAGAAGAAAATTAATGATGAATCATAGTGGACATATTATCGTGATCCTAATGTTTGTATTAGGTCATGGGTTCTTAACCTTTTTACGATTACAGACCCACAATGCATTGCAAAATATGTCCCCATACTCCCTTTGGCAGATTGTCGAAATCATCATCATCACCAGTCCAATAAGGTACCAGTATGACTTCAAATACTTTACATATGGATAGCTAGGAACAGAATGCCGTCTTAACCCGTATTGATAATGATGATAGTTAATAATCTAATCTAACAACAATTTTTTTTAACTTGTTCAGAGATCGAGTCTCATACCCTTATCATTTGGTTCCCATGCCCCCTAAGGGTATGGATACCCCCCGGTTAAGAATCCCTGTTTTAGGTGGCAGAATGAGAAACAGATTTAGACATTAATGTTGCTCATAACAGTTTCAGAGGTAACGGTAGTAATACTGACAAATATTATATCTGAGATGAAGAGAATAATAAATAATAATTCCAATTATGTTGATTAGTAAGAATGAAGATAATGATAATGATCATGGTTTGTGACATAGTTTACAGTAATATTGATTATGCTCAACATGATGTTGATGCTGACTGTTATTGCAGTGATAATGATGATGATGCTGACGGTTATTGCAGTGATAATGATGATGATACTGACGGTTGTTGCAGTGATAATGATGATGACGGTTATTGCAGTGATAATGATGATGATGATGCCGGTAATTGCAGTGATAATGATGATGATGCTGACGGTCGTTGCAGTGATAATGATGATGATGCTGACGGTTATTGCAGTGATAATGATGATGACGGTTATTGCAGTGATAATGATGATGATGCTGACGGTTATTGCAGTGATAATGATGATGATGCTGACGGTTATTGCAGTGATAATGATGATGATGCTGACGGTCGTTGCAGTGATAATGATGATGATACTGACGGTTATTGCAGTGATAATGATGATGATGCTGTCGGTTATTGCAGTGATAATGATGATGATGCTGACGGTTATTGCAGTGATAATGATGATGATGCTGACAATCGTTGCAGTGATAATGATGATGATGCTGACGGTTATTGCAGTGATAATGATGATGATGATGATGACGGTTATTGCAGTGATAATGATGATGATGCTGACGGTTATTGCAGTGATAATGATGATGATACTGACGGTTATTGCAGTGATAATGGTGATGATACTGACGGTTATTGCAGTGATAATGATGATGATGCTGACGGTTATTGCAGTGATAATGATGATGATACTGACGGTTGTTGCAGTGATAATGATGATGATGCTGATGGTTGTTGCAGTGATAATGATGATGATGCTGACGGTTGTTGCAGTGATGATGATGATGATGATGCTGACGGTCGTTGCAGTGATAATGATGATGATGCTGACGGTTATTGCAGTGATAATGATGATGATACTGACGGTTGTTGCAGTGATGATGATGATGATGCTGACGGTCGTTGCAGTGATAATGATGATGATGCTGACGGTTATTGCAGTGATAATGATGATGATACTGACGGTTGTTGCAGTGATAATGATGATAATGCTGACGGTTATTGCAGTGATAATGATGATAATGCTGACGGTTATTGCAGTGATAATGATGATGATACTGACGGTTATTGCAGTGATAATGATGATGATACTGACGGTTATTGCAGTGATAATGATGATGATGCTGACGGTTATTGCAGTGATAATGACGATGATACTGACGGTCGTTGCAGTGATAATGATGATGATGCTGACGGTTATTGCAGTGATAATGATGATGATGCTGACGGTCGTTGCAGTGATAATGATGATGATGCTGACGGTTATTGCAGTGATAATGATGATGATGCTGACGGTCGTTGCAGTGATAATGATGATGATGCTGACGGTTATTGCAATGATAATGATGATGATGATGACGGTTATTGCAGTGATAATGATGATGATACTGACGGTTGTTGCAGTGATAATGATGATAATGCTGACGGTCGTTGCAGTGATAATGATGATGATGCTGACGGTTATTGCAGTGATAATGATGATGATGCTGACGGTTATTGCAGTGATAATGATGATGATATGGCGGTTATTGCAGTGATAATGATGATGATGCTGACGGTTATTGCAGTGATAATGATGATGATGCTGACGGACGTTGCAGTGATGATGATGCTGACGGTTATTGCAATGATAATGATGATGATGCTGACGGTTATTGCAGTGATAATGATGATGATGCTGACGGTCGTTGCAGTGATAATGATGATGATACTGACGGTTATTGCAGTGATAATGATGATGATGCTGACGGTTATTGCAGTGATAATGATGATGATGCTGACGGTTATTGCAGTGATAATGATGATGATGCTGACGATCGTTGCAGTGATAATGATGATGATGCTGACGGTTATTGCAGTGATAATATTGATGATGCTGACGGTTATTGCAGTGATAATGATGATGATGCTGACGGTTATTGCAGTGATAATGATGATGATACTGACGGTTATTGCAGTGATAATGATGATGATACTGACGGTTGTTGCAGTGATGATGATGATGATGCTGACGGTCGTTGCAGTGATAATGATGATGATGCTGACGGTTATTGCAGTGATAATGATGATGATGCTGACGGTTGTTGCAGTGATGATGATGATGATGATGATGATGATGATGATGATGATGATGATGATGATGATGATGATGATGATGATGATGATGATGATGATGATGATGATGATGACGGTCGTTGCAGTGATAATGATGATGATGCTGACGGTTATTGCAGTGATAATGATGATGATACTGACGGTTATTGCAGTGATGATGATAATGATGATGCTGACGGTCGTTGCAGTGATAATGATGATGATGCTGACGGTTATTGCAGTGATAATGATGATGATACTGACGGTTATTGCAGTGATGATGATGATGCTGACGGTCGTTGCTGTGATAATGATGATGATGCTGACGGTTATTGCAGTGATAATGATGATGATGCTGACGGTTATTGCAGTGATAATGATGATGATGCTGACGGTTGTTGCAGTGATGATGATGATGATGATGATGATGATGATGATGATGATGATGATGATGATGATGATGATGATGATGATGATGATGATGATGATGATGATGACGGTCGTTGCAATGATAATGATGATGATGCTGACGGTTATTGCAGTGATAATGATGATGATACTGACGGTTGTTGCAGTGATAATGATGATAATGCTGACGGTCGTTGCAGTGATAATGGTGATGATGCTGACGGTTATTGCAGTGATAATATTGATGATGCTGACGGTTATTGCAGTGATAATGATGATGATGCTGACGGTTATTGCAGTGATAATGATGATGATACTGACGGTTATTGCAGTGATAATGATGATGATACTGACGGTTATTGCAGTGATAATGATGATGCTGCTGACGGTTATTGCAGAGATAATGATGATGATACTGACGGTTGTTGCAGTGATGATGATGATGATGCTGACGGTCGTTGCAGTGATAATGATGATGATGCTGACGGTTATTGCAGTGATAATGATGATGATGCTGACGGTTGTTGCAGTGATGATGATGATGATGATGGTGATGATGATGATGACGGTCGTTGCAGTGATAATGATGATGATGCTGACGGTTATTGCAGTGATAATGATGATGATACTGACGGTTATTGCAGTGATGATGATGATGATGATGCTGACGGTCGTTGCAGTGATAATGATGATGATGCAGACGGTTATTGCAGTGATAATGATGATGATACTGACGGTTATTGCAGTGATGATGATGATGATGATGCTGCTGACGGTCGTTGCAGTGATAATGATGATGATGCTGACGGTCGTTGCAGTGATAATGATGATGCTGCTGACGGTTATTGCAGAGATAATGATGATGATACTGACGGTTGTTGCAGTGATGATGATGATGATGCTGACGGTTATTGCAGTGATAATGATGATGATGCTGACGGTTATTGCAGTGATAATGATGATGATACTGACGGTTATTGCAGTGATAATGATGATGATGCTGACGGTCGTTGCAGTGATAATGATGATGATGCTGACGGTTGTTGCAGTGATAATGATGATGATGCTGACGGTTATTGCAGTGATAATGATGATGATGATGACGGTTATTGCAGTGATAATGATGATGATACTGACGGTTATTGCAGTGATAATGATGATGATGATGACGGTCGTTGCAATGATAATGATGATGATGATGACGGTTGTTGCAGTGATAATGATGATGATGCTGACGGTTATTGCAGTGATAATGATGATGATGCTGACGGTTATTGCAGTGATAATGATGATGATGCTGACGGTCGTTGCAGTGATGGTGATGCTGACGGTCGTTGCAGTGATAATGATGATGAAGCTGACGGTTATTGCAGTGATAATGATGATGATGATGACGGTCGTTGCAGTGATGATGATGCTGACGGTCGTTGCAGTGATAATGATGATGATGCTGACGGTTGTTGCAGTGATAATGATGATGATGCTGACGGTTGTTGCAGTGATAATGATGATGATGCTGACGGTTATTGCAGTGATAATGATGATGATGCTGACGGTTGTTGCAGTGATAATGATGATGATGCTGACGGTTGTTGCAGTGATAATGATGATGATGCTGACGGTTATTGCAGTGATAATGATGATGATACTGACGGTTGTTGCAGTGATGATGATGCTGACGGTTATTGCAGTGATAATAATGATGATGCTGACGGTTGTTGCAGTGATAATGATGATGATGCTGACGGTTATTGCAGTGATAATGATGATGATGCTGACGGTTATTGCAGTGATAATGATGATGATGCTGACGGTTATTGCAATGATAATGATGACTATCATATTCATTATTTCCTTTTCGCTCCTTATGGAGCATGGAACCGCCGCTACAGCTGGTCCCCTTGCAGGAAACCTACAACAATTTATTTGACGTGTTGATTTTGCCAGCTTCATGCATAACCTCATGGATGTCACATTGTACGAAAGGCGTGAGAAAGCAGGAGTTCTATTATTTTTTCTTTGCCTTAACAGAGACCCCCAGGGACTGCACGGAGATAATGAAGGCTATGAAATGATGATAGTATGAAGAGAGTTTTAACCATTGTGACAGTTGTTAACAGTGATGTTGATGAGCGTTTTAACCATTGTGACAGTTGTTAACAGTGATGTTAACATAAACCGTTGAAGTGTAAGAGGACAAGGGAATGAGTGGGTAGCTAATAAGCTAGCCGGATAGTCAGAATGGGTCAAGACATGCAACATAAAGGGAGCTTTGCTTTAATAAACTGTTCTGATATACTTTTAAAAAATGTCACATTTACTAAGATTGTCAGGAGGTTAAGTCGTAGGTATTAGTAAAATAATACGTTTGTCTCATACTAAAACTGAGATTAGATTAATACGGCCCTAGCTACTATCTGGTTGGACAAAGTAATGAATTGTATGTTTGTATATGTTTGTATATGTTTGGAAGCCCCGTGTCGCCCCTTGGGGGTCTCTGGAGATACAAATAAATAATAGGACTACTGCACCCTGAGGCATGTGTCTAATATGAGGTTGAGCTTGGAGCTGGCAGTCTCATCATGTGAAACACATTGCCACAGAAACAATCGCTGCAAGAGAATGTCAATACATGATGTAAGCTTCCTGTAAAAGGACCAGCTACAATGGTGGCTCCATGCTCCATAAGAAGGGCAAAGGAAAGTGGTCATGATGATGACAGTGCGATGGCGATGACGATGACGATGAAGGCGATGATGATATGTTTGAAATGTCTTCCTTCTTGTAAGCGCCATAGGGCGCACATCGATGACCTCCGACTTCTGTCGAATCTTTCTTGAGTGATCTTTTTTCCCTATAGATTCTCCCTACACGCGTACAACCTGTAGGTTGTGATTTAATTATTGTTGTTTTTTTTTTTTTTAATGGTTGCCAAAGAGGTGGTCTGCAGATGGAGAGACAACACAGAAGTATTGGTAAGTGACGATTTTCAAGGCAGAAGGTATTATTTCTCCTGCTGTATCAATTTCGCTACGGTATCCAGACCAGATGAATGTGTAACATATTTTTTAATTTATTTTCATTATATTACTAATTCAAAACCTTCATCTCCCCACGGTACACTGACATTCAACAAACGTGCCGTCAGCTCAGGATCTCCCTGTCCCTCTCATCCCTTTCATTTCTGTTTCAGTTATCTTCTCCATGTGCCTTCCACTCTCTCTCTCTCTCTCTCTCTCTCTCTCTCTCTCTCTCTCTCTCTCTCTCTCTCTCTCTCTCCCTGGCAACTCCAGAACAATAATCACCCTCCAATATCATCAACAGGTTTCCTAAATGTGTGGACCAAACCAACGCCAGCGTCTTCCTCTCACATCATCAGTTCCACATTGGCGATCCTGCCGCACTTTCTCCGTCTCTATTCCGCGCAAGCACCCATTCATGAAAGTCTGCACCTTTCTGTTGCTCTGCGTGTCCCAGAACCACACAACAATAACTGATTTGACACGCGGGTTAAAGATTCTTATTTCTGATTTGGACTTGATTTCCCCTGACGCCCATACACTTCCCAACGCCAACGAACGCTCCTCTGGCCTTTGCATTCTTCGTTTCATTATGTCATAAGCCGTGGAATTCAATTGAATTGGCATGTTAATTTTTAATGACTGAGAAGTTAACTAAGAGATATTATAAAAGTTATTGATAGTTGCATCAACCAGTTGTTATATGTAGCACGGGACCTCAAGACGCAGCAATAGAGACCGCAGTCAGCGACTCATAGCTTGACTGCCTGCGTCAGGACCAGCGAACCAGAGCTGGTCAAGACCGCACTCCACCTCCACGTGGTGGTCCTGGAAACAGTCTGCAGCTGTGCAGGCTGGCTGGGCGAGTGTGGATCGAAATGGGAAGGCAAACCCGGTCCTAAAAAATGCCGTGCAGAAGTCGGATGTGTCGACCGAAAGGTGCAGATATCACAGCTACGTTGTAAACAGACACAACGCAACCACCGTCCTTTTCAGGGCGAACGAAGAAGAAGAAGAAGAATATGTAGCACAGAAGGTCGTCTATCGGTGTCTTCCTCATCCCTTTCAGTTCTGCTTCCAGTTCTCTTCTCCATGTGTGTGTGTGTGTGTATGTTTTTTTTTCTGGCCTCTCTCTTGCTCTGTTACCATGAGGATACATTAATAAGGATGTTTCTGGTTCTTGCCATCAGTTCCACATTGGCGACTTTGTCATTATATTTGACTCCTTCTATTCTAGGCAAGTACCCATCTATGAAAGTTTCTGACTCACATATTGTTTTGTTGGTTCTCCATATTCCAGAACCATACATTATGGCTGTGACTTGACATTTGAGTTGAAGATTATACATTCTTTTATTGGTCTTACTTCTTCTGATTTCCATTTAATTTACAAAGTAATGAAAGCTTCTTGTACCTTTCATATTCTTATTTTGGTATCACTGTCTTCGTCACCTCTCTTTTTTCTCCTTTTTTCGGCCCACCCTTACCACGAAGCGTAATCTTGAGCCAAGTAAGTTCCGCTGTGAGCCGGTGTTGTTGTAGGATGTCTGATGTTGTTGTAGGATGTCTGTGATGTTGTTGTAGGATGTATGTGATGTTGTTGTAGGATGTATGTGATGTTGTTGTAGGATGTCTGTGATGTTGTTGTGGGATGTCTGTGATGTTGTTGTTGTAGGATGTCTGTGATGTTGTTGTAGGATGTCTGTGATGTTGTTGTAGGATGTCTGTGATGTTGTTGTAGGATGTCTGTGATGTTGTTGTAGGATGTCTGTGATGTTGTAGGATGTCTTTGATGTTGTAGGATGTCTGTGATGTTGTCTGTTTATCTGCCTCTTGGTCTTCTCCGTGCCCTGAAACCAGATCTTTTACTGTTGAAGGCAACTCGCGGTAATTTATTTGACTCCAGTCTCACTTAATTTTCGGTCTCTCTATATACTTGATCGACATCCAGGTCACTGCGATCAGATCCCGCTCCTCTGACACTGCTAGCCGAGTCCAGCTTGAGCAACGTCTTATCCATCGTATGGGGTGTCTAAAACCAGCTGGTTTCAACACCCTACACCCTTTGTCTGAGGTCACCCTTTCCACTCCTGTTCTATTTTTACCCTTTCCACTCTTATTCATTTTTTCTATTTCTCCGTCGCCCATAAATAATGTCTTGATTTTTAATTAATTATTTATTTATCTCCAACTCATTCTGTCCTCTTCTATCTCCAGTCCTCATTATTATTACGTTTGGGTAGTTTCTTGTTCAGTTTCGTTTTTTAGCTTCTTAGTATGTACTGTTTACATCCGGATGTGGCAGTCATTTCCTTTTCATGTGACGCACTCTCCTACCTGCAGGCGTGCTAGGTCTTAGCTGCCTTTAGGGAAGTAACCAGGTTTTATTTTTATATTTATTTAGATTCTTGTGTGTCCTATCTAGCCCTCACTTTCTTTCCTTTCCCTGACGAAGACCTTGTGGCCATAACGTTGGCTATTTTCTTTGTCTTTTGTCCTCGTAAGACGAATCACCTTTTTCGATTTTTTTTTCAAACCCATCCATATATACTTGATGCAGTTCCTACAACTTGTTTCTCTTGTCATCATTTCTCATTCTATCTCTCCTGGTAACATTAATGGCTTTTCTTAAATATCTTATCTCAACATGACGTGATTTTCCTCTCCCGTGCTTTGGCCAGGGACCAAGTTTAACACTGATAGCAAAGAGTTAGTAATAATAGACTATCTATCAGTTGTCATTTACTTTCCATGCTGACATTCTAATGTTTGAGTAGTGCTGACAGTTGGTAAGTTGTGCCTGTAGTGGCTTTTTGACATCTTGTTTTAAGTTCTCTATCAAGTCTTTCTGTAACAATACTTTCTAAGCATTCCTGTCTGTCCCTTCAAATTAGTCTATACTGCTAATACGTATGATTCTAAATCTTGTACAGTTGCTTCTTCAAGTGAATTGTGTTTATCATTCCCTGCATTTATTCTCATGTTCTTTGTCTTTTCCCTGTGTATTTTCAGACCCATTAGCTGTGACCTCTAATCAAGCATTTTCATTCTGTTTTGCATCTGGTTTCTGTTATGGGATAAAAAAGTCAATCGTGGGTAATGTATAGATCGTCAAGATGTTTAATCAAAGATTAAGAATATGTGAAGAGAATGTTTATAATCAGCCGGCTACCAGCTATTAAGTCGTTGGCCTGGAGAACTGAGGTTATCGGACTTGTAAACTAAAGTGTAGGTAGTTGACCCAGGTAATGCGTGTGGTGAGGTTAGTAGGTCAGTGAGAGACTTGACATGAATTCGTTGGCAGATAGTTTACTTATTTCTTATCACGTCATCAATTCATCATAAATCTCTAATTAGCTTTTTGAAAGATTTTCTTTGTTGCTGAAAGTGAGAAGTGTCTTGTTGTCATATAAAGGTTGGGCGGCATTTATTGTGCCATCAGATCTGTAAAGTGATTAACAATTATTTCGTCTGATGTAAGATCACAATATTGCAATCATCAATATTTCACTCTTTATAGTTAACTGTCCTGCTTCGGGATAATGATTTATGTTGATGATTATGATGAAGTTTATGGTGATATTGTTTATCTTGATAACAGTGATAATGATTATGACGATATTTACAGTGATTGCAACGATGATTGTGATAAAGTGTTCCTAGGCTTTATCGCCCTGTACCTTTTTCGTCGTCGTTCTTCTTTTATTTCTCTCCCGTTTTTGCTCTTTCATTATGTTTTAAAGTTATCTTTCCTAATCATGGCTTTTACTTAAGTGTAACTTTAAGCACATCTTTGATATTTCACAAACCTTACATTATCTTTTGGAACACACCTGGCTCGGTGGACATTATTGTCTTAGCGGGAGACGGCCAGAAGTGCCTTAGAAAGAATGCTATTGAGGGCTTAATCCCATGTTTAAACAAAACGAGTGTCTAGCAAGTGTCTAGGGTATATGCAAGGTGATAAAGTGTGAAACGGGACAACAACTACACCTATTACTAGTAAACAACGGGACAACAACAACTACACCTATTACTAGTTGAAAAACAAGTCACTGGTTAAGTTTTCAATTGAACAAATTTTTTTTACAATTTATTTTTCTGTATCTAGTTATTTTTCTGACACAGGAATAATGTACTCAACATGATAATGAAATTATTTACAACCAATTATTTTACAACTGTCATTGAGTCGGTGTTATCCCACAATTATTTATATGTCTCAAGCTGGGAAAATGTCAAGTATTTCTTGCTCCTAGAAAAGGGTACAAGTTTATTGAACGTTTTTGTTCCTCACTGTCTGATACACTATCTTTTGTGAAAAACTGAGAGAGTGGATTGTTTGTCATATCAATTTCCCAGACAATTCTTATCTGAGGACTCTGGAACCAGGCTGTTTGAAGTATGTATAAAACGCCAGCATCCACTGCCAAGACACGATTCTGCTTCTATAGGTAAATCATGGTGTAGGCAATCAGTAGTTAGGCCTCACTGCAGAACTTAAGGACAGGTGTTAGATCACCTGGGCTCACTTTCACTCGTAGATGAAACTCGCAATCAAAGAAATTTTAAACACCAATTAGTTGAATATTGCGATATATGGTAATAAATCCAGATCGCTGCTAGTGCAGAATTAGCAAACAAGACAGTACTCTTGCCTTGTCTATAACAACAACGTCTTTAGTGTAAGAAATTTTTCATCTAGTGGCCCCCTATACCCAATACTAATTGGTTTTATACAACCGTTAGTCTATTATACTACAGCCAATCAGAGACTGTTTGGTGACTAGCGTTCCTTTTCAAATAAAATTGACCTCAAATATTCAAAATAAGGACTCCTTCCCCTTTAACCCCACCTACAGGCGAAACTGAGAAAGATTTTCAAGTCCATCTGTCTATCTGTCTTCTGTCCAACTTCTTTATTTCTTAATAGTTTTAAATACTCATACATACTTATTAATCCTGCTGTTATCTATTACACAGTCAGTACATATTTATTCTTGTATGTCTTTCTAATGCCTAGTATCGTTTTTTTCCTACAATGCTTCAAATAAAACATTTCCTCTCCTATTCAATTTAATTTTGTAAACACGAACTAAGGTCACTCCGTCTCACACCCTATTTAGTATTACACATTCAAAAAAAAACATCTCACGTTAATTGCATTTTCCTTTTATTTTTAAACTACCGTATGCAGAACGAACACTACGCTACGTCATAAAATTTTAACAACTTGCGTGTGTGTATATATCGGAGACAAAGCCAGCAGAGTGATTATCCTCCACTAATGCGTTTAGCGTTTGTTCTCACAGATTATACTACACACCTCCCTTCCTAAAACATGCATTCACTGCAAGTTATTATCTGTGAGACAATTAGCGTAAATAAAGTACTATTCCCTAGGCTTTTCCTGGCCTTGTGTTTTCATGGATTTCTGCAGGGGGGTCATTCAAAGTAAGCACAACTCAAGAAAGCTGCCTCAGACCTCTGCAATCCAAGAATCTATTTCAGTTATGTTACTGAACAGCTGCAAGTGTTACTGCTTGTCTTAATGCTGCTTAGCAATCAGTATTCACCATTTCTCTTCTCTGAGTCTGCTCAACGACATGTCCCGAGAATATTAGATGTTCCTCAAATTGTGCGTTATGGGGAGTTGATCTATATGGTGATATCTGAGTTGTGTAGGGGATCCAATAATTTCCTGATCAGCCTGAATAAACACTCGGACTATCCTCAATTCAAAAAGGCAACAATGGAGGCACTCTGCTCCTCCGAAATGTTCACAGCCAACAATTGGTCTGATCTCAGGCTTGACTGAATGTGGAAACACCCTTCTAATAATATTCTTATAATATTCTATAATGTGCCACTCAAATGGAGGCCATATTCACCAACTATATTCTCCGCCTACCGACAATTTGGTGAAATAAGATAATATGTGGGGAAATGAGTTTCTGCATCAGAAATCAATTCGCCCTTAGCTTTACTATAATATGTGTTGGTGATCTCCATCCAGGGTCCAATCAATACTTCCCCCTGGACGGTGTAGGGTCGGGTGACTACCAATGTCACCAGTGCCCTTTTCATGCTAAATTAATAGCCATATTGTGAAGCGCTGTGAGCATTTTCCGAATTGCTCACTCGTCCACTCCCCACTTTTCTTTTGTTAACATTTTGTTTCGGGTTCAAATCTGGCGGATTATCTTCAATATTAATTTCAGCCAGTTCCCTAACTGCGGCTTCAAACTGAGCCTGGGTTGACTGGTCTGAGTTTCTATTTTCTCTGGATGCCATTCTCAGTTGCGAATCTAAATACTTTTGGTGAAAACTGTTGGTGGGAAGGTGGATACCTATCCTCTATGTCAACCTTATTATTTTTATTATCCTTGTTGATCTTAGGCCCATATGTTTCAGAATGCTTGGCTGGCATCTGATTATGATTTTCCCAACTTGGGGACTGTACCTTGCTACATTTTTCACAGGCCCCCACAAATTGTGCAATATCAGCAGCTACTTGGGGGCCAGTAATATTTTTCAGATTCCTTTGACGTGTGGTTCCATTCCTCTGGTGTCCACCGTCGGGTACAACATGAGCTTGTACCATCACTTTTTCCCTGTAGGGAGTTGGCAATACCAACTGTCCCTGTTCTTTGGATCCTGCTCTAGCTTTCCTGAAGAGCGGTCCCTCCTTCAAATAAAATTGTCCTTTCTTAGGGTGTGCATGGCTTGTTGGAAATTTGCCAAAGCAAGGTTTTAATGTTTTATCCTTTGCCTGTGCCTTTCTCATCTGCTTATGAGAATAAACTAGTGGTGGTTCCTCCTCCGTTCTACTAGGGGTCGACCTAACCTGAAGCGTGGCCATTACCACAGGTTTTACCGGGCTTCCTAGAAAAACATATTTACTTCCTAACACCAGCGGGTAATTAGGGTCGTCACACACGGCTGCTCTGATCACTCCTTCCACGTACCTTGTCTCTACATTGATCTCGGCTACTGGAAGTGTCATGGTGTCTATTCCTTTTACGGCCCCTTGTATCTCCACTTTCTCTGTGGTATACTGTTCAGGGTGCACTAGGGTTGCACTCACAACTGAGTCGTATTCTAAACCTGAATCCTAAAGGCACCTAACCTTGGCACCATTACATGTCACTTCTTCACAGATGGGGGAATGTTGAAGATTAATATGATTCTCTGTCAGTTTCTTCTTCCCCTTGTCCACTGTTATCATGCATGCCGCGTGATATGGAGGAACTTTCCTACCACAGTCAATAGTATTATGATTATTCATCCTACAAACTTTACAATATTTCCCTTCTGGTTTGTAGGGTCTCCTTTCTCTGAAATGCGAGTTTCTATCTCGTTAGTCAAAACTTGGCTTATCATAATAGGCCCTATCCTTATTAAACTTATCTCTGTGTTCATAGTTAGGTTGGTTTTGGTTTGGTGGAGCTTTATCATGGTCTATAGGCTTCTTCTTTAAACTTGCTATCTCAGACTGGGCTGCCTGATATCTCTCAGCCACATTTAAGATCTCCCCCAGCCTCTCAGCACCCTGTTCCGTGAGAAATTTTCTCAGGTCTGGAGCCATGGACTCTCTTAACTGCTCAGTCATAATCATTTCCTTTAAATCTTGGGTTTTCCCCAGAGCAGTCCATTTCTCCAGGTATGTCTCCAGGCGTGCAGAGAACTGGTGATAAGTCTCTCCAGTCAACAGTTTGGCATTCCTAAATTTCTTTCTGTAAAATTCACTATTTTTCTCATATCTAACTAGAAGAGCTTGCTTAAGGATGTCGTAGTCATCTTGATCATCCTTGCTCAGTTTGGCGAAGACCTCATAAGAGGTTCCTCTAAGCCCTTGAGATACCTTCATACTCCATCTCTCTTTCTCTAGCCCATACACAGTAGCTAACCTTTCAAATCTAGATAAAAATGACTCAATATCATCATCTTTTTCTACAAATGGGTCCAACTGGAACCCCATGGCTGAGGTTGAGGCAACCTGGCTTGCAGCAGAGTCGGAGGTGGATGAGCTACTTCCATTATCAGGAGCATGGCCTTGTAACTCCAACTCCCTTAGTCGTAGTTCATGTTCCCTTTGGAGTCTTTTATCTTCTCTTTCAGCCTCAAGTCTCCTTTCTTCTTTTTCCTTCTCAGCTTTCATCAGTAATCTCTTCTCTTCTTTTGCAGCCTCAAGTCTCCTTTCTTCTTTCTCCTTCTCAGCCTCAAGTCTTCTTTCTTGGCCTCAGCCTCAAGTTTCCTCTCCTCTAACTGCAGCCTCTTGATCTCAGCCTCTCTATCAGCCTCTAACTTCTTAAGTTCCCTAGCATCCTCTAACATAATTCTCTTCTCCTCAGCTAATCTCTTATCATCCCTTTCCATATACTTATCGCACTCTGATGTCACATACTGAATCAGAACTTGCCCATCTAAATTCATTTCCTTTGCAGTCTGCACAGCAGCAGATCTGTATTTAGCCATATCCGCCATTTTATAGTTAACAATATGAAATACTATCCACTACCTTAACTAATTAACCAACTCTAAACACAAGACAAAGGGCAATGATATCTCAAACCACTCTCAAATTATTTTTACTATTAGATTTTACAAATACTGGGACTAGTGACTCACTTAATGTAGGGTACTAAGAACCTTTAAATCTCGGAAGAGCGTCCCAATTTATGTGGTGGATTAGGTGTTATTAATGATTTAAATATTATATTAATGGTATCTGGTGTGAGGTTAGCTGTGAAAGCCCCTGAAGTGTATGAAATTCAGATAAGTTACACGGAACTTGTCTACACGATTCTGCTTCTATAGGTAAATCACTGTGTAGGCATTCGGTAGTTAGGCCTCACTGCAGAACTTAAGGACAGGTGTTAGATCACCTGGGCCCACTTTCACTAGTAGATGAAACTCGCAATCAAAGAAATTTTAAACACCAATTAGTTGAATATTGCGATATATGGTAACAAATCCAGATCGCTGCTAGTGCAGAATTAGCAAACAAGACAGTACTCTTGCCTTGTCTATAACAACAACGTCTTTAGTGTAAGAAATTTTTCATCTAGTGGCCCCCTATACCCAATACTAATTGGCTTTATACAACCGTTAGTCTATTATACTACAGCCAATCAGAGACTGTTTGGTGACTAGCGTTCCTTTTCAAATAAAATTGACCTCAAATATTCAAAATAAGGACTCCTTCCCCTTTAACCCCACCTACAGGCGAAACTGAGAAAGATTTTCAAGTCCATCTGTCTATCTGTCTTCTGTCCAACTTCTTTATTTCTTAATAGTTTTAAATACTCATACATACTTATTAATCCTGCTGTTACCTATTACACAGTCAGTACATATTTATTCTTGTATGTCTTTCTAATGCCTAGTATCGTTTTATTTCCTACAATGCTTCAAATAAAACATTTCCTCTCCTATTCAATTAAAATTTGTAAACACGAACTAAGGTCACTCCGTCTCACACCCTATTTAGTATTACACATTCAAAAAAAACATCTCACGTTAATTGCATTTTCCTTTTATTTTTAAACTACCATATGCAGAACGAACATTACGCTACGTCACAAAATTTTAACAACTTGCGTGCGTGTATATATCGGAGACAAAGCCAGCAGAGTGATTATCCGCCACTAACGCGTGTAGAGTGAAGAGGGGTCGGCTCGGCGTTTTGTAATATTTTGCGTTAAATGCTACTGCGGTTCCTCTTTTACACTACTGAAAATGTCCGAATTACTACAATTACATAGTGTTAATGTTAAAATCTTCATTAATTCAAACGCCAGTCATGGTATCGCAGTTCTGGCACAAGAAAATATACTGCTCAAAAAAAGTTAGAGGCCACTTTCAATTTTTAGGTCATTTCAACTAAGCTGTTTTTTTTTAAACTTGAACACTCAGTCAAAAAAGTTTTGCTGCATTTTGTTGCATGCTTAAACAATGTTTGTTAATGTGACAATAAATCAAATCTGTGTTACGTGTGTTTACCTCCAAGGTCAATCAAATGCACGTGGTGGAAAGGGAAATAATGCATGTTTGAAAATGCTTCCTATGGCTAAGCCTGTTGATAACATTGCTGAAATTTGCTTTTCACGTGCAAGTCGTGACTATGGTGAACACATTTCACCCACTTTTCGGAAGGAACGGGCAATGGGTATGTTTGTAACATTTACCATTTTAGCCATGGGTCAGCGTGTCTTGCCGTCTTGTGGTAGACCTTGGACGTCCTGACCTGCGTTGTTCTGCGACACTGCCGGTTGCATTATAACGATCACGCAGAGTTTGTATGACAGAGTGGGCAACTCCTAATCTCCTAGCAACTTCTCGCAGCCCTACATCATCCTGCAGCCATGCCATCGCTCTCCATCTGTCAACATTGGTCAAGCGTCTTTGCTGAGCCATGGCTAAAATGGTAAATGTTACAAACATACCCATTGCCCGTTCCTTCCGAAAAGTGGGTGAAATGTGTTCACCATAGTCACGACTTGCACGTGAAAAGCAAATTTCAGCAATGCTATCAACAGGCTTAGCCATAGGAAGCATTTTCAAACATGCATTATTTCCCTTTCCACCTCGTACATTTGAGTGACCTTGGAGGTACACACACGTAACACAGATTTGATTTATTGTCAGATTAACAAACATTGTTTAAGCATGCAACAAAATGCAGCAACACTTTTTTGACTGAGTGTTCAGGTTTTTAAAAAAACAGCAAAGTTGAAATGATCTAAAAATTGAAAGTGGCCTTTAACTTTTTTTTAGCAGTATATTTAGTTTCGAGGCCACAGCTTGCAAAGCAAAATCTAGTAGCCTTGCCGGCGAGATCATGTATAAGCATTACTACTGCATACGTTTGATTTCCCGACTAGCATAGTCGAAGCTTCCAAGCCCAACACACGGGCTGGTTCTATATATTAGCATTGGGAGTACAATTTCATGGAATTTAGCGTTTGTTCTCACAGATTATACTACACTCTTAGGAAAAACAGGTAAACGGTCCCGTTACACGCCCATTGAGGCATATTGGGAATATGGTATTAGGCCCATATTTTCTTGACCATCGGCACACGAGGGGTGAAGTGGTCAACCTTTCGAGAGTTGCTCTGGTACACAGTTCATGAGGCTGGGTCCACCCCGGAGCCGTTTGCGGTCTAAAAAATCAAATCGCACCTCAACTGGGGATCGAACCATGGACCACCGATCTAGGAAGCCCGTGCACTAACCACTGCCCTACCGTGGCTCCTAGTAACAATCAATGGTATATGTTTAAGTACGTAACTGGAAGGATTGCACTTTTACCGGTCACCTTCTAAACACCGCGTTGTTCGGATAATTGATCAGGAGCGACGTTGAATCAATTTCTTCTTCCAATATTGAATTAAAAACAAATAATCCCTGGCAAAGAAATAAGCTTACATGGTTGGCCGCTCCCTTGCTGTTTTATTGTTCTGTTTTGGTTACACGTATTCCTTTATAGTTGTGTTTGGGTTGTAATTTATTTGTGTTCATTTTTATTTTTTAATGTGTTTAAAATATTGGGCCGGGGGCGAAGGGAGGATTGAGTTTCTTCTGTTTCATGTTTTTTTTTAAAGAAGAAAAGGGAGGCTACAAATTGAAATAATAAGCTTCTCTCTCTCTCTCTCTCTCTCTCTCTCTCTCTCTCTCTCTCTCTCTCTCTCTCACAAACATACGTAATTTAAGTGCTCATTGATATACGCGTGTTAGCGCCACCGCCCTCTCTCTGCATCACAAACTTAGGTAAACAAGTAATGATTGATATGCGTTTATTTATGTTAATTTCCTCCCTCAGTATCACAAACACCCCGGGGTGCAAAACTGGATGAGCGTCCTATCACGATGTACTGTCACAGCAAGGCGATGGCGCCGTTTGGTTGGTCCTAGGTTCGATTCCCGGTAAGCCTATCACTTATATTTTCTTTTCTGTTGTCTAGTGCCATCCTTTATGTCCAACGAGTACCTGTTAATTACCTTTATTTATTTATTTATTTACTGTTCACAGGACTCAATTTTCCTCCATGATTTATTTAGAAGAGATACAGGAGGAGACAATGGTAGAAGCAATACAGGATGAGACAATAGTAGAAGCAATAAAGGAGGAGACAATAGTAGAAGAAATACAAGAGTAGACAATGGTAGAAGCAATACAGGAGACAATAGTAGAAGAAATACAAGAGTAGACAATAGAAGAAGCAATACAGGAGATAATAGTAGAAGAAATACAAGAGTAGACAATAGAAGAAGCAATACAGGAGATAATAGTAGAAGAAATACAAGAGTAGACAATAGTAGAAGCAATACAGGAGGACACAATAGTAGAAGAAATACAGGAGGAGACAATGGTAGAAATACAGGAGTAGACAATGGTAGAAGAAATACAAGAGAGACAATGGTAGAAGAAATACAGGAGAGACAATGGTAGAAGAAATACAGGAGAGACAATGGTAGAAGCATTACAGGGGGAGACAATAGTAGAAGAAATACAGGAGTAGACGATAGTAAAAGAAATACAGGAGTAGACATTGGTAGAAGCAATACAGGAGGAAACAATAGTAGAAGAAATACAGGAGGAGACAATGGTAGAAATACAGGCGTAGACAATGGTAGAAGAAATACAGGAGTAGACAATGGTAGAAGAAATACAGGAGGAGACAATGGTAGAAGAAATATAGGAGGAAACAATGGTAGAAAAAAAACAGGAGGAGACTATGGTAGAAGAAATACAATGGGAGACAATGATAGAAGGAATACGGGAGCAGATAATGGTAGAAGGAATACAGGGGAAACAAGGGTAGAAGAAATACAGGAGGAGACAATGGAAGAAGAAATACAGGAGGAAACAATGGTAGAAGAAATACAGGAGGAAACAGTGCTAGAAGAAATACAGGAGGAAACAGTGGTAGAAGGAATACAGGAGGAAACAGTGGTAGAAGGTATACAGCAGTAGACAATGGTAGAAGATATACAGGATAAAACAGTGGTAGAAGAAATACAGGAGACAATGGTAGAAGATATACAGGATTCCTAAAAGAGCTTAATTTCTAGATGTCAGTGAGGATTAAGTGCAAATGGTGCGAGAGTACATACCTTTGCTAAAGAGTCCCCTTGGGCATGCATTGAAATCGTCCTCATCTTCTGGCACAATATAACCCAGATTGGGCCCAGAAGAATCAGACAAAATGATCCAGGAAGGCTTGTCTTAATGGGAAACTCAGGACGAGAGTAAAGTTTAATCACCGTGAACAAAGGCGATGAACAAGTCTACCAAGTCTGGAGAGGAAACATCAGAAATGAATCCCACTAATCGCTCGATTCTCACTGTAAGAATGTGAAAGTAATAACTGTTCCGTTCACCCGAAACCGCTGATATAGAAGGTCTGGGTTTTGTTCTCATTAGAGATTGGCTGAAAATGTTCTATTGTTTTGCTCCTAATGGTCGTTGCTGTCCTAGCGTTTGTTATGCATATTGAAAGTCCATTTGGAAAGAGTAATGGCGTGTACTGATGAGATCGAACACACACACACACACACACACACACACACACACACACACACACACACACACACACGCACGCACGCACGCACGCACGCACGCACACACACACACACACACACACACACACACACACACACATAAAAAAAGAAAAGTTGATGACCTGATGAGGTCGCACAAATAATTTATGAAACTCCAGCACTATATTGAGCTAACCAGTCGCGCTGTGGTCACCGAATAACGTGTACATCCATGGCAGTTTTAAAAATATTATATTTAATAAAACAGGACATGCAAACCATATTTTTGCTCTGTAGAGCAGGGGTCAGCAACCGGGCTATTGCGATCTACCGATGGATCGCAGGAGATAATTTGGTACATCTTTAGGTGACGGAAAAAAGAAAGAATTTTTAAGCTAGGGCAAGGTCAAACTAGCCCACTTCCGCTTGTATTTAAAATCATGGTATCCCTACAATTAAAGGCAGCCATCACTTGTACCATGATAGGTAATGCTGAGAGACATTTTTAAACTGTTGATGTTAAAATGGAAACTGATTGTTCGTCGAGTTCCGCAGACATGATTTAATAGAGGAAGATCTTCGGAGATCTGAATGTTTCCAGAGTAGATTCCTACAGCTCCCCGTTTGTCTCCAACTGCTATAGAGTCTTTATTTTTATTTTTTTAAAGCATACCTTTAAATGGTTACTACCTTTGAACAGTGGCGTAACTAGGTTTGATAGCGCCTAGAGCAAATAGAAAAATGGCACCCTTTGAAAACTGTTCTCTAAACTTCTGGCTGAATTTTTATATTGGTACTTGTGACGATATGAATATGTCCGGGATGATAGAGTGTGGAGGGGGCCAGAGATTGGAAGTGATCACTACCTGCTTACAATCAAAAGAACAACTGAAAGAGTTGCTTAGCCTAGGAACTGCCCAACATCACGCAAGAAACCAAGTAAAGGAACGGGAGAAATGAGCATTAATACCTACAAGCTGAGAGAGCCAGAAATTAAGACCAGATATCAGGGGCTTGTTGCTACAGCGGTGAGAAACACAGAAGAAAAACCTGATGACTTGGAAACCCTCTGGCTTAAATTCAAGGACATCATAAAGACAGTTGCTGCAGAAGTATGTGGTGAAGTCCGACTTGGGAACAAGAGAAAGAGGACACCTTGGTGGACAGAAGAAGTCAAAGAGAAAATAAGAGAGAAGAAAATGGCATGGAAACAATACTTAGGAGCTAAAACACAGCAGGACAAATAGAGAAATATAGAGAATATGTGATACTCAGAACAGAAGCAAAGAACAAGGTGCTAGCAGCAAAACAGAAGTCCTGGGAAGAATTTGGAGAAAAGCTAGAAAAAGATGCGCAAGAAAACCAGAAATTGTTCTATAAGACCCTAAAGAACATGAGAAAGGAAAAACAATGCCCTCTCAAATTTATAAAGGACAAGCAAGGCAAATTGCTTACTGCCCCGAAGGAAGTAATGGAAAGATGGAAAGAATATTTCTCAGAACTCCTTGATCGTGAGCAAGGTCAAGCATCAGAAATGATAACCACTAGCACAGAAGAGGAAACCAATGGTGATGAAGATGACATAAATACGGAAGAACTGAATGCAGCACTGGAGAAAATCAAGATGGGCAAAGCAGCAGGGCGTGATGGTATAACACTTGAAATGGTTAAGTACATGGGAGCATCAGGCGACCTATTACTCTTAAGGGTCCTACAGGCAGCGTGGTGCAACAAGACTGTTGAGGATTGCTTCATGTCTGCAGCATGGTGCGGTCCTCAAATGAATATATTAATGATCGATGATGTCGGGAATTGTTGCATGTGTGCAGGCATTTGGATTTGAGCTCGATCCGAATGGGTGCACTATGGAACACCGCAAATGAATATTAACGACATAGAATGCATATCTCTAGGACTTAGTAACGTCATTCGAATCGTGGGTTTTGACCCTAACGGCAGCGTGTTTTTACAAGTGTGGCCTAGCCACTATTATATGTGTGGTATAACCACTGAGGATTGCGTGGCATTGTCCACTGAATTTATATGTGTGGCTGGGAAGCCAATTTAGCAGTGTGTTCTTGGATTAAACGTAAGTCGTATTGTTATTAACGCAGTTTGTAATTATGGCAGATTAGCCTGGCATTGGATGCCAAATGAACATTCGTACTAGCAGTAGGAGTAAGACTAGTGTAAAACGAATATTATATAGCTAGCAGCAGACGTAAGCCTAGTGTAACAAGGATATTAGACGACTAGCAGCAGATGTAAGCCTAGCGTAAGGAGGATATTGCAAAACTAGCCGTAGAAGTAAGTCTAGTGGAAAAAGGGCTATTATTAAACTAGCAACAGGAATAAGTCTAGTTAGCCAATGAATTTATGCCACGGGATGTTGGCTGCAAGGAACTGACCGTTATACAGAACTATATATTAGTGAACATATGCTTTAATGAAGAACAAGAACTCAGGCAACACGTACATGGAACTGTGATTATGAACTATGTCTTTAAATAGTTGTGTCTGCCCATGACATGAGAGTGTTAATTAAACATGTTTAAGTCGTCAAATACTGGTCTTATTAAATGCCGTATTCTGAGTTGAATTCCATACTGTTTGATTCAATCATAATGACCAGTGACACTTAATTGCCTAAACACGCTGCATCTCACACTGCTGATATTAAGAAGGCAAGAATATACAGGTCAGTCAATACTTATAAGTTTAATATGAAGCATGTTCCAGTATCAACGCATCACACGGGTTACTAGAGACAATAATCGATATTAACGTAGTGCCCAACGAAATCCTGTAAAATATATATATGAACCCGGCGGACTTTGACATTATTGTAGCAAAGTAATGCTGGGGAGGTTAAGATGTTATATTAAAAGAGTAAGTGTTAACAGCGTGAGGTCCAGCTATGTAAGACCCTGAGTCTAATAGTTGAAATATTGTGATGAATTCTCAGAGGACCTAGCACTACCTCCTGAGATCTCACGCTGTGCTGTAATTCCCTTAACTAATTCAAAGTTTAATTGACAGGTTGTCTAGGGGGATGAAAGTGTAATAATGAATGAATGAATGTAAACAACCACCAAGTTAACTCAATGAAACTAACAAGGCAGGGGTTAAAGTTAAAATATTATTTTACAATTTTAATTTCCTGTCCCTCCAAATCTTTTGGGGCAGGAATGTTTAAAACTTAAATTTGAATCTTTGTACACAAGTTATTATACATAATAATGGAAATGTCCATCACTCTTAATTCTAAAATGTTCAAGATTTCTCTTCCCTGCTACACAATAATGAAGTATGAATGGTCTCTAATTGGAAAGACTGGTTGTCACATCATCTCATAAACACATTGTCTGTTATTGGTGGAGAATAAATTAGTTTGAATTGACATGTGGCCCAGCTATGAATCTTATCTGAGATTCTGTAGGCCCACAGGTAACTTGTTTGAGGTAATGGAACACTTCTACACCAAAGTGCTCTCTGAAGTCAGTTGACAACCATCAGGCTTGAGATGCAACCAACCAGCAGGTTGACTCACACTCTGTCACTCCAGATTCTGACACACTTGTTACTTTGGGATGGACCCTGCGAACAATAGGAACAATCTTCCTAAGCACTCTCATCATTTATCTCCATCTCTAATTATTTTACATTATCAAACATGTATTGTGATCAGATGAAAGAGCTAACCAAATTAGCTACAGTCTTTAATTTTATATTAACCATTTCATATTCAGGGGTTATCTTCTTTTCTCCATATGGTTACAACGCCATTGTCATTTAAAATCTTCAATATATTCAGCTGGGATACTTTCTTTTCTTTTCTTTTGTCAAATAATAAGTTCAATCTCTTTGATGGGACATCTTATTTATGTTCTCAAGATTTAATTTAATATTGTTTTCTGCCAGCAACTTTCTGGTCTTACAGTAATAACAGTGCATAATAATATTCAACTCAATTTGTACTCTTATTGGCTCCATAATAGGCTTTTGGCATGTCTTTTGCCCCTTGGATATTGCAACACAAAGTTTTTATGTAGGGCCTTTATCTGGGTTTGCCTCTACATACATAAGAATATAAATATACATCAATAAAATGGTTCCTCTTACCGCTAATTCAATGAAATATTTCACAACTTAAGGTTACTGGCTATAAATGGGTACAGGTTCTAGGGCTGCTGTTCCCGCCTGTTCCCGCCTGCAAAGGCAATCGCTCAAGTATTGCTCTGCTTAACCTTTCTCAATGAAATATCTTTACAAGTGGTACCCTAACTAAGCAAGACCGGAGTTTTATCACGCTTGCATGCTTTGCGAATCTCACCCAATCAGATTTAAACTAAGCCACTGTGTCTTTCTTTCAAATAACAGCGCTATTTTGAAAAGAAAAAATACCCTCCCAAGGTTGGTTTCAAACCGAGAGGTTACGACCGTGTCTGTTAGTCTGTTGTCCCTTTCTATTTTCTTCAATAACTTTGTTAATAATGGGGTTATCGTAAAGTTGAAAACCAGTTATTACTTAGGTCACTATCATTCATATTTATATATAAATTTTATTATCGTCTTCCTCATCGTTTGCGTTTTCATCTATTCTCGTTATTTATGGTTTTCTTTTACTGAGCTACAATATTACTGAGATAACTTCTTTTAAGGTTCATCGAAGTTATAATAAGAAATAATATAATAGTTTTGATAAGTAATAGTATCGTAACCTTTTTCAAACATTCTTTTGTAATTCGATACCATTCTTTATTATGTGAAGGAAAAATATCAAGGTTTTCTCCTCTCTCCGTTATATTGTCAAGGCGGGCGATTCTGGACTAAGGCCAAATCGTTTTTTAAGTTATGTTTATAAAATTAGTACGGAGGTATGTTAAAGCGGGGTTTATGAATGGGATTTTGCCCCCTCGCGCACAATTCAAATCCAACCACGCGTCTTGCGTTACACTGTCGCATGTCAGACCACCAACAAGTTCTAAGCATGCTTTAGTTAGTTTTTTCTTTTTATTTTTTTTATTCTGCCTCTCACTCATTTTACACCGATCTAGGCATTACGATTTTCCATCCGACTTTTATGTTAGTGATGAAAAAGCCAGTAGGTTTGGCATCGTTCAAACTGTGGCGTTAATGCCTTTACAAAGCCGCGCGTATCCTGGCGTCGTCGATGACGTCGGGCAAACAACTCAGGGCTATCATTATAGTAGTAGCGTTTATGGTTGTTACTAGTTTGAAAATGGGGAAATTTAGAGGTAAAATATTTGTGCGTGTTGTTCATATAGATTATATTACGACAATTATAAGATCAGAATACGCACACAACATCTTGGTCATCCTAAGCATTTAGAGCCTTACTGTAAACTGGTGTCAAAGGTTGTCAAATAATCCGTAACATAATTCTGGTGTCAAGAAGCGTTTGCATTTCGTAGGACTATCGTCCCCATAAAGTATTGAAAGGGAGTCGAACTAACGATAAACTTTTATAACGTGAATACTCATTCAAGACAAGCCGGCAACTCTAGCGCGCATGTCAGTAGATGACGTCACAGTATCGATGCCGTCATCACTAGCAGACAACACATTCTGAGAGAATCCTATCTTCACCTACTACAAGAAGCTGAACCATTTCAAAGGAACGATATTCATCAACTTCAAGTATCTGAATCGTTGAAAGAAGTGTGTCTTCATCTACAGCATCAACAGCTGCAACGCAGATCAGTACGCAGTTCGGTAACCAACGTTTGAAAACGGTTGAATCTCTCAGATGATCGTACTACCAAGGTCAAGGTCTGTCTATCAATGGTCATCAGCTGCTGTCTGGACTTGAGTGGAACTGAAGCTTGGATTCACATGCACTAATGTATTTCTCAGTGGAAAATCTCCTGGTTGTGATGAAATAACAGCTTAAATGATACAGGCAGGAGGAGAAGGCAGCGCTCGTATATACCATGCATTATGCTGCAAGATCTGGCAAAGCGGAATTTGGCCCAAGGAATGGAAAAGATCAATTTACATACCCTTGCCAAAAAAGGGCAACCTGAAACTGTGCACAAACTACAGAACTATAGCTCTTATAAGCCATGCCAGCAAAATACTATTACAAATCATAATGAAAAGGATGCAACAAAAGCTAGAAACAGAAATAAACGAAGTACAGGCGGGTTTTCGACCAGGTAGAGGCACTAGAGATCATATATTCAACATGAGGATCATCATAGAAAAGTGTAGAGAATTCAACGTTGACCTACATACTTGTTTCATTGATTACACCAAAGCTTTCGATTGTGTACAACATCAGCAGTTATGGGCTATTATGAAAAATATGGGATTTCCAAACCACCTTATACAACTCATCGCACTGCTGTACCAAGAACAACAGGCAGCCGTAAGAATAGAGGGTGAAACATCAGAATGGTTTGAAGTACAGAAAGGAGTAAGACAAGGCTGTACCCTTTCCCCTTACCTGTTTAACATTTATGCCGAGAATATCATGAGAAATGTAAGAGATGACCAAGAACACACACAGAGTTTGACTCATTTAACATCGGCGGGTACCAGATCCCGGAAATCAGATATGCTGACGACACAGTCCTCCTATCGACCAACCCAGAAGGACTTGAACAATTACTTCTGTCCACCAAAAAACACAGCGAGGCCCAGAATCTATACCTAAACACCAAGAAGACTAAAGTATTGACAACAGACAAAGTAAAGACCAAACCAGAAATTGAAATTGATAACGAAGAACTGGAAAGTGTTAATGAATTCGAATACTTAGGATCAATCATCAACAGCTCTGGCGACTGTGCAGTAGAAATTAAAAGAAGACTTGCAATTGCTTCACATAAACTAATACAGATGAAAAACCTATGGCAAGGCACAAGCAAAGAAACAAAGTTACAACTGATCAGAGCATGTATATTCCCAGTGGCAACATACGGCTGCGAGACTTGGACACTCAATAAAACAGTTGCAAAAAAGATTACATCATTTGAAATGAAATGCTACAGAAGGATGTTGAGAATACCCTGGACAGAAAAAAAGACCAACAGAGAAGTACTGCACTCACTAAACGTACAGGAACATTGGCTCCTAAATACCATCGCAATAAGGAAGCTGAAATTTTTCGGTCATACAAAAAGACATAATAGCCTGGAAAAAACAGTGATGGAAGGCATGGTCCCTGGAAAAAGGGGAAGGGGTCGACCTAGACGACGGTGGACCCAGGACATCACAGAGAGTCTGAACTTGTCTTTGGCTGATGCAGGTCGACTTGCCCAGAATCGTGATGCGTTCAGAGCAGCTGTAATGGAGACAACGTTCTGGAAAGAATACGTCACATGATGATGATGAATGTATTTCTCAGGATAAGCAGGACAGATAAAAAGATAAGTTCTTAATTTTATCGAAGCGCTTGAGCACTTTTATACTGTCCATGAACTAACTTTGGTCATCACTTTGTCGTTACTTTGCTTACTTTCCTACTTATCATTTTCTGTGCCCCATCCATATCTATCTGTTTATTCGTTTATTTGTCGGGAAAGCTGGAAAGGGTTTAATATTGACTGGAATTTTCTTTGGAAAAATTCAGTGAATGTTAACGTCTATTAGGTTCTCAAGCTTATATTAGCTGACTGAGGATCTGACTTTTAGAGTCATGATATAAATTCACTGAAGCCTCAGTTCGCAATATAACCATACTTGTGTGTACTTAGCTGTTACGTCACGTAAACATGTCATCCTTATTTGCATAGCCCAACTTCGGTATTGTTTACAATTGTTTTCGTGTGTTATCTAAAACTCCTCTGTCTACATGTTAGTTAGAGACGACTTGTCTCATTATCTTCTTTGTAATGTTAATTCTTTACTTTCCTTTGCTAATTAATACGTATAAGTCTACCTTAGTTACTTTATAATCGTAAATTTTTGTCGGATAACTGATATATCATTTCATTGTAATTCATTTAATTGTTTTTCATTGTCCTTTGTCTCTCGTAATTGTATATTGTTTGTTATTGATTAACACATGTACATAACATATTGAGTTCTATATATTAGTATATAGTAGATATTATTCGCAGGTATTCACAAACCTATAAAAATGTCGACACTGGAAGACTTTATCAATAGTGGAAAGAGTTTGGGGAAATCAGGATCCGAACTTCAAATTTATGCAGAGACCAAATTTGAAGAACATTTATCGCGTCTTGAAAGGATTGAACAACGCGAGGCTATTAAACGAGCTGAATAACTTAGAAAGTTGGAATTGGCTCAACAAGAGAAAGACAGAGAGCAAAAAGACAAAGATAGAGAACTTAAGGAGAAAGAATTGGCCCACGAAATGGAGAAAATGGAAAAAAGAATTGGCTCAACAAGAGAAAGACAGAGAGCAAAAAGATAAAGAAAGAGAACTTAAGGAAAAAGAAATAGCTCAAAAAGAAAAAGAAATGGAGTTAAGAAGAATGGAACTTCTTCAACTAGATCAGGCTCATAGAAATGCCATGGAGCTTGAGGCATTAAGACTTAATGCAGAGAGAGAAAAAGTGTTGTAATTGGCTAAAGTGCAGTCTGAGCAGGCTAAGACTTCAGCTGGTACAAATGTTTTCTACCCGAAGCTGAGAATGCCTAATTTTGATCAATCTCGTGATTGCATTGATTCTTTTTTATCTAGGTTCATCATAAAAGTTACCGCCTTGAATATACCAAAAGAAAGATGGAGCAGTCTTTTACTTGATTTTTTGACTGGTGACTCACTTAAATGTTTCATGAGTCTGGATGAAAAGAGTAGAAACGATTTCTACGTCGTAAAAGAGGTACTACTAAGACGTTTCCAGTTGACTGAGTCTGGATTTCGGGATCGCTTTCATACAGCTAAGCCAGGTAAAGATGCAGATTTTGGCGAATTCATTGCATCAATTAAACATTTTTCTAGCAGGTGGATTGATCTCTCTGGTATTAATAAAACGTATCAAGGTGTCATTGATCTCATGCTACGAGATAAGGTTTTAACTGCATGTAGTAGCGATTTGGAATCATTTTTGCAGGAAAGACATCCTAATAATATTGATGAATATGAAAAACTCGGGAGACAATATGTGATCACACATCCGAATAAAGATATTCATAGATCTTCTATTCGAGATCCTTTGCCTGCGTGCTCAGCACACCAAGATCACAGATCGTACGATCATAGACCTCGATCGAAGAGCGTTGATGGACGTTATCGTTCAGATTGTCATCAGTCTGAGAGAGGGTTTTATAACTTTCGGCGTCATCGCTCTCCTTCAAATTCGTATCGAAGAGGCTATAGAGGGTGTTACTGTAAAGTTTCTCAGTAACAGTTTTAGTAGGTATTAGATCCAACTTGACTGTAAACCACCAACTGATAATAACTCTGATAATAACTACGGATAATAACTGTCTATTGTTATCCACCACTGACAAAGTTATGTTGTTTGTTTTACTACACACGCCACACAGGCTAGATTATTAAATATGAGTTATCACTGTCACTGGGTAGAATGTTGCAAGTGGGTGCGTGTTATAGTAGACACTCACGCCACAGGCACGTACATAAGAATCATGGAATGTGGTAAACGCCTGGTGACATTTAATGACGATTTATTAAGTCACGACATAATCACGTTTACATTCATGTACAGTTTAGATCACAGCACGAACACATTGAACAATAATCTCAGCGCTATAATACTGCACACAGCAGTTCACATAAATAATGGCCTAAAGTCCTCACGACTCAACTCTGCGCTATAATACTGCACACAGCAGTTCACATAAATAATGGCCTAAAGTCCTCATGACTCATCTCTGCGCTATAATACTGCACACAGCAGTTCACATAAATAATGGCCTAAAGTCCTCACGACTCATCTCTGCGCTATAATACTGCACACAGCAGTTCACATAAATAATGGCCTAAAGTCCTCATGACTCAACTCTGCGCTATAATACTGCACACAGCAGTTCACATAAATAATGGCCTAAAGTCCTCACGACTCAACTCTGCGCTATAATACTGCACACAGCAGTTCACATAAATAATGGCCTAAAGTCCTCACGACTCATCTCTGCGCTATAATACTGTACACAGCAGTTCACATAAATAATGGCCTAAAGTCCTCACGACTCATCTCTGTGCTATAATACTGCACACAGCAGTTCACATAAATAATGGCCTAAAGTCCTCACGACTCATCTCTGCGCTATAATACTGCACACAGCAGTTCACATAAATAATGGCCTATAATAGCTTCATAACAGCTTCATAAATCTCTATACTGCAGCTAATACATAATATGGCCTGTCCACATCCTGGCCTTATAATACATAATAGGCTGTACACACAGCGAAAACATAAGTCGACATATCAAGCACTGTACAGGCATACACTTCGAAAAACACAGGGCTGCCTTAATACTTAATGCCCCAGGACTCTACTCCTACACGGGATCACACACTAGTCCCGCCAAAAAACCCAACACGAGAATCGGCTGTTTAGAACACCGCTCTCAATAATACATGCAGCCTAGCTGCGAGCTATTCATATCGCTCAAAGCAGTACAGAATAAATACATCTCAACATTTGAGATTAAACAGCGTTCATACGCTTTTCTGTACTCTGTCACTCAAAAATAGAAGGAGATATTTCTATTATAAAGTTAAACAAGCCTCCGCTTAATCGAGCACACAAGCACTGTAACTCACAATCTACCATGCCCAAAAACATATTCCAGAATTACATAGACATGCAAATAATTGCACTGTCAAGAAGGACAAATGTAATGATGATAATGATCATGCTAAAGCATGTATGGTAATAAATGATTCATGTTTTGAGTGTCAATCGCAACACAGATCTAAGGCTACAAAGAAACTTAATTGTGGTCATATTATGCCTACAATGTCCGCATGTGTGAATATGGGTTATTGTTACGGTATACGATATTAACGCCGTCTGCTAAAGGTTAGCGGACGTGCAATTGTAAAGGTTAAGGCATTTAATATATTGCGATAGATGTTTCAATTATTGAACGCTCCATACACGATCGATTATGACGTGTATAGCGTTGTTTGGGTCACAGTCGGTAACTAGGAAACGCTACCCTTTGCTACTTGACCGCCAAGCTGAATAGCTGCGTTTTGTTAACCTTCCAATTCAATGGCATGATATAGCCATTTATATGTGCATTTTTGATGGACCAGGGTCAGTCCTAGAACTCTACATGAGAGGAAACTTATGGAGGTTAGTGATTAACTAAATCCTTGGAAGGAGAAAGATAATCGTCTACTTTATACGAAGTAATTAGATTCACAGTCTCACTGTCGGCAGGTAGCCATTCTATCTGCGCGTGCATATAGCTGTGATGTTCTGACGACAATTACTGCATTGTATCCTTAAACGGACATTGACACGTAAAACAGCAGTCTACGCTATTGATTGATTGATGCATGTACCTCATGTGTGAATTGAACTGTTTATGTATGTGTGTAATCCATATTAAATTGTGAAGGACTCGAACCGGAGGCATTATTGATTGAATCACGTTACACCATTCAATCTTATGAATTATGCATTTTATATCAAGTTGCTGAGTTAATAAGATGAACAGTTGTTTACATCTTGATGCCAAGTTCAGACATTACGACAAACCAAAAATGAGGTTCACCCCATTCGCGTACGAATATTAGCACGATCAGAATTCAAGCAACACAACCAGTAACCACACACGAAAGTCCTTCAACAAAAGTGGTGGCCAGTATGGGGAACGACAGAAAAAAGAAACAAACTTCTGTTCCTTACGCACAGATTAACCATAATATTTACGATCAAGTTTCGATCACATGACCATTACGAAGCTGACGTGACGCACGTGATCATGAATAGCAACATGACGTCACTGTTGCATTGTCGCCGTGAAGAAGACATCTTTTCAACGCCTTTCTAGTTCGCTTCAAATTTATCAAGATGCACAAGATGGACTACCGTTGCCTGCCCATCAGGAGCAGACAGTCAAAGGCACAGGCCTAGCTGTTGACGACCTCTAGCACTGATATAAGCAACGGAAAAGATAAGTCTAGGTGTTTAACTGTTGTTATTGCAAACAGTGCTAACTGAGTCCATGCCCTCTGCCTACATCGGCATGTTTTTACCTATGTTTAATGTACTTTTTGTTGTCTTAATGTGTTGTTAATTCGTGGGAGGTAGGGAGGATGAACCGAAATTAGATTCTGTGGCTCTCACGATGCCTGAATTGATTTCGGTCGTTTCTTAGGGCAGTTAAACGATTGCACTTTTGGAAGCCCCATTGAGGTTTGCCATTGGACTGTCTGTCCAAATCTGCTGTCGTTTGACGATTTGTGTTAGCTGTGCCGTTCCGTAGATAACTGGCGTATTTTATTTGTACTAAGTTCACCTTTTTTTTATTCAGTTTTGTATCATGTTCGTTAACTATTTCGTCCAGTCTCCTCTTACTATCATTTATTTGATGATTGTTAAATGGTCGTCCGTTATGAGTCCTGTGATGTCATCATTTTTTGCAGTCATTTTTTTTGTGTACTTTGAATATTAAGTTGACCTCGGGTCAGACCTTGACCCTTCATTTGGCTTGTGACACTTCCGCTTGTTTTATTTAGTTCATAAATTCATTTTTAATTGTGAAAATGTCTTGTTTGCGTCTTGACATTGTTTGTACCCTTTAGTTGCATCATTGTTTTGTTTGTCCTCATGATATATATTAAATACTACATTAATAATATGATATTATATGCAATAATACACTTGTAATTTAATTTAATTAATTTTTTCTGATATTTAAGGTTAATATGGGACATTGCATAATTATGCAGTGATAGTCCAAGAAATTAGCACTACAATTTATAAGAGATGCCTAGGGCATAATAATAATAATATAATATATATATTGACCAAATAAAATAATCTTATAGTCTACCTTTGAGGTAATAGACCCATTGTATATTATTTAATATACTTTTCTAGTACTAAGAGAGTGACTTAGTACATTGAACAATATAATTACTAGGAATCATACCCAACATTATTGGATATTGAGATTAATTGTGTGATGTAATTACATTATAGTTAACAGATATCATAACTATTTATGATATAGTTATTATTTAGATACAATATTGTTACAAAATATTGTCTATTAGTTGAACTTAGACATAAGAGTTCAGTACTATTGTGATTATTTATATTGAATATTCCTAAGTTGAGTAAGTATAATAATTACTCTGAAGCTACTATTGACTATTTTAATCAGTAATTACAATAATTACTTACCAGATAAAAGTCAAAATGCTTACTATAGACCATTTCGTTAAAATTGGTAAGGAATATGGTTATAAATCCCAAGAACTTCGTCAGTTTGCTGAGGCGGAACTGGAAAAACATAAAGCAGAAATAGAGGAACAAAAGGCTGCATTAAAGAAAGAGGAGGAGGAACGTGAGATGAAGCAAATTGCCAAGGAAAATAGATTAAGAGAGATTGCTCAACGTGAAAGAGAAGAGCAAAGAGCAATCGCCAGACAGGAAGAAGAGAATAAATTGAAACGAGAGGAAATTATTTTACAACAAGAAATGGAATTGGCGCGTATTAAATTGGAGACAGCAAGATTACAAGCACAAAGTGCTGATGCAAACCAGAATAATAACTCACAAAATGGATCGTCATCCAGCCAAACTAAACACTTCTACAACTTTAAATTACCCACTTTCAACTTGAACGTGGACGACCTTTCATCGTTCCTGTCACGTTTTGAACAGACTTGCAAAACGAATCATTTGCCCGAAGAGTCATGGGTACTCAAGTTAAATGAATTCTTGGTTGGAGAACCATTGACGGCTTCTCAAAATGCTGACCCATCAATAGCAAATAACTACGGTGCTATTAAGTCCTTGCTTTTACGAAGGTTTCACCTGGATGAGGAACACTGTAGGTTGAAATTTAAGGAAATTTTACCTGAATCTCCAAAAGATTTTGCAGGATTCATTGCGAACATACGCAATACATTTAATAGATGGGTTGAACTGGCAGAAGTCAACAAATCATACGACAAATTAGTTGATTTACTACTACGGGATAAGGTATTATCTTCGGTTAGCCAGCCATTTTTTGCATATTTGCAGGAGCGTAAACCAGGTACTATGGACGAGTTAGAAAAAATTTCTTAAACTACTGTTCGGCACATCCGAATGCAACCATTTCTAACTCCTCATTAAGAGAACCTCTACCTGTGGCGTCTAATATGGCCTACAATCATAATAACAAACAAAGACATCACAGTGTAGACAGAAGTAGGTTCCAAAGAAATCACAATGTTAACTTTCAGAAGGGACATAATAATGATTTCAACAATAAAAATGAGTTCAACAGAGGTAGATCACGAGATAGAAATTATTCACCTCAAACAAACTACCACAATGGTCAACATAACACTAATTATAATCGATCACATACTCCCAATAATAACAATAACTGGAATGGTAATAATCATGGCTCGAGACATCGAGATAATAGTTACTATAGAGGACGACGAGATAATTCTAACAATTATACTCGGAATCGATCTCATTCTCGGGGATCATCTCATTACAACCACAATACAGGGGCGGCAGTTACAAATAATACTACCCCTATAGCTCAGGTCCCACTTGACAATAATACAACACAGTCTTCTGCTGCATGTTTTGCTATTAATTATAATGTGGCAAATAGTTGCCAACAATGCAATCTTATTTTTCAGAACGCGAAAGAAACAGTGCTTAACTGCGGACATATTACACCAGAGGTAGGTCTTGCAGTCAACGATGGAACAGGCTTACTAATTTTTAACAGGGGATTAGTTAATGGATCCGTCGTCTCAGTGCTGAGGGATTCAGGATCCACAACGATCGGTATACGTCAGTCGCTGGTACATCCTAGCTGTGCGACAGGAGAATATGTACGCTGCATGACATTTGGTGGAACTATTGAGTTCTACCCAACAGCTATTGTTCATATTAGAACACCTTTTTTTCACAGGGAATGTAAAAGTATGTATGCTAAAAAAGCCTATAGCTGATCTGATGGTTGGTCGTATACACGGCAGTAAAGATTGTACTCCAGATGAGATCATAGAATGGGAGAAACATAACCTATGCACTGGAAACGCCGTGACGACTAGAGCGCAGACTCAACTCATGGAGAAAGTTGATGATAATAAAATGGATGCAGACAACCAAGAGGAGTTTGTAGTCAATTCACCTATTGACAGGGAAACATTTGCAACCAAACAAAAAGAGGATAAATCTTTAAAAAAATTTTTTAAGCTGGTTGATAAAGTTGACAATCTATCCTCAGGTAATAATAACAAACATTGGTTTGTTATTAAAAATGACATATTGATTAGATGTTTTAATGACAAATCACAAATGAAACAACAAGTTATGGTCCCGTATACTTTTAGACGGTACATTCTTCAACATGCACATGACTCACATTGTGCTGGACATATGGGATATACTCGAACACGATCTCGAGTACTGTCTTCATTCTTTTGGCCAGGAGTGTCAAGAGATATTTCGCAGTATGTACGTTCCTGTACTACATGCCAAGAAGTGAAAGCACGTGGAGCTTTTCACACGGCGCCTATTCAGGCTTGCGATATCTCAGTAAGACCTTTTGACAAGATGGCCATAGATATTATTGGTCCATTGCTACCATCGGCCAGAGGACATAGATTTGTCCTTACGTGCATTGATTTGTGCACACGATGGCCAGAAGCTATCCCATTAAAGACCACCACTACCACAGATGTAGCTGATGCACTACATCTCATCTTTTCTAGAATAGGGTTTCCTAGAAAACTTTTATCAGACCATGGGTCACAGTTCATATCTGACACCATGAAGGAAGTCATGAAAACTTGGAACATTGATAGGAATTTAAGTAGTATTTATCATCCTATGAGTAATGGTGCGGTTGAAAGACTTAACCGTACACTTAAACAACTACTACATAAGGTTACTGTTAAGCACCCTCATGACTGGGACAGAGCACTCCCAGCTGTTCTATTTGCTTATCGGGAGGTACCGCATGAACAAACTGGCTTCTCTCCCTTTGAATTAGTTTTTGGTGCTCCCCCAAGAGGTCCTATGGGACTAATAAAAGACTTATTAATTGACGAGGAGATGACTCAGGACACTCAGTCATCTTACGAATATGTGATTAATCTTCGGAAGAACATTATTGAGTCTTGCCAGTTGACAACAGCTTCTTCTGAGGCTGCAAAAGCTAAGGCTCGATCTCTACAAAATAGGTCTCGACGATTACGCCAATTATTCCCAGGCGACGAGGCTTATGTGTTACTTCCTCACAATAACAATAAATTATTGATATCTTGGAATGGTCCTTACAAAGTCATTGATAAAATTTCCGACGTTGATTACGTCTTAGATATCAAGGGACACAAAAAGATATTTCATATTAACATGCTCAAGCAATTTCATACACGTCCTGAACACTTACAGTCAATTTTTCATGAACTAGATGACAACACAGTATCTACTTGTTATTATTCTAACTTATCTGTCATCCAGGAAGAAGAATCTTCTTTTCCTGAGGTACAGTTACCGTTACCGTCAACTGTTACACCGCAACAGCGTCTACAGATTGCTAATCTATTACAATCTTATCCAGATGTGTTGACCGACGTCCCGGGTCGCACATCGGCTATCAGTCATGACATTACTCTCAATGATGATACACCTATTCGTGTACATCCCTATTCGGTTCCTTTACATTTCCTTGCTAAAACTACTAAGGAACTTGAACAGATGTTGTCTCTGGGAATCATTGAGACTAGTAATTCGCCATTCTCTTCTCCATTAGTGATTGTCCGGAAGAAGGACAATAACATCAGACTATGTGTTGATTATAGAAAATTAAATGCTAAGACTATAGTTGACAGCGAACCACATCCACTTATCGACGACTTACTGCCACGTCTATCCAACGCAACTATATTTAGTAAGATAGACTTAACTAAAGGTTATTGGCAGATACCACTGACCGAAAAGGCTAAGTACTACACCGCATTTTCCACTCCACAAGGTCTATACCAGTGGAATGTGATGCCTTTTGGGCTTGTTAATGCGCCAGCTACCTTCATTCGCCTGATGCGACAAATTTTATCAGGTAGACCAGACGTTATTACATATATTGACGACATATGCTTGTTTAGTTCGTCGTTTGAGGAACATGTTTCGGGACTTAGATATGTTTTCGACACTCTAAGGAATTATCATCTAACTGCTAAACCTACAAAGGTGCAAATCGCGTGTAATGAGATAACCTTTTTGGGACATATCATTGGATCGGGATATATCCGAACGTTACCTAGTACAGTCTCCAAAATTCTAAACATAGCAGTTCCTCAGACGAAGAAACAGGTCAGGAGTTTGTTAGGACTTGTTCAATATTACAGTAGATTCATACCAAACTTGTCATCCATCATGGCTGTATTGTCTTCATTGTTAAAAAAAAGACATGCCGGTGAAGGTGACATGGACTGGTACATGCAATGAAACTTTCAACAAAATTATAAATTTGTTCTCGCATGAACCAATTTTAAGACTTCCCGATGCTTCCAAAAGATTTTTCTTACGAACAGATGCTAGTAACTACGGCATTGGTGCATGCCTGCTCCAGAACCATGATGGCGTTCTACATCCTACCTTATATATTTCAAGAAAGCTAAAGCCGGCAGAAACAAAGTATTCCACAGTGGACAAGGAACTTTTATCTGTGATATGGGCAATAACTAAACTTAAAAAGTTCTTGCTTGGTGCTCCCTTCACCATACAGACGGACCAACGTGCTGTAGCATCTTTGCGTCGATCTAACCATAAGAGCCAAAAACTCGCCAGATATGCAATCATCCTACAGCCATTTGAATTCTCCATTGAACATATTCCTGGCACTGAAAACATTGTGGCGGATGCGTTGTCACGTAATCCTATTGACGACGAATAATCAACATTAACATTCCTAAAACATATCAACTATAAGGGAACTAACCTTGCCTTCAATTTAAACTTTATAAACACTATATGCATCACAGAATTGAACTAACGACAATCGGGGTATACATGTTGACATTGAGGCTTCGTCTAACGTCCATACACGATATATGAATATTCGTTGAACAATCATGGAACAATATCTGACGACAAGTCGAACTTATTATCCTATGTGCACTTAATTCTTGGATGCTGGGATAAATGACATTTCTTTCCAACGTAAACGTTTGAACATTTTTGCCTAAAAGAATTCATCAGGATCAAGACTACGGATGGATCATCATATCCTATACTAATTAATTAGTTAACTTAACTTCTTAATTGAATTATTATCAATAAAATGAAATGTGAGAAAAAAATGAAATGAAAGAACAAAAAAAGAGAACGAAATATAAAAAGAAGAAATTATGAAAAGAGAAAATAAATCTCACACAAGTATTAAATTAATTTTTTTTTAAATGTACCTATACATTATTTAGTTAGTTAAATTAGATAGTTATTATTCACTAACACTTAACACACACAATTAAGTTAAACTTATATTCGAATTTCTTTCTATTTCTTCTCACTTATTTTGTCTTTTCTTCTCTCATAACATCGCGTTACATTAGAACCTTAATAATTTAACTCTTAGTTTAATTAATTAATTTAATGTTAATTAGTCAAATTAATTCCTATATGACATACTAATACGACAGACCTTACTTTAATTTAATTCTATCATTCACTATTAACATTGGACATTTTATTTAGTTGATATAATAATATGTATAATATTGATATATAATGTGATTAATGTTAGATGACTATGACAAATAGTTAGTTGACATGACCGCGACACGGTTCTACTCAGAACATCGTCGGCCATATATCACGATTGTGTTAAAATTTTTTTTGAAAAATTGTTAAGTCGGATAGATCTTGAAAAAAAATCTATCGATTTTTTTTCCCCGGTGTACAGGGAATTGTTACGGTATATGATATTAACGCCGTCTGCTAAAGGTTAGCGGACGTGCAATTGTAAAGGTTAAGGCATTTAATATATTGCGATAGATGTTTCAATTATTGAACGCTCCATACACGATCGATTATGACGTGTATAGCGTTGTTTGGGTCACAGTCGGTAACTAGGAAACGCTACCCTTTGCTACTTGACCGCCAAGCTGAATAGCTGCGTTTTGTTAACCTTCCAATTCAATGGCATGATATAGCCATTTATATGTGCATTTTTGATGGACCAGGGTCAGTCCTAGAACTCTACATGAGAGGAAACTTATGGAGGTTAGTGATTAACTAAATCCTTGGAAGGAGAAAGATAATCGTCTACTTTATACGAAGTAATTAGATTCACAGTCTCACTGTCGGCAGGTAGCCATTCTATCTGCGCGTGCATATAGCTGTGATGTTCTGACGACAATTACTGCATTGTATCCTTAAACGGACATTGACACGTAAAACAGCAGTCTACGCTATTGATTGATTGATGCATGTACCTCATGTGTGAATTGAACTGTTTATGTATGTGTGTAATCCATATTAAATTGTGAAGGACTCGAACCGGAGGCATTATTGATTGAATCACGTTACACCATTCAATCTTATGAATTATGCATTTTATATCAAGTTGCTGAGTTAATAAGATGAACAGTTGTTTACATCTTGATGCCAAGTTCAGACATTACGACAAACCAAAAATGAGGTTCACCCCATTCGCGTACGAATATTAGCACGATCAGAATTCAAGCAACACAACCAGTAACCACACACGAAAGTCCTTCAACAGTTATCTCACATTCCATCCAGGAATATTATATGGAAAAACTGTGCAAGTGTTGAGGGATTCCGGATGTTCAACCATCGGAATTAAGCACTCGCTTATCGAGCACTCTGCTTTTACAGGCAAATCTGTCAAGTGTATCACTTTTGGAGGGAATGTAGAAAGTTTCCCTGTGGCACGAGTATATATTGATACGCCTTTCTACACAGGCACTGTTTATGCCTGCGGGTTGAAAGCGCCACTTGCTGAGATAATTGTTGGTAACATACCTGGAGTTAAAGATTGCACTCCTGAGGAGATTGCAATGTGGGTTGAATCTCACCCACAGGTGGCGAATGCTGTTGTAACCAGGGCACAACAGTTAGCTACGGACATGGCTACACCACCCACTCCAGTCATAGATACAATTATGTCTCCTATTAGTACTGTAACACCTTCTGTTTTGCAGAAAAACAGAAAAGTGATCCAACATTACAATGTTTATTTATCCTAGCAAACCAAAAAACTACTAAACACACAGGATCAGCTAAACATTGGTTTAAAATAAATAAATCTATACTTACTAGATACTTTGACAATGGCAAAACGATCATACATCAAGTAGTAGTTCCTAAGGAATACAGACCATTGGTCCTACAAACAGGCCATGACCCCCCTATGATATGGGGATCAAAAGAACATTGTTTCGTATTACGTCACAATTTTATTGGCCTGGGGTTAACAAGGAATACCATGTTGTACTGCAGATCTTGTACAACATGCCAAGGTAGAGCACGTAAGGGCAGATTCCATACGGCACCCTTACAAATTACGGACGTGCCTGAAAGACCATTCAAAAAGATCGCAGTAGATATAGTGGGTCTTTGTCAATTACTTCAAATAATGGATGTCGTTATATTTTGACTTGCGTAGATCTTTGCACGCGTTGGCCAAAAGCCATACCTTTAAAAACCATTACGACTGCATCTGTATCTGATGCATTATTTTCCATATTCTGTCGTATCGGTTTTCCAGAGGACATTTTGTCAGATCAAGGATCACAATTTACGTCCAATATTATGAGGGATCTAGAGTCCATGTTATCTGTACATCATTCGTTTTGTAGTGCATATAGGCCTCAATCGAACGGTGTTTGTGAGCGCTATAATGGGACGCTTAAACAGATACTGGCTAAGATCACTGAAGAGTGCCCGCGTGAATGGGACCGTCTCCTTCCGGCGGCATTGTTCGCTTTTCGAGAAGTACCCCAAGAAAGCACTGGCTTTTCTCCATTCGAATTGGTCTATGGATCGAATCCTCGCGGACCAATGATGATACTTAAAGATTTGCTGGTTGGAGCATCAGTGGATACATCCACCCGAAACAGCTATGAGTTGGTTATTGATCTCCGACAGCGAATCATTGATGCGTGCACTTATGCATCTGAAAGTATCAAAACTGCTACTCAAAGATCAAGGTTATTACATAATCAAAAAAGAACTTTAAGATTCTTTAAACCAGGTGAAAAGGTTTGGTTGTTATTGCCACATAATGACAACAAATTATTAATATCATGGCACGGTCCTTTGATATTATCAGACAAGTCACAGATGTTGATTATGCTGTGAACATTAGAGGAAAAATCAAAACCTTTCATGTCAACATGCTAAAATTAGCAGTAGAAAGACCACAGGAGTTAATTCCTGTCATCAACTCTATTAGTGATTCTTCACATCATGCTGCTTCTTTTGCAGTTGTTCATGAGGAAGATACTACGTCATCTATTCCTTTACACTTTCAATTACCTTCCTTACAATCATCAGCCTATTAAACTGAGACCCTATCCTATTTCTTTACACCACAAAGATAGGGTAGAGAAAGAGTTAAAAGAGATGATACGTTTAGGTGTTATATCTCTTTTGGAATCACCATATGCGTTCCCAATGGTGATTGTTAAGAAAAAGGATGATTCCTTACGTATATGCATTGATTTTAGGCGACTGAACAGAATTACAGTTACAGACGCCGAACCAATGCATCTATTAGATGATCTTCTATCACACGTATCTAATGCTACTTTCTTTTGTAAATTAGATCTTTCTAAAGGTTATTGGCAAATTCCACTTGCCGAACATGCTAAGGCATACACAGCCTTCACAACTCCATTTGGTCTATTCCAATGGAATTATATGTGTTTTGGTTTAGTAAATGCACCTGCGACGTTTGTGCGCATGATGCGCCGTCTTCTTGGCGATCGGAAAGATGTCATCACGTACATCGATGACATCTGCTTATTTCATGACTCTTGGGAAGACCACATTGATGGTTTAACTTCTCTTCTCCATACCTTACGTAAACACGGTTTGACTGTGCGACCTTCACAGGTCTAAATAGGTTGTCAGGAAATCTCTTTTCTTGGTCACCGCATAGGTAACCACAAACTTTATCCTGATGACAATACAGTCAAAAGAATTCTTGATATTTCTACCTCTTCGATTAAGAAGCAGGTTAGAAGCATTTTAGGCTTAATTAACTATTATCATAAATTCATCCCGCATTTCGCACAACTATCTGCACCTTTGTCCGCACTGCTGGCCAAAGGTAGTCCTAATAAGATAAATTGGGAACCAGTTTGCGAAAGCGCCTTGGTAACTATTAAGAAATTATTTTCTAATAAACCTATTTTGTTGTTACCAAATATACACATTCCATTCACACTTCAATCAGATGCATCCAGTTATGGGATTGGTGGCTGTTTGTTGCAAAACTACAAGGGAACACTCCATCCGTATTTCTTCGTGTCAAGAAAACTGACTTCAGCTGAGCAGAAGTATGCGACAGGTGAACTGAGCTCCTGTCCGTGGTGTGGTGTCTCGAGAAGTTGTCAAGATACCTCATCGGCACGCACTTCTATATCATGACAGACCACAGCCCTCTTACGTACATTACATCCAGAACTATGCGGAATTCGAGAATTCACAGATGGTACTTACTACTTCAGGAATTTTCGTTTACGATTCTGCCTATCGCTGGATCGGACAATAACTTAGCGGATTTGCTATCGCGCAATTTCTCGGAGAAAAAAATGGATTAACTCTTTAGTTACCATTTCGAGTATTGCTAGTACTTATTGTTATAAATTTTATTGTTCGTATTTAATGATTATTGTAATCATAAATTGATAGTACTAATACTCATATAATATTAATACGTATATGATAGAGGCGTACGTCTTCTCCACCACTATCACCCGTGCCACAAGTGTCACGTTTGGGAGTGAGGGGGATGATGTTGAGGATTGCTTCATGTCTGCAGCATGGCGCGGTCCTCAAATGAATATATTAATGATCGATGATGTCGGGAATTGTTGCATGTGTGCAGGCATTCGGATTTGAGCTCGATCCGAATGGGTGCACCATGGAACACCGCAAATGAATATTAAGGACATAGAATGCATATCTCTATGCATGATGCGTAGGACTTAGTAACGTCATTCGAATCGTGGGTTTTGACCCTAACGGCAGCGTGTTTTTACAAGTGGGGCCTAGCCACTATGATATGTCACAGCATTAACATTTCCACGGATGACGTGAAGAGGCAAGCGATGGTGAAAACTGAATCCTCCCCAAATGTGAATACTGCCACCTCCAAATCGGTTGTGCTGACGAACACAGCAATCTGCAGAGCGCTCTCCACACCGTCGCCAAATCCGCATACGTCGATCAGCAAAGGATATGTTGAATCTGCTCTCGTCTGTGAATAGGACAGCATTCCACTGCAGTCTAGTCCATCTGACATGTTGCTCTGCCCATTGCAGGCGCTGCTGACGATGTCTGTGAGTCAAGTTTGGCCCAACATAAGGTCGTCTTGCAGTAAGGCCTGTATCTCTGAGTCGTCGTATGACTGTCATTCGAGAGACTTGCCCACGTCTACCCACTATTGCTCTTGCTGTTTGACTTGCCGGGAGAGAACGATTCCTTAGATGACTCAGCACAATATGACGATCTTGCGCAGGGGTAGTAACTCGTAGTTGGCCACTCCGAAGTCTATCCCGGGCACTGCCAGTGGTTCCGTAACGTGCATTGAGACGTACAATAGTGCTGTGGTGGCAATTCATCCTTCTGGAAATGGCCCGCGAGCTCATTCCGGTCTCCAACATACCAATGGCTCGTTGGCGGTCGTTTTCAGATAGTCGTGGCATTTCAAGCACATGTACTGGGTGTTTTGTCTCAGCGGCCTTTTTATACCGAGTATACTGCCACAACGCGTACACATTTTCAGGGTCATAGCTGTTGGGAATCGTGTTGCACGTGTAACTTTCATTGTTTTCATGTAGTCTGTACACAAACCCGCGGGTTGAATCATGCACTTTCCATTCCAGCAGCCATTCGCTCTCTACCTCATGACAAACACGGGGAAAATCCATTCCCACACTTTTGTTTCCAGCTTATCGGCATCAGTATATATAATAGTGGTGCGTTTTTAATGTAAAAAAAAAAAAAAGGAACCCGTTACACGCCCATTTAGGCATATTGGGAATATGGTGTTAGGCCCATATTATCTTGACCGTCGGCACACTAGGGATGATGTGGTCGGCATCACGCCGGCCGCCTTAACCTTCCCAGAGTAGCTCTGGTACCCATTTGGGGCTGGGTCGACCCAGGAGCCGTTTGTGGCCTAAAAATTTTTCCGCCTCATCTGGGGATCGAACCATAGACCACTGCGCTAGGAAGCCAGTGCACTAACCACTATGCTACCGCGGCTCCATGTTTTTAATGTGCTTCAGTATATATTGTCCTACTGAAAAATTCCAAGAATAGTACTGTTAGTATGAAAAATATTTTGAATTTGAGAGAAAAACGGCGAGATTTGGCACCTGGAATGTTCGGACATTAAACGAACAAGGGAAAGTGGCGCAAGTAGCAGCAGAAATGAGGGAATACAAAATCGAGGTTCTGGGAATGTGTGAAACAAAGTGGAAGGGGGTAGACAGGAAGAAACTCATCACAGGTGAATTGGTGCTGTCCTCAGGACATGAAGACGAAAGTTCACACCACAGTGAAGGGGTAGCTCTTATGTTATCTAAAGAAGCACAGAAAGCACTAATTGAATGGGAAGCTGTTGGACCCAGAATAATAACAGCTTCTTTCAAAACAGCTAAAAAGAAAATTCATGTAAATGTCATCAAATGTTATGCACCAACTAATGACAAAGAAGAGTCTGTGAAAGAAGCATTTTATACTAAACTACAGGAAATTATGGATAAAGTAAAAAGAAGAGACATCACAATTTTGATGGGTGACATGAATGCAAAGATAGGTACAGTCAACACCGGCTTTGAAGAAGTCATGGGAAAACAGGGGCTAGGAGTAATGAATGAAAATGGGGAACTATTCTCAAACTTCTGTGCTTCAAATCAACTGGCTGTAGGAGGAAGCATGTTTCCACATAAGAGAATACACAAGGCAACATGGATATCACCAGACCATAGAACAGAAAATCAGATTGATCATATATGCATAAACAAGAAGTTTAGATCATCATTGCAGGATGTAAAGGTATATAGAGGAGCAGATGTGGCATCAGATCACCATCTTCTGATAGCCAAAGTAAAAATGAAACTCAAGAGATATGCAACAATGCAAAATTATAGACAACAGTTTAATGTAGGACAGCTAAGAAATCAAGAAACAAGAGACAAATTTGCGGTCACAGTATCCAACAAATTCCAAGTGCTCCAACAGCTGGAAGATGTAGAGAATACAGAAGACTATTGGCAGCAGGTCAAAACAGTATGGAAGGAGACATGTGAAGAAATACTGGGGAAAAGGGAAAGACAACAAAAAGCATGGATAACAACAGAAACCATCAATAAGATAAAAGACAGAAAGAACAAGAAAGCAGAGTTAAACACAAGCAAAACTAGAAGCTCCAAAGCCAAGGCTCAAGAAGTGTACACAGAAGCAAACAAAGAAGTAAAAAGAAGTATCAAAAGAGACAAGAGGAAGTATATTGAGGAGTTGGCAAGAGAGGCAGAAGATGCTGCAGCCAAAGGAAATATGAGAGAACTGTATAGCAGCACAAAGAAGCTAACAGGGAAATACAAGCAAACAAGTTGCCTCATAAAAGACAAGAATGGGAAACTGCTCAGCAATATACAAGAGCAAATGAAGAGGTGGACAGAATATTTTGGGGACCTTCTCAATAGACCAGCTCCACAAAACCCGCCGGACATCCAACCAGCAGAAGAAGAGCTACAAATTAACGGTGAAAGACCAACGAAGGAAGAAATAAAGAAAGCCATAAAGCTTCTAAGAGAGGGAAAAGCGTCTGGACCTGATGGCATTCCAGCAGAGGCCATCAAAGCAGATATCGACACGGCTACAGAGATGTTATATAAATTACTTGGTAAAGTCTGGGAAAAGGAAGAGATACCAGCAGAATGGAAGGAAGGATATCTGGTTAAGTTGCCTAAGAAGGGAAATTTACAAGAGTGCACAAATTATAGAGGAATAATGTTACTATCAGTGCCAGGAAAAGTATTAAACAGGATTATCCTTGAGAGATTAAAAGAGTCCATAGACAAGAAACTGAGAGATGAACAAGCAGGTTTTCGACAAAACAGATCATGTACAGACCAGATAGCCACTTTGAGAATAATAGTTGAACAAAGTCTGGAATGGAATTCACCACTATACATCGGATTTGTGGACTACGAAAAGGCATTTGACAGTGTAGACAGAGAATCACTTTGGAAATTGATGAGGCATTATGGAGTTCCCCTGAAGATCATTAATTTAATAAAGAAAACATATGAAGACATGACATGCAGAGTTCTTCACGAAGGACAGCTTACAGAACCGTTTGGGATAAGAACAGGAGTGCGACAGGGATGCCTCTTGTCTCCATTTCTTTTCTTGCTGGCAATAGATTGGGTTATGAGATCATCGACAACACACAACAGAAATGGAATCCAGTGGACTCTGACTAAGCAGTTGGATGATCTGGATTTTGCTGATGACTTGGCTCTTCTGTCCCATAACCGTAATCAGATGCAGGACAAATTGAAAACACTCGATGAGAGGTCACAGCAATTGGGTCTGAAAATACACAGGGAAAAGACAAAAATAATGAGAATAAATGCAGGTAATGATAACAGGGTTGAACTTGAAGAAACACCAATTCAAGATGTAGAATCATACACATATCTTGGCAGTAATATAGACAAAGTTGGAGGGACAGACAGCGATATCAAAATAAGAATACAAAAGGCAAGAGGAGCTTTCATTGCATTGGGAAATATATGGAGATCAAGAGAAATCGGATCCAACACGAAAATAAGAATCTTCAACTCAAATGTGAAGTCAGTCCTATTGTATGGCTCGGAGACATGGAGAACAACAAAGACAACAACCAAAAAGCTACAGACTTTCATAAATGGGTGCTTGCGTAGAATAGAGGGATTAAAATGGTATGACAAGGTTACCAACGTGGAACTGATGACAAGAACTAGACAAGTGCCAGTGGAACAAGAGATGAGAAGAAGACGATGACGATGGATAGGACACACACTGAGGAAACCTGTTGATAGCATTACAAGGCAGTCCTTGTTCTGGAACCCCCAGGGCAAGAGAGGCAGAGGAAGACCAAGAAGTACATGGAGAAGAGAGTTGGAAACAGAGGTGAAAATGATGAGGAGAACATGGAAAGAACTTGAGATGATGGCACGGGACAGGAGGACTTGGCATGTGTTTGTTGAAGGCCTATGCTCCTTTGGGAGTGGAGGGTTATGAAATGAAATAATACTAAAAAAATATAACGTAGCAAATAAATTTTTTTTTAAATTAATTAATGCTTGTTTATTTTCTTAAGTGCACATGCATGCAAAATGTCATTTATTTCTTCTCAAACTGTATAGTGAATGCGGAAAGGTTTACTAAAAGCCAAAGGGGTACGGAGTCCACAACGGGTTAGTAACCCCAATAATCGAACGAATCATTTACTAAGGATGCTGTAAGACGAATATATAAGGCAGCTATCGATAAATTGTTTACGTTTCTTATCTATGTCAAACGCATTTAGAGTTCTAAATACTTCTGCACTTGACCAAAGTTGAAGAAGAATTGTGTAGACGTGGTAGTGTGTCATTTTGTAGATTTGTCCACCAAATGTGTTTGATAATGTGTGAGATGTTTAGTGTTTGGTGATAAAGACTCCTGTTCTTCAACAGTAAGTCTGATCTTAGGTGATTGAGTCGCAGTAGAATACAGTTGGGAATCTTAGGTGTAGAAATTTCCTTTATCGATGGTTCTCAAGATAATCCAAGGATACAGCTTATCTTGTTGTTTTTAAATTATGTGATCGTGATGTTTGTTTTATTAGTATACAGATGGTGGCAGGTTAACACCTGAGATAGTTATGGCTATCTGCTAGGTTTGAGGCGATGGAAGAACTCCATTGAACAGGATATTTTCTGAACAGCCTAACGACAATCAAACTGCTCATACGGGATTATTTTCATTTACACAAACTTAACAAACACAATCCACAACGATAAAACTTCTTGACACTGATCTTCTTCGACATCACAGCAAAGGTACGTAAAATATTCCACAAAATAACCGTGCCTTTTATTATCTTTAATAGCTAACGAAAAATTGAGAATGTTTACAATTGATAACACTGTAGTGTGTTTTTGGTTGTCTCCTTAGAGCGTTCTTAAAATTGTCAATCAGTCATGTTGTTATTTCTTATTCATCGTCTGCACGAACTGATTAAAGAAGGATTAATTCTGTCTCAACTTCAGAACAAATGTAACTGTAATGGTTTTCTTCTCTTCATATCCCCTACATCCGCAGAGTAAGACTGGGTTGATAAGATTTTTTGTAATTCAATAAGATGGTTATCATTCTTTTAGGGCGAGTTGTTCTATTATTGTTCTCCTGATATAATGCTCTGTGTTAACTCGCTGAGTGAAACTGAGATTGCGCGAAATAAAAGTCTTTCAGCAGACTTTAAGTATTTTTCAGCTTAATGTTGAGCAGGCACTAATTACTAAAATACAGTGTGTCCGGCAGAATCACTACCAATAACAAATGTAAATATTTCTTATACTAATAATAGCAGACCGACCGGATTTTGATTTTCTGTTAGGCAAACTCATTAAGTTTCAGTAGAAACTCACCAATTTCAGTAGATCTCCACCAAGTTTCAGTAGATCGCCACATGAGCGCCATTAGTGGCTCGAAGAATGTCAAGACGGTATTCTATCTCTCTCCACGTGTTTTGCAGCATCTGAGGTGTGACGGATGCACAAGCGTCAATTATTCGCTGCCAAAGATTATCCAGTCCCTGCACCGGAGTTTGATAGACACAGCTTTTTACGTATCCCCATAGAAAGAAATCTAAGGGGGTCAAATCTGGTGACCTTGGTGGCCAATCAATGGGACCTAATCTTCCAATCCATCTGTCTGAAAATTGTTGATGAAGGTAGTTTCTTACTTCATTGACATAGTGTGGAGGTGCTCCATCTTGCTGGATGATGAATCCTTCTGGTATCCTAGGAACTGCAAATTTTTGCAGCATGTTTAGGTATGTAGCTCCTTTGACTGTGGTTTCGGCGAAGAAAAATGGCCCGATCACATAATTCGAGGTTAAGGCACACCACACGTTAAGTTTAGGGCTGTCTCGCTCATGCTCCATTACGACATGTGGGTTTTCATTTCTCCATATCCTAAAATTATGCCGGTGAACTTTGCCACAAGTGTGAAAGGTCGCTTCTTCGGAGAATACCACACGATTGAGAAATTCATTGTCATCATCGAGGTGACATAGCATTGCATTTGCGAACTCGGCCCGTCTGGGTTTATCATTTGGCTGTAACTTCTGCACTAGCTGGATCTTGTAGGCTCTAAGCCGCAATCTTTTGTGCACAATGTCGTGAACAGTAGATTTTGGAATACCCAATTCTCCACTTGCTCGTCGAATGGATTTCCGCCGGCTACGTTGAAAAGCTTCGCTAACTGCTTCAACTCTATCTGGAGACAACGCTTCATTGCCGCTTCCCTTCTTTCTCAACAAAGAACCTGTTTCCATCAGTTGCTTGTGCCATTTCACTATGGTATGTCGCTCTGGAGGTTTCTGTCCATATTCCTGCCTGAATCTCCTTTGCACAACAATGGGAAACTTTAATTCCGCAAGCCAATAACAGCAATGCACTTTCTGCTGCACCGTGAACTCCGCCATTTTCACTACACGCTTCATCACATTCCGTGGCTGCGCATTACGTATGCGTTATCTGCACATTATCGGACAATTTATCAATTATCTCACTGCTCCTAAAAATGTCATGGTTTCTATACGAGGTAACCATACAAAAATAATTCTAACTTACATGGATGAGGAAATATTGACATTTGTTATTGGTAGTGATTCTACTGGACACGCTGTACATATATGTGTTACCTCTCCTTGTCGGACAACTTACACAGATGATACAGTATTTGATGTTAGCAAACTCTGTCTGGATGAGCACCTTCGGTTGTTTCCTTAGAACTGTTGGAGAGCTTTTTTTTTCCTTTTAAGTTCTAAAATTTTGATCTAGTTTTATAAGTTATCTTCGTGCTATCTCTAAATATTATCTAAACAAACTTTTCTACATGCTGCTGTCTCTGCTCTCTCACGGCTGTTTGTACCGTATACCAGAGCGCTCTTTTAGTTTCGGTGACCGGAATTCTGACACCGGGTAAATAATCTTCATGTGCACCGTAAATGATTACTGGGGGTTTTGGCGGGGAAAATCGGCGGATGTGTGTGTAAAATCAGTAATTATATAAATCATTACACACTCGTTCTAGATAAACACATCGCAAAAATTCTTTTGTGTACTATAACTTTGTTCTGTGTTCTATTTTTGATTGCATTTTTATTTGTTTGAAATTATTTTTGACGGAGTTACATACTTTTGAAAACAGCGTCATCATTTGAGGAAATTCATAAAATAAGTAATCTTTTTATTAATTTAATATCTAAAAATCGGCACATTCGTTTGAGTTTATAATTATAAAGACTTCTCGAAGGGAAGCTAAAGATTATTTCCACATAATTTTTTTTTTTTTTTTTTTTTGGTTTCATATCTTGAGAATGTGTGGTAGTCAGTTTTGTGAGTTTGGCATTACAAGAACAAGCATATTGTCACCAGATTTTATAACATTTAAATGACTGTAAACGCATTGCTGATACTCGCAAATCTTAAATAAGGTTGTAAAAAAATAACTTTTTGTAAAGCACCATCTGTTTTTGCATTATCATTCATTTATAATGATACTTGACTAGACGTATATGAGCGTCAGAAAACATGTAAAGCTATAGATAGATTACTTCCACATACTTTGATCTATCTTTCAAGTCTTGTTAATCTTGTATTTATAATATGAATGTCTTTTTTTATTGTGTGTGAGATAAGGACTGTTCCATTAGTGTTCTTTGGTAAACAATCCTGTGCACACGACGGCTGCCAAAGAATTTTAAGTAACTGTATATCTTCTTTCATTCACAGTTCAAAGTTACAATGCAGGTAGTAAATTTAGAGAAACCAAATTCTAAATCTAATACCATCCTTTTATCAATGGCTAGAGTCAGAGATACAAATGATAATTTAGAAATATTTATGAATGGCCTGAAAGCTCATATAGAGTCACTAAAAGATTTAGAGTGGGATGGTTAAAAAGTTGTTGTTTTCTTATTCGGGGATTATGACTTTTTGATGAAAATGTTTGATTTGTCTGGAGCTCAAGGAACATACCCATGTCTGTGGTGTCTCCAGCAAAACAAGGAAATAAAGACACCCAGAGAGCATACAACTTGAAAACCAAGAAGTTTGGCCATGTTGATAAGAGATTACAATAGATATATGAAATATGGGAAAGAGAATAAAAGGCAAGTGGCACGTTACGATAATTGTTTACACAAACCAAGGTTAGAGATTGAAATTGAAAATGTAGCTCCTCCTTACCTTCATATTTTATTAGGCATTGTTTTGAAACACCACAGACTTCTAGAACAGGTAGCCGATACAATAGACGCAAAGATATTTGAGAATCCGCAAGAGATACATGCAAACATTAGTACTATTAAGAACTTGAAGAGATTTGATAGGAACTGGAAACAGGCAGAAGAATTAGAAGCTAAAATTAAATTTTTTTCAGGCAGGTGTTGAACTTTGTGAGGATAAGGAGGAGACAGATAGTTTTAAAGTTAAACTTGAAAATGCACAAGTTGCGCTGGCCAAACTTCAGTTTCAAGATCTGTGTGCTAGGTCTGGTCCAGTTTGCTCACACTTGGACAAGGTACTAGCCAAACACAAAATCATACCACATGCTTATCATTGCAGAGCATTCATAGGGAATCACAGCCACAGATATCTCACACAAAAAGTTTATAAAGATCTTACAAGAGCGATCATTACACAAACACTGAAAATTACAGACAAACAAGATATAACTGACATAGCTTTTATTGCCCAAGAACAATTCAACTCACTGAACGAAGCATTTGAGAAAGTACACAACAAAATATCACACAGTAAACAAATTAGTAAAGAATCAATATCATCAATAACAGCATCAATAGAGACATATATGTCTTTGTTCAGAAAGCTATTCCCCAGTAAGACAATTCCTAAACAGCACATATTAGAAAAAACATTGCGCAGACTGGATCAGAACTCATGGCTTTGGAATCGGAATGCATGGAGAGCAAGGAAGAGAATTTGTACATTCCACTATTTCCAAACTTGAAAGACGCGCCAGCGGTATTAAAAATATAACTTCACAATTAAAATTTATAATGGAAACGCATTTGCTACAAATTTCTCCATCTGTGAAAGTACAGATTCCTCCTATTAAAAAAAAAGGAAGTTGTCGCAGAGAGATTTATGATTAATAAATTTCTATATCTTTTCTCTTTTCTATCCGCGTCTTCTACTTTATTATCGCTCCTTTATCCTTTTTCTTTTTTCGCATTATTTTGATTGTGAAAATATAACTCTCCCATTCATACCTTCGTATGTCTCTTTTCTTATTTAGCAACGCATTTTTTATTGCGTAAGCTCAGTCCTCGGTGAGAGCGAATAGTGCGAAATTCGTTCTCGACAGAGAGAAGATGGCAGACAATCGTGTACATTTTCATCTGTCACGACGCATTTAGGGTAGATTTCTCGGCGATAGGTGTAAGGTGAAACACATGCATCGCTCAGAGATGACCATAGTTAGCAGTAAGTGTGAAACGCGTCTGGCAGTTTCATTGCCGTCGTCTGAGTTTTATGTAGGTGTTAAGACGGGAACTATTTGGGGTTTTTGAGAATTAGGAAATCATTTCTTTTCATAAGATATAAACCTCAGTAGTTAGACTTCATTCATTCAGTCCTCCTAAGTTGCAGTAGACGGATCGCTCGTGCTAGAGAATAAGCTTGTATAGCTAAGTTCTTAGTTTTCTCGTCAATTTTTGCCGAGCTTCTAGAATACCTATCTAGTGAATAATTCTAGTCGTGGTAATCGCCTGTAGTGCTGTTTGGAGGTAATATTATATATCTAGTATTTTGTGAGTGATTTAAGTGGTAAATCCCTATTTTATTTCACTAGTTAAATTCTGTGCAGAGGGATTAAATTATAAGTCTGTTATATTCTCTAGTCATTGTGTTACAGTAGAAAGCATAATAAATTATTATTTCTAGCTAAAACTCATACAGCTATAAATAAATTTAATTAAATTGCTAGTAACCAGTCCGAGTATATTTTAAACTAACTTATAACTTCACTGAGTCATCATTGAGTATTGACGAAATACGTAGGTATTTCTAATTCATGATAATTGATTTTTTTTAAACGATCATAATTATTTCTCGGGAGTTTTAACGTTAAGACAAGCTCTTCGCTTGCAGTTATAATGTAAGTTATAACCGAAGCAAATATTGTGGTTAAGTATTTTGTACTTTTCTCTTCCTTGTACAGTTTTGGGTCAGCCCAACTTTTACCAGCGGTTTTAGTACAACTGAGAGAAGAAACATTTTTATCTTTAACCACGTGGGTCTACAAGTTAACACCTGTCTGGCAGGGCGTTTGCCTCCAGCAATAGACAGAGTACAAATCTCACTAACGGTTTTAAAGACTAAATGCCTATATTGGGCCTATTGAGTCAGATTATATTTCTTCACAAATTCTCATGTACATGCAGCCCTGTGGCAAGAAAAATTACAAACCATTAACATTCCGACATTTTTGACTAATTGTGGTGTGACCAAATTAAATTTATATACTGAGAGAAGGCACCGACCTGACATTCCTAGGTACTGGAAAACCTAAGCTATTGACACTGTGCTCGCTGTTAACTTTCGTGCCTGGACAATTTTAATGTGACAGAAACAGATATCCTAAATATTAATAACCACGGAAACGTTCCCTGAAGTAGTGAATTCAACCTGTCTTTGCGGAGCTGGGGTTCCCTTGGCCAAGAATAACACCGGAGATTTTGTATGTGTATGTCCTAAATATTGTTTTTCCAGAAGTTGCTACCAAAGCTGTAAGTACGAATGCAAGCGCGTGGCCACGGCTGACATGAATAGAGTGAATGCAGGACTGAGTGATTCCTTTATTGTTGTATTTTTTGGCACCCATTTTGCTGGCTTAACTTCCTTTATGCAGTTTTGTTGCTAATAATATTTTCCTTAGGATAGAGTAGAGTATCCGTTCTGTTCATACCTTTAAAGGGAACTCTTAGACTATAGCGTATGCATCCGTGACTCTTTGGGGCTATCACATTTTCTTCTAACAGGACTGTACGCTATATATCGAGGGAAAAGGTTATACCCATGGGTCTATCATTCTTGTAGCAATTCATTACCTTATATGTATTTTCTATGCTTGATATTAACATTTATGTGTTGTGGTAAATTTTCCTTATGTTAATAAATTTACATAAACTTTATTCAAGCGTGTCGGTCAGCTCGTTCCAAAATATCTATATTCCATTGTTATAGTTTTCACGCCTGTGTGTCTAACTGTCGTCACTTATGTGTGTGTATACGTGAGTGGTATATATATATATATATATATATATATATATATATATATATATATATATATATATATATAATATATATAGTCAATAGACTGTCTGACTCCTCTAGATCTGTTGTAGAAGATAGGCTGAAAGAGAGAAAATTCTCGATTTCAGGGACAGACTCTATTAATTTCTACCATCTCACTCGTGAAAATCTATTTCTATTATTATCTCTCACTGTGGCTATCACTTGTTCTAATCTATTCAGAAGGGACCAACCCAAGTCTTAATTCCCCTATAAAAAATCGACGACAGAATTGGGGCTCGTTTTCCGGGTATTGAACTCTAGACCTGAGCAAATACGAATATCAGCTCGTCTGCAGGATTAATTTTCTTTATTCTGATATAGAGTAAGAGTGTGATATCTTGTGAGTTTTTATATCTTTAAAAATAACTATCCCCTAGACAATCGATCTGTTTATGGGCTTGCTGACCACACGAATAGTATTGTTTTCCCACAGCATTATTGAGTATTATACATTTTTGATTTACAGGTTGATTTTGTCGGAAGTTATGTTATAAGTTGATTTTGTAGTACTAAACTGCTAGTAGATTTTGTGATTGTAAAAACAATCACAGGGTAGAAGCAGAAAGGTGTTTGAACTAAGTTAAGGAGTGCGTTTCGGACTATTTCGTCCAGATTAATTGCCTCCCTTACCCGTTCTGACTTCAGGGGTGAACTTGATAGTGGATTAATTTTTTAGGGATTTATTTTTCTCCTAGAATTTGTGCAATAATTGTTTTGTTTCCACTGTAGCAACTTATTTTTGTTAAGAGATTAATCTATCTACCATTTATTTGGCAGAGTCGCTTGCAGTTAGAGCTTTTTTTTGCCGATTAATAGCAGCGATAGTTAGACACTATATTTTTGGAGGAGTTATCCCAGTTAAATATATCATCTTTTTGTTGTATTTTCTCGTAAGTGGTAAGGAACCAGTGTATCCTTTTTCTTATTTTTTCTCGACTAGTCTCAGTCACCTATTTGCAATGGCAGAGAGGGCGAAACTTAGGCAGATGCTCAGACAGGAAGCAAAGGAAGAAGGATTACAAGGAGAAGAAGCGAAAACGTTTGTCAACGAAGAACTTGACAGATATGATGCGGAGCAGAAGGAAAAAGCGGCGGAGAGGAAAGCAGCCGAAGCTAGAGAGCAGAAGAAGATGGATGAGGAAATGGAAATCCGCAGGGCGAACGAACAAGAGAAGGAACGACGGTATGAGGAAAGAGAGAAGGAGAGACAGCATGAGGAAAGAGAGAAGGAGAGACAGCATGGGAAGGAGAGGGAGGAGAGACAGTATGAGGAAAGAGAAAATGAGCAACGACGACAGCATGAGCTGGCGCTTAAAGCTCTGGAAGTCCAAAGCTGTGGTGCTGCCTCTACCTCCAGCAATGGAGAGTCTTCTCCTCATTCTTCCTTAACTGATCCTGCTAACACTCAGTCTCTTCAACTCGACGCTATGTCTTTTGCTCTAGAATCTTTCCCTTGTCCTAATGAGAAGATTGACACATGGCTAGAAAAATTTGAGAAAATTTCAACTCTGTACGGTTTAGAGAGGTCGCGTTGGAATATGAAGCTTTCTCAGGCTTTGAAAAGCAGTGCGTATGATGTTTACGCCAAACTGGAAAGCAGCCAACAAGACAACTACGACGGGTTGAAGAAAGCTTTACTTGAGCGCTTTGAAATGAATGCGCGCAAATTTTTGCAACTGTTTCGCAACAGCAGGAAGGAGAGCTCTGAAACTTTTCAGCAGTTCTTGTCTCGTTTGAAGGGATACTTGACAAAGTGCCTTGAGCTTTCACGGCTCGCCTCTACCTATGAAGGTCTTGAGGAGTTCGTTATATGCGAACAGATAAAGAACACTTTGTCTGCTGACACCCGGAGATTTCTAGCTGAGCAAGGGGCAGAAAAGCTTGAAGACATTTTGGAAAAGTCTGAGCCATATCATAATGCGCTGGCCGAACTGCCGGCCACAAAACATAAACCGACAGAAGAGCCTTTTCGAAAGAATAATCTAGACCAATCTTCTCATGCTTCTCACCAAGATAACCACCGAGAAACTGGACCACAAAACCCCCCTCCTGATAAGTCCAAGTTCTACAAAAACAAGTACCCCAATAATAACAGTCTGATCAACCCAACCGCCCTACATGGCGGCGCAGCCAGAAAGGACAAGGTGGCAAAGGGAAAACCCCTGAGCACGGGACATATGATCAGAGCGAGCACACCGAGCCGAAAAGCATCGGATGCTTGCTAACAGTCTCGCAAGTCAGAATTATTGTCAGTGATTCTCAACCTGAAGAGGGGAGACCCTCTACGCGAGGAACTGTTATTTTGAACGGTTCTTCAACTTTTTGTTTGTTTGACACGGGGCTTTCTTATGATTGCATTGTTGCCAGGCACCTGGTCAAACCCGGTCAAGAGACAGGAGAAACCGTCGAACTTTGTGGAGTTTCTAAGAGTGATGCACCTACAGCGCTTCCAATTGCATTGGTTGAGATCCACTCTGATTTTGTCAGAGGTGTGATCAAAGCGGCTGTTATGGATGACCCGATCTACCCAGTCATACTTGGCGGTAGATATGTGTCTATTGGGAAACCGGAAGAGCCAATTGTGGCAGCAGTAACTACAAGAGGGCAAACCAAGAAGGAACGGGAGCCTGCGCACAATTTGTTACCTATGGAACTTAAAGAAGCGCAATAAAAGGACCCTACCTTGGCACCCTGCTTTAGGAAACTGCCCATGGCTAAGGAACTCAGACGGCACGGGGACATTTTTTCTAAGGATGGCGTACTTTATCGCAGAACGGGTAAGCCTGACCAAGGTTACAATCAGCTCCTAGTACCGAAACAGTACAGAAGCCAAATCCTAGAAGTGGGGCACTCTCTTCCCTTTAGCGGACATATGGGACAGAACGCCACAAACCAACGGATAACTACTCATTATTGGTGGCCAGGAGTGAACTCTGGTATTATCAGATATGTGAAATCCTGTGCCCACTGCCAACGTGTGCCACCCAAGCAACGGACACCCCCAGTTTCTATTGGGTGAAATGCCAATAATGGGAACACCATTTGAACGGGTAGTGATCGACATTTTAGGACCCTTAGAAAGGACTAAAAGAAGGAACAGAATCATCCTCACCTTAGTCGACACATGCACTATGTGGGCAGAAGCTATACCGCTTACATGCGCGGATGCCAAGCATGTCACAGAAGCCCTCGTGTAGATTTTTACTCGGTTGGGATTCCCTCAACAAGTGTTGACGGATAACGGATCTCCATACCGAAACCTGTTGATGGATGAGATCGTTAAGATCTTGAGGGACCAGCACATCTACACAAAGCCTTACACTCTGGCCAGGAAGTGGGTTAGTAGAACGTGTTAACGGAAACCTCAACATGATGTTAAGTAAACTGGCACAAGTGAAACCTGACGATTGGGATCGTTCTATCCCTGCAGCTCTATTTGGCTACAGAGAAACCCCACATACGTCCACAGGATTTTCGCCAGCCACGCTTTTATTCGGCAGACCCATTAAGGGCCCGCTGGAAGCCTTACTCAGGTCGCTGACAGACCAGAAGGCGGATGAGACAGTCGTCTCAGCCAGTAGATAAGTATCGGATTTAAAGGAAAGGTTGAAACTAGGATGGGACCTAGCAAGGACCAACTTTAAGCGAGCACGCGCAAAGCACGCTAACCGATAAAGGAAAGTCGCGGAAGAAAGAGAACTACAAGCAGGAGAGAAAGTTTTGGTGTTACTCCCCACCGGAAGCAACAAACAACGTATCGGATGGCAATTGCCGTTTATCGTCCTGAAAAAGATTTCTAAGGCTAACTACCAGATCTCTATTAAAGGAAAGGAGAAGGTTTTCCATTTAAATCTGTTAAAGCAATACTTGGAAAGACCAGTGCCGACCTCCGAACATCTCCTGACGATCGCCAAAACTGACGAAGATGACGATAGTGGCAGGGGAATTCCACTGCAAGCACACGGAATCTTTCAAAAATGTCAAAAGCGGCGACACTCTTTCAAGCGCACACGGAAGACATTCCAGAGAAGGAAGACTTTGGGAGCAGACATGAGTAGGGATTGGACAGAGACGGAGGGGGAAGATGAGAGGGAAGAGAACTGACACCCCGAAGCTACGGATATAGGAAATTTATTTCCATAACGTAGACATGGAGTGGTTCCATATCTTAAAGGGGGGGACGTCTGTCGCAGAGAGATTTATGATTAATAAATTTCTATGTCTTTTCTCTATTCTACCCGCGTCTTCTACTTTATTATCGCTCCTTTATCCTTTTTCTTTTTTCGTATTCGTTTGATTGTGAAAATATAACTCTCCCATTCATACCTTTGCCTGTCTCTTTTCGTATTTAGCAACGCATTTTTTATTACGTAAGCTCAGTCCTCGGTGAGAGCGAGTAGTGTGAAATTCGTTCTCGACAGAGAGAAGATGGCAGACAATCGTGTACATTTTCATCTGACACGACGCATTTAGGGTAGATTTCTCGGCGATAGGTGTAAGGTGAAACACATGCATCGCTCAGAGATGACCATAGTTAGCAGTAAGTGTGAAACGCGTCTGGCAGTTTCATTGCCGTCGTCTGAGTTTTATGTAGGTGTTAAGACGGGAACTATTTGGGGTTTTTGAGAATTAGGAAATCATTTCTTTTCATAAGATATAAACCTCAGTAGTTAGACTTCATTCATTCAGTCCTCCTAAGTTGCAGTAGACGGATCGCTCGTGCTAGAGAATAAGCTTGTATAGCTAAGTTCTTAGTTTTCTCGTCAATTTTTGCCGAGCTTCTAGAATACCTATCTAGTGAATAATTCTAGTCGTGGTGATTGCCTGAAGTGCTGTTTGGAGGTAATATTATATATCTAGTATTTTGTGAGTGATTTAAGTGGTAAATCGCCTATTTTATTTCACTAGTTAAATTCTGTGCAGAGGGATTAAATTATAAGTCTGTTATATTCTCTAGTCATTGTGTTACAGTGGAAAGCATAATAAATTATTATTTCTAGCTAAAACTCATACAGCTATAAATAAATTTAATTAAATTGCTAGTAACCAGTCCGAGTATATTTTAAACTAACTTATAACTTCACTGAGTCATCATTGAGTATTGACGAAATACGTAGGTATTTCTAATTCATGATGATTGATTTTTTTAAACGATCATAATTATTTCTCGGGAGTTTTAACGTTAAGACAAGCTCTACGCTTGCAGTTATAATGTAAGTTATAACCGAAGCAAATATTGTGGTTAAGTATTTTGTACTTTTCTCTTCCTTATACAGTTTTGGGTCAGCCCAACTTTTACCAGCGGTTTTAGTACAACTGAGAGAAGAAACATTTTTATCTTTAACTACGTGGGTCTACAAGTTAACACCTGTCTGGCAGGGCGTTCGCCTCCAGAAATAGACAGAGTACAAATCTCACTAAAGGTTTTAAAAACGAAATGCCTGTATTGAGCTTATTGAGTCAGATTATATTTCTTCACAAATTCTCATGTACATGCAGCCCTGTGGCGAGAAAAATTACAAACCATTAACATTCCGACATTTTTGACTAATTGTGGTGTGACCAAATTAAATTTCTATACTGAGAGAAGGCACCGACCTGACATTCCTAGGTACTGGAAAACCTAAGCTATTGACACTGTGCTCGCTGTTAACTTTCGTGCCTGGACAATTTTAATGTGACACAAACAGATATCCTAAATAATAATAACCAAGGAAACGTTCCCTGAAGTAGTGAATTCAACCTGTCTTTGCGGAGCTGGGGTTCCCTTGCCAAGAATAACACCGGAGTTTCTGTATGTGTATGTCCTAACAATTGTTTTTCCAGAAGTTGCTACCAAAGCTGTAAGTACGAATGCAAGCGCGTGGCCACGGCTGACATGAATAGAGTGAATGCAGGACTGAGTGATTCCTTTATTGTTGTATTTTTGGCCCCCATTTTGCTGGCTTAACTTCCTTTATGCAGTTTTGTTGCTAATGATATTTTCCTAAGGATAGAGTAGAGTATCCGTTCTGTTCATACCTTTAAAGGGAACTCTTAGACTATAGCGTATGCATCCGTGACTCTTTGGGGCTATCACATTTTCTTCTAACAGGACTGTGGGCTATTCATCGAGGGAAAAGATTATACCTATGGGTCTATCATTCTTGTAGCAACAAGCACAAAATTAAATTATACCAGAGTTGCGTGCTTTCTGTGCTTCTCTATGGTGCAGAATGCTGGAGAGTCACAGAGAAGGAAATGTCAAAATTGTCCTCTTTTCACACAACATGCCTAAGAAAAATTCACCGAATCTTTTGGCCGAATACCATCACCAACCAAGATCTGCTTACTCGTAGCAAGCAAGTGGACATGCACACCATCATAGCTGGCAGACGCTGGAGCTGGGTTGGTCATGTCCTCAGAAGAGACCCCGATGCCATCACAAGAACAGCTATGCTTTGGACCCCTGAAGGAAAGCGAAAGAGAGGCCGACCAAAAACAACTTGGCGGAGGACTGTGGAGGTTGAGATGCAAAGAATGAACCAGAGTTGGGACACTGTACGAAGGATGGCCACCGACCGTGCAAAGTGGAATCAATTTGTTGTTGCCCTACAAGACGCCACTAGGCGTGATGGCCACTGACTGCTTTGACGGTCGGTGGTTAAGGATCGAAGAAGAAGAAGATTCTTGTAGCAATTCATTACCTCATATGTATTTTCTATGCTTGATATTAACATTTATGGGTTGTGGTAAATTTTCCTTATGCTAATAAATTTACATAAACTTTATTCAAGCGTGTCGGTCAGCTCGTTCCAAAATATCTATATTCCATTGTTATAGTTTTCACGCCTGTGCGTCTAACTGTCGTCACTTATGTGTGTGTATACGTGAGTGGTATATATATATATATATATATATATATATATATATATATATATATATATATATATATATATATATATATATATATATATATATATATATATATATGTATATATATATATATATATATCAATAGACTGTCTGACTCCTCTAGATCTGTTGTAGAAGATAGGCTGAAAGAGAGAAAATTCTCGATTTCAGGGACAGACTCTATTAATTTCTACCATCTCACTCGTGAAAATCAATTTCTATTATTATCTCTCACTGTGGCTATCACTTGTTCTAATCTATTCAGAAGGGACCAACCCAAGTCTTAATTCCCCTATCAAAAATCGACGACGAAGTGTGAACGATAATTGAGCGAAATTTTGGGGCTAGAGCAAATTATGGCAGTTGTTGCGTGAGATTGGCAGAATTAACAGAGTGTGGAAATCATTTAATAGGTGTATGTTTTATTTATTAAATTGATCATTTCGTTTTACTCATGACCATACTCATTTTTACATGACCATCGTGATGTATGATTGAGATAATTGTTAACTCTCATGTTTTGGGGAAAATTGGGTGTGTTATTTTAAGGTAATACGTGTGGACTTGCAATTTAATGTTTCAATAATTAATGTTTGACGCATGAAACCAAAACAAAATTATGATATCCATTTTCTGCAGGTTTTCTACTTTTGATTTCTGTAATTTGCTATGCATGTTGATTGTGATCGTTTTAGTGTAAATTGCATTAGAAACAAACCATAACAAATATTTAAAAAACGTAAATTTTACACTATTTCAGACTATTATATCTTCTGTTCTAATTGTGATAAAATGTGTGTTCTTTGTTCTAAAATTTACTCTAACATTTCTAGTCTAGCTTTACGCAAAATTAATGCCGGTATTTATAATAAAGTAGCCTAAAAGCATTAATTAAGCCCTATCAAAAGTAAACACCGCCACATTTTTTTCCCGTTAGGAAGTTGACCACGTGACCTCTGTCACGATAGCTATAAATAGCGCGGTCAGGGGAAAAAAGAAAAAAACTAAAGTGTCGCTGGCAAACAGCAGTGCTCTATGAATGCTTTTCTGTCAAAGTGAGCTCAGTATTTCTATTCCTACGTCGGACGTTTACATTGTCACGCACTGTATGATTTGTTGTGAGGTAAAATATTTGATCGCATTCTTGCTTCACGCACACACCAGTTTTGTTTATGGAGGCTTTCAAATTTGTTAAAGTTACTAACATCGTACAAAATTTAGTGACCTTTTTCTATACCTTTTTGAGAACCACTGCTAATGTGAACATTTTCAGTCATTTAGTGCGACCTATAAATTAGTCATTTTTTAAGCAGAGCGGGTCATAACGATCTGCTTGTACTGTATTACCCTTACTGCCTACTTTTATTAAAATGAAAATCTCATCGGTGCAAAAAAAATTGTCGTTCTATGTCGTCTGTTATATTATCTGAAATCTTCTTAAACATATCTAAAATCTCCTATGCTACGCACGCGGCTACAACTGCTCCTACAAGGTATGTCGTAAGAAGCAACTAAGGTTAGATTATATCAGGGGCTAGTAACCTTATCATGTAAAATAGACTGCTACAAAAACCACTACTGAAAGATCACATAGGGTGCACTGGCACATAACTCTTGCTTGGAGGTAAAATGCACTAGTTGCTCTGTTTTATCTTGTCAGAAGTATTCGGGATTTTTTGTTTCAGTCCCCTCTACTTACTACCTTAACATCTTGCGGGGGCAACTATTTTTGTTTCAGTCCCCTCTACTTACTACCTTAACATCTTGCGGGGGCAACTATTTTTTTTTTTTCGTTTTGTGTTTCAAGTTAACAGCTGTCTACGTATATCACACCTGGACAGTGAGTTACAGATCCTTGTCAAGAAACATTGAGTCTCTGGTTTCCTTCCTGATGAGTTTCTGTCAATAAACGACCTTTAAATCACAAAGTTTGACAGGTATAACCGTTACACAAATTGTAAAGTTGCAGGTCTTCGTAATTTGATGGGTATCTCCTCCTGCTGTTCATCGGCAATATAAAATTTAAAAACAGGTATTACAATCATTTACAAAGGAGCAAATCACTAAAAACACGGAATTTTTCGGGGGTTACCCTTCGTCATTCATTCACAAACAGGAAACAAAGATGAGAAATATAGATAGACTATGCAGAAAGAACAAGGGCGGGTAAACTTTAGAACAAAAATATTAATGTTGTGACATAATTATGCGCTTTCTTCTCCTCTCCGGCAGTATTGAACTACATTTGTTGTGCGTACTGAATTATGTGCATTATTCAATTGTTAGCACATTCTAATTCCATACTTTCCGACAGGTAATTGGTATTTTTTGTGTCAATGTTTACACTCCTTCCATTCATTTCGTGTCGCGTTTGTTTACCTGACAGCTCATAAACATCATCCCACCTTGGCTAGCGAGGTAATTTTCGTAGAGATCTGGTCAATTAGCGATCTGGTGGCAGGTACAGACACGAATGATGCAAGGAAACTTCTGGACAAACTGGTTATGATCAGGATAAATGTAAGAAGTTGTAATGTAAATATTACCAAGAATTATCAGATGTAGCAACTCCATATACGGAAGATGACTGTTTGAAATTTTCAAACGGCTGAGTCATACAGAATACTACACGAGGAAAAGTTTTCGTAACATGTACTTTGAATGTACTGGCTGACATTTGATGCGCGAATAAACTATCGCTTTGATTGGGAGTTTATCGAAAACGCCAGGTGGAAGCGTGGGCCGGGAACCTACGATATAACGTAGAAAAAGTTTTACATACGGCACTGCTTTCCAGAAATCGTCAACATAGGCAGCTCGGACCTTGCCACTGAAAAGAACAGAGTTTGATTCCGAACTTATAGGACCGGACACACAAAAACGTATTAAAAGCATCTCTGTACATCAGTAGAAAACTCGCCAGTATTATTACGGAACCTGGAATTCTACAGGACCACTCACAAGTCACAGAGAGATTCTGAAATAGAAATAATACCCCAGACGTGTGTTCAAGGCATCTGTGTTAAGTTGTCAAGACTATTCTACTGAGCAAGAAATATATCTTCCCTATTGGGGTAAGTTGTAAACATAAATTTTATGCTGTGAATTAGACATGTTCAAACTTGACTAGTGGTGTTAAAGATTCATACTAGGGTGGCAACCTCAGCATGTGAAAATGATACATTCATGAACCACCACAGCAAGCGCTGTGATAGCTTCATGCTAGTTCTCACGGAAGAACCAAAAGCAGAGGTAACCCACCAGACTCCGAATGGAATAGGGAGTGAGTGATGATTACATCAACTTATGAATAGTTGTATATTATCATTTGGTGAATGTGTGTAAATTTAGTATGTTCCTTCAGGCACAAGCCACTGCCGCTGTCCAGTCACAAATTTTTCCTTACATTAACTGACATACTGGTGATTTCTCATCACATTCCCTGAGTGATATGATAAACGCTCAGGGAGAGTAAAAACTCTGAGAAAACAAACGGCTGATGGACAGCGGAAAAAGGCACCTGATTAACATCAGGAAAACAAATATTTAGCAGCGGAATTTATTCTTTTATTCCCTCTAAAGTTTGTGGTACCAGTGCGAGGCGACGCGATTATTTGCGGTACGTCCCGGAGAGACCATTTGCTGTACGACTAGTTTGTGATTCGAAGCTTTAGATCGACACTTGAAGTTTCTTGCTTTGACCAGGAGAGGTCACTGCCGGAACTGATCTGGAAATGTTCTACGGAAAAGCACCATCAACACTTCAACATTTTGGCAAGTCCCATTTTTAACAGGCCAAAACCAAAGAACTGTATTCCAGTCCTAAAACACAATTTCAATGACGAAACTTATTTTTTTCATAATCACCAGTCATATTTATTTACATTTATTTCAAAATAATTGATCATTAAATTTGTATATACTGATTTTGACACAGTCATAGTTGGATTAGTTATTACAAAGTGAACTGCACATTTGTGAATCCTGATTTTAATATATATAGTTATATCTACATCTGAAGAGCCATTAAGAACAAAAATAATAATAATAATAAGAGGAATTTCGCTGAATTAAATCAGTTGGGGGTTTGAACGAGCTAAATCATACAATAAACATCTTCACAAAAAGCGGCGAGTCAGATACAAAGTTAACGTGCTCAGACTGATTCAGCATTGTTCTTGACTTCTGAAATATCTTGTGAAAACTGCCTCAAGGTAGAAGCATCTTTATCATTCGATCTACAAAAGGACAATGTTGTGATACTAACAGATGAACTCCTCTCTGACTATTAATTGACGTTAAGGTAGAGATACTCTCAAATTTATAAAGGACAAGCAAGGCAAATTGCTTACTGCCCCGAAGGAAGTAATGGAAAGATGGAAAGAATATTTCTCAGAACTCCTGGATGGTGAGCATGGTGAAGCATCAGAAATGATAACCACTAGCACAGAAGAGAAAACCAATGATGGTGAAGATGACATAAAGATGGAAGAACTGAGGGCAGCACTAGAGAAAATCAAGATGGGCAAAGCAGCAGGGCATGAAGGTATAACACCAGAAATGGTTAAGTACATGGGAGCATCAGGCGACCTATTACTCTTAAAGGTCCTACAGGCAGCATGGTGCAACAAGACCATACCAAAGGATTGGGAGATTGCCATCATAACACCAATTTTCAAAAAGGTGACAATCGACAATGTGGAAACCATAGAGGCATATCCCTTCTCAGTGTCCCTGGTAAAATCTACTCTAGAATCCTAGAGCAGAGACTCCGACGCCTAGCTGAGCCACAATTGGATGAGGTCCAGTGCGGATTCCGAGCAAAACCGAAGTACTCAAGACCTAATCTTCACACTCAGACAGCTGAGTGAAAAGGCCCTTGAGTATAAGAGTGAGATGCATCTTTGTTTCATAGATCTGGAAAAGGCGTTTGACAGGGTCCCCTGGAGCAAACTTTGGGACTGTTTGGCAAGGAAGAATATTCCAGCACCTCTGATTCATGCTATACAGAGCTTCTACAAGTCTTGCAGAAATTATGTGAGGACAGCAAACCATAAGTCAGAAGAGTTCAGGACCACCACTGGTGTAAGACAAGGTGATATCCTATCACCTTACCTCTTCATACTCCTTATGGACGATGTCATCAAGGCATGTAAGGAGAGAACAAGAAAGTATTCAGTGGGGTACTGGAAGATGAGACAGGTCTATATTTCGGAGCTGGCATTTGCTGATGATGTTTGCCCTGATTGCTAAATCAGAGGCACATCTCCAATCCAACCTGCAAGTCTGGAAGGAAGAGCTGGAGAAGAGAGGGATGGTCATAAGCAGCTCTAAAACAAAATCCATGGTGATATCACGAGAAGAAAGAAAACATCAGATTAAGTTGGGAGAACAGGTCCTGGAGCAGGTCGACCACTTTAAATATCTCGGAGCTATTATAGACCGAAAGGGAGGCATCAAAGAAGAGTTGGCCACTCGAAAAGCAGCGGCTGGGAGACTTTTTTCAGGCCATAAATCGTGGATTCCTCAGCAAGAAAGAGGTTGGTAAGAAAACGAAGATGGCTGTATACCGCTCCACCTATGTCCCAGTCCTGACATATGGATGCGAGTCGTGGGCAATGACTACAACCCACAAAAGCCAGATCCAAACCTCAGAAATGAGGTATCTGAGGAAAGTGGTTGAAGTAACAAGAAGAGACATGGTCCGCAACCAGACGATCCGTCAAGGCCTAAAATCCCATCCGCTGCAGACCCAAATAGAACAGTCCCAACTAAGATGGTTTGGCCATGTCTGCAGAATGGGAGAAGATCGGCTACCACGACAAGCATGGGAAACAAAGAGCCAGGGATCCAGACCTCCAGGACGACCCAGAGTCCGCTGGGAGGACAACATTAGACAATCTTTGAAGGACCGAGGACTAGAATGGAACCAGGCCAGGAAGATGACAGCTGATAGAATGGTCTGGCGCTCTCTCTTCCAAACCTCTACACCTCACGGTAGAAGGGTAAGTAAGTAAGTAAGTAGAGATAACCTCAAAGCAGATACTGCAGTAGGGGAGTGAAGTGTTAGAGACTTCACTATACTAGGTCCAGCTTCGAGAAGTGGGGTGACCAGTTTCCTTCCTTGCTGCCTAGTCTTCTCTAACTACGGGGAATCAGGTACCCATTTACATCTGGGTAGACTGGAGCAGCGCACCACTGTGTAAAACCACCAACGAAATCAATAAAATCGCAGTTCAAGGAAATCTTTATCAAGTGTTAAAAGTTAAGAGTGTATATAAACAAGCAACCTTAGCTCGCTGGGGAAAGACTGCATCTTTTAAACAGTTGCGGGGCATACTATCGGCCAATCTCATTCATATTGCAGGGGTAATTTGTAGCATGCACTTTTCTTGATTTATATGTGCATTTTACATGTATGGAATGCTTATTTCTATACAGTTTGTGCATCACTAAAATAAATGGCCAAAGTACCACTACTGCAAAAGGTAGCCCCATGCTCCATAGGGAGCAGAAAGAGGATGATGATGGCACCATGCTATATATATATAATATGACAATGATGCATTTGCCTTCTTTCACTCTCCTGACACACTTTTATCTGACTCAAGGGTTTGAGATTTTATGCTCATGAGCAGTTAAAATTCAGAGGAAGATGAAATCGTGAAGGAAAGGGAAAGTCTCCTGGCGCTTACATCAGGAGACATAATACTTAAGGGAGATTTGATTATGTATTTCTCTCAGTCCTAGTACTAGTTACTAGTACTAAGCTCTGTACACCACATATAACAGACGAGTCTAGAGGACACTCGGAGCGACAACTTTGCGGACGTTACTCCTCCAACGCAAGGAACGTGGTCCCAACAAGCCATTCGACTCTTGACGAGAGAAGGAACAGTCAGGATTTTACTGAGAACAAACATCCAGAGACAACACACTGCAGCCGTCAGCACAGCTAAGTCAAAATTACCGGGTTCAGTGAATGGACGATCTTATAAAATCGCCATCTTTTATTTATGGATGACAAATTTCGCTAAAAGATTATATATAAATTATTTAACTGTTCGCTTAAATTTAACCATTTAATTCGTTATACAGAGCTAATAATACAATTAAAACTTTTCTGAATCACTTTCGGCTGGAGGCTCAATAATTACAGTCAAACATTATCTATCTCACAGAAGTGGGCGGTGGATACAAAGTTTAAAATAACTTAGTAAACGCAGTTGTTGTACTTGCCATCCTAAAATCTATGTGAAATTCCCTGAAATAGGAGTATCATCCTTACATTTATATCTCTGCCCAGAGTAATCGAGTGGAGGTTGCTAGCTTTGGAAAACTCACCCTTTTACTCCACTATCGGGTCATTCGTGGACCTCTACATCAGATCAAGGGAGATAAGCCGAGACAAAGGGCATGCCCCACTTCTTTACTTTACAAATAAACATATAAGTAGGGGAAACCCGAGGCCTGTAAACAGTAAATAAATAAACAAACAACACACAAAGGTAGTTATCAGGCACTCAGTAAGAAATAAAGAAGTAGAAGACCAGACAACAGAAAAACAACAGAAGTGATAGGCTTACCAGGATCGAACCAGGACCTTCCGAACGGCAATCTACCGCCTAGCCACGGTAGCGAATCGCCACTTATCCACTCTGCCAGCTCCGCATTACAAAAATAATGCTTCACTGACAGAGGTCTAGCGCGAACACTCCGTGACCCGGATATGTACCATAGGACGACCTAGATTAATTATAGACGCAATCACTTCTGCAGTTCCACTATACAACAGTGTAGACCACTTTCTGGTCTACACTGTTGTATAGTGGAACTGCAGAAGTGATTGCGTCTATAATTAATCTAGGTCGTCCTATGGTACATATCCGGGTCACGGAGTGTTCGCGCTAGACCTCTGTCAGTGAAGCATTATTTTTGTAATGCGGAGCTGGCAGAGTGGATAAGTGGCGATTCGCTACCGTGGCTAGGCGGTAGGGTGCCGTTCGGAAGGTCCTGGTTCGATCCTGGTAAGCCTATCACTTCTGTTGTTTTTCTGTTGTCTGGTCTTCTACTTCTTTATTTCTTACTGAGTGCCTGATAACTACCTTTGTGTGTTGTTTGTTTATTTATTTACTTTACAAAGGAAAGTCATGATGATATATGGTTTTTGCCTATTTGTTCAGTGTTTCTGTTCTAGGTTTGAAGTTCTCAGAAAATTGTCAGTGGCCGCTGAGGTGTGAATGTTCTCTTCCTTCTATAGTATCTTGTATGCTTCTCCCCCGCCATATTTTGTATCTATGGCTGCTGATCCGTCTTTTTTACTACCTGAACAATAGAATATACAGATACACATATACAGACTCATGCACACACACATATACTAGATGTATCTGTGCCCTGTGAATACTGTAATATATATGTATGTGTGTGTGTGTGCATGTGTCTGTATATATGTATGTCTACATTTTGCAGGCGGTTACGTAATTTTAATGATTTATTCTACGTCTGCTTAGCTGCTATTTTTTGCATTACCTCTTTTATGCTGTCAATTATTTCTAAGAATGTCCGTGCTGTAAATATGCTATACAAGATTATAGGCTGAGCCTTTTTCTGGACAAATTAGGGCAAGATAAAGACAAAAGCTCCTGCTTTCAATGCATTGTTCTCACTTGGAGTTATTTCTCTTAAGCAGGGTTTCGTGCTTCAGCAATATTTTGTGGACATGCATCGTAATGTGCACGTATCGATTGTGATTAGGAACAGTCACATTATTTGAAGTGCAAAACGCAGAGACAAAGGCGAGAAGAAGACGCTGGAGATGGATAAGACAGTCACTGAAGGAATCTGTTAATAACATTTGCCAGGTGGTTTTTGTTCTGGAGTCCCCAGGGGTACGAGAAGAGAACTGGAGACAGGCGTGAACATGATGAGAATGACATTGGAAAGACCTTGAGCTGATGGCACATGACAGGAAGGACTTGGTACAAGCTTGTTGAAGGCAAGCTCCTTGGGGAGCTGGTGGATAATGAATAGTATCTTCCCCTGAACATGTTTTGTAGCTAAAAGAAGATAAGAGAATAGAGATACGAGTACATTCTGAGGAAAATTATGGCTGATGCCGGAACTGGGAACACATTTTAGACTACACATCCGATTTGTTTTCTGCTCATATTCTAATGCAACAATTCGCTAGTGGCGTGTTCAATCATAGATTAGCCAACGTCCTGACAGCTGATTAATTCATGCTCATGAATAAAGTTGTTATCTTAACGTCGCGTCTGTGGTCGTTGTGATTAATCTTTCTCGGTAAAGTTACTTGATTAAAAAGTATTCGCACTACATCATCCATTGTGATAAAAAATATGCGTTCATTTTTTTTTTTTCTGGTCTTTCTCTCCACTCCAGTATTATTATTTACCGTTCCTCATACGTGCTACCTTCTGCAAATATTTATTGTTTACGCTTTCATGGTTCAAGGTTTTCTTGTCCCATCTTCTTCTAAATTATCACTCCCTTAATTTTACCTATATGCGTGACCAATTTTGAAACAACATTGACTTTGTTTGTGCCAAGCAAAGTTGCCACATTGACTTCTCGCTTATAGCCTCTCCAGACAGAGCAAAAGTCTCAACCGAGTGACAGTCTTATTGTTAATCCAGACTTCTTGTCTGAGAAGATGCAAGAAAACAATGTTGTTCACAGTGTTCCGAAATGGATGGACAGACGTTATTTGTAGACAAAGCGTCAGTTAGTAAATACGCAGTGTCCAAAAAACACGGTCGATAACAATCTTGGAGAAGATTATCAGTAATAGATCTATGAAGCGTTGAGTTGTAACATGATAAATACACACAGAAGTAGCAAGACCTTATATGGTAATGGAGTTTGAAAACAACATCTTATGTTGTCATGTAGAATATTCTACAAGAGGATTGTGGCCCTACCCATATCAACCGCCTTGATGATGATTGGTTTGGCATTTGAGATGCAAAGCTAGACTGTTCTTCATTGGACTTCTCATCCACAAAGCAATATGAGCGGGTAAGCGAAAATATTCATTTTAACCTAGCGCCTTGTAAGCTACTTCACTGAGTTAAAATATCTTCCAGGAGAAATCATAGACAGCCAAGAACACATAATATCAGGACCCAAGTGCAGGACAGGCCAGAGGTCGGGACGTGAATTCTATGATTAGAAGAGAGTAGCCCTGGAGAAATCATTCTGTGCCTTAAGTTCTAGGATCCTAGTTCAAGTGCTAACTCACCTGAAAGAGACATCTTCCATCAGTTGCCAGACAATATTCGGACGTTTCTTGTGCAAAAAGTATGTATTTAATTCGCCCGAAAAACTCGGGGTAAGTTGTTATATGTATTTTATTATTTCATATTTTACATTTTTGACATGTATAAATGGCTTGTGGATGTACAGTGGCATACGATGCTGGCAACCTCGTCACTGTAAATTACATGACACATGAACCATCACTGCAAGATATGGTGACTGCTTCGTGTGGGTTTCCTCATAAGGAACCAACAGCAGAGGTGGCCCCATACTCCACGGAGAGCAAGGAGTGGATGATGATATCATGGTGTACACAGTTATTATACAAGCACTTTAGTAAAATTCATAAATGTGTTTATATTTTGCAATATTTGTCTTCCGCTTTCCAAAAGCACTTTTGATCTGACTCACTGGGGTTAAACTTAACACTCAGGGAGGTTAAAATGAGGAAGATGGAAGTGGTGGATGGAAGCAGCAGGCGCCTGATTTGTAATTTTAAAGCTGTAGTTGGTTTAATCACTATTCAGTGAATTATATGTCTCCACCCATATGACTCATATTGTGTTAAATACAGAACCATATAGAACTATCAAATTCTTCTTCTTCTTCTTCCTCGTTCGCCCTGAAAAGGACGGTGGTTGCGTTGTGTCTGTTTACGCCTAAGCTGTGATATCTGCACCTTTCGGTAGACACATCCGACTTCAGCACGGCATTTTTTAGGGACCGGGTTTGCCTTCCCATTGCGATCCGCACTCGCTCAGCCAGACTGCACTGCTGCAGACTGTTTCCAGGACCACCACGTGGAGGTGGAGTGCGGTCTTGACCAGCTCTGGTTCGCTGGTCCTGATGCAAGCAGTACAGCTATGGGTCGCTGACTGCATTCACTATTGCTGCATCTTGGGGTCCCAAACTATCAAATTAATAGTTGCTGAATCACTTTCAGCTAGGGGCTCAAAAAACATAAGTCAAAAAATACCTCATAGAAGGGGCAGGAGAATAAAAACTTCATGACGTCTTAGATGATCTCAGCTGTTGTGCTTGCTTTTCTTTGACATCAAGTGAGATTCCCTTAAATAGAAGCATCAGTCTTCTATTTATATCTCTGCCAGGAGCAATCTTGAGTGAATTTGTATACAAACCACTGTTGGCCCACTATTGCAGAGCAGGGGAGATGATTACACCAAAAACACAATAAATTCTGTTCTGCCCAATGAGAGATGAAGGTTAAAAAAAATGTAACGGTACTCCCATAGCAGATATTGCCGTAAGGGAATGAAGTGTTAGGATTTCATTATACTAGGTCCAACTTTATGAGGTGAGGTGGCCAATTTCCTTTCCTCACTGCCTTTGCCTTTCCTAGCTCAAGAGCAGAGCCAGGTACCCATTTACAAATGGGTAGACTGGAGCATGACGATGCCAGGTTTTGAACATGGAAACCTGGTTAACTTTGCCGTGACTGGCAAGCTCTCTAATCACTGCTAAGCAAACATATGCAATAACAAAAAGTGACTACAGAAAAGACTACCTAATCTATCTCACAATTATTAGAGGAAACACCCAATAAAGCAGTCTGTACATAAATATATACTTCAAAATTCTATAACCAAAAATTTATTTTGCATTGAACTAGGCAACCAATTAAATGAAGTAAGATGTTAAGCGAGAAATTCAGATCTGACACACCTGACAGGTATTTTTTATTTAATAGGTCAGATATTACTGAAGGAAGGAACATACCTTAAGGCACGGGATACAGATTTTGGAATTAGTTTCGGGACAAAACCTGACAAGCCAGCAGCATGGTCATCAGAGTAGAAGCCGCCATGAGCAGAAAAAGCCCATTCAAATAAAAGAGACCAAGAGAAGGGCAGCACAACACTTAAGGTGTCTCTATAACAGGTACCAACGTCAGTAAAATGTCATTGGTATTATTGATGATGTATAACCAACGTCAGTAAAATGTCATTGGGATTATTGATGATGTATAACAGGTACCAACATCAGTAAAATGTCATTGGGATTATTGATGATGTATAACAGGTACCAACATCAGTAAAATGTCATTGGGATTATTGATGATGTATAACAGGTACCAACATCAGTAAAATGTCATTGGGATTATTGATGATGTATAACAGGTACCAACATCAAAAATCCCAATGACATTTTACTCATTGTACTATAAAAGGAAGAAATGAAGAATGTATTTTGCATGTATGTATATATGCATGTGTCTCCACCCTTAGATCACACAAGGAAGATCTCAGCACAGGGCACAAACTTTATAACACCAGCTAGGATGCCAATGTGCTCTTAGAATGTGTACAGGAATCACACATTCTATAAATATTTTTGTGACGGGTAGGGTAAGTTTCCTAATTTTTAAATCTTGCCAGGGCAGCAGCCATATGGCCTACTTTTTATGATTTCCAACTGCCGAGGGATTATTAATGTGCGCAACTTGTACATAGGACCTCCTATCTTTTCGTCCTTATCTGAGAAGGCCAGGTATCCCATCTCACTACCCAGGAGATCAGGGAGGAGAATGACATCATTAGGAACTAGTGGTTCTGAATATGTCCATCAATTATATTGTGTGTACTGGGAGCGAACCCAGTACCTTTAGAATTAGAAGCAGACACCATACTTTTTAGCCACTCCGACCCAATTTCACTCCAAGTCTCCCAGTCCTGTGCCATTCCCTTCAAGACCTTAAAACACCAGATTCGCAGTTAACTAAAACCTTATACGAGTATTACTGCTTCAAAGTTGCCTCTTACAGAGGTACAGAGAAAGCGCATATGGCAGACGCCAGTTCCTTTGATGGAAAAGCTTTATGGTAATTCAAATAGCCTCAAACTGACTACTACTTTCTTTGAGAAAATTCAAGTGGACGACGTCTGAGAGTGTACGAAGAAGAAGAAGAAGAAGAAATCAGTGCTTGTAGCTTAAGCCTCAAGTAAACATGTCTTCTTCTTTTCTCGTTTTGCTCCTTAAATAGCACGGAGCCATCAGTGGGGCTGGCCCATTTGCAGGAAATAAATATTACACACCAATAAAGGTATGTTTTCAGGCACTCATGAATAATAAAGAAGTAGAAAACTAGACATCATAAAAACAACAGATATGAGTGACTTACCGGGGAATCGAACCCAGGACCTAGCTATGAAAGCAAATCACACTATCCTCCCTGCCAGCTAAGCACCACTTGTGTGTGTAGTATTTATTTACTGTTTACAGGCCTCGGGTTTCCCTTCTTTATGAGTTTAAAACATTTGCAGGAAGCCTGCATCACAGCATTCATGTGCTCTAGCAGCTGTGGTTTCTGTGGTGATTTGTTTTACATGATGAGGTTGCCATCCCCCATGTTGTTGTTGTTGTTGTTGTTGTTGAATTTAGGATCATGCACAAACCACTGGATTTTGTTTTGTGCAGGGGATACCTGGTTCAACCCCTCTGGGTTATAATTTGGGTATCTTCTTCTTCGATCCTTAACCACCGACCGTCAAAGCAGTCAGTGGCCATCACGCCTAGTGGCGTCTTGTAGGGCAACAACAAATTGATTCCACTTTGCACGGTCGGTGGCCATCCTTCGTACAGTGCCCCAACTCTGGTTCATTCTTTGCATCTCAGCCTTCACAGTCCTCCGCCAAGTTGTTTTTGGTCGGCCTCTCTTTCGCTTTCCTTCAGGGGTCCAAAGCATAGCTGTTCTTGTGATGGCATCGGGGTCTCTTCTGAGGACATGACCAACCCAGCTCCAGCGTCTGCCAGCTATGATGGTGTGCATGTCCTCTTGCTTGCTACGAGTAAGCAGATCTTGGTTGGTGATGGTATTCGGCCAAAAAATGCGGTGAATTTTTCTTAGGCATGTTGTGTGAAAAGAGGACAATTTTGACATTTCCTTCTCTGTGACTCTCCAGCATTCCGCACCATAGAGAAGCACAGAAAGCACGCAGCTCTGGTATAATCTTAATTTTGTGCTTGTGCTGTATTGGGAGGACTTCCAGATGTTATTTAGGCTAAAGAAGGCTGTTCTTGCCTTATTCATTCTGATGTTGATGTCTTTGCCTGCCCCACCGTCTGGTGTTACTATGCTTCCTAGGTATGTGAAGGTATCTGTCTGTACCAATTGCTGATTCCTTACTGATATGGGCTCAGGGTTGCTCACATTGAGCGTCATGACCTCAGACTTCTTTAAATTGATGTTCAAGCCCACCTGCTGGCTAAATTTATTAAGTCTATCCGTTTTTTCCTGGATGTGTTGATGTGAATGTGCCAGCAGTGCAATGTCATCTGCATATTCCAGATCTTCCAATGTAGAAAATGTAGTCCATCTTATTCCTCTTGGACTGCCCTCTGTTGTCTGGCGCATCACCCAGTCTATGACTGTTAAAAAAAGAGTGGTTGATAAGGGGCATCCCTGTCATACTCCTGTCTTCACCTCGAAGGTTAGGTTGCTCTGCCCAACACTACACGTAAATTTGGGTATATAGTGTTCTTTTTCTATATAGTACCTTGCATTTGTTGTTTTTCCAGACTGCAAATTATATCGCATTTGGTGTGGCGTTTTCTAAGATCTGTTGGTGTATCTCTTCCCTGTTTTTGAATGTTGTAATCAAATCAGCTGCTTCTTAAGACGTGCCTGAGGCAGTAGTGGTCCTATTCTATGTCTCCTCAGAGACCCCCTGGAGACTACACAGAGACCCCTGGAGACTACACAGAGACCCCTGCAGACTACACAGGGGCCAAGTAAAAACATCTCAACAGAAAATTTATACTGAATGTTTATCAAAGAAAGAGCTGTTTTAATTTGAGCTTGAGGGAAGATAAGGAAAACTCCAGAAAGACGGTGGATGGGTACTGAAAAAATCGACAAATGATGATTTGTCTTACGATGACAAAAGACAAAGAAAATTAGAACTTGCCTCATTTGAGCAGCAAACAGTCACCATATTTTAATAACGGATCCTCATTATTAGAGAAAGCAATAAATATGAAAAAAGGGAGATCATCATGCATGAAATAATAAGCAAAACTAAATATTTTCTTAATTAATCTATTTATTGATAAGTCATAATAATGGACAAGTACTTGATATCATTTAGCATGTCTACATTATGCTTTATGAAAATAATATCAGAAAGTATATGGTATATTACAGCAACATTATAGAGACAAACAGGATAAAATGCTGAGAATGCTCAAAGTAAGTTTTGTTTTTCAATAGTTCTTGGTGCTAGACTTAAGGAGCATTCAAACTGAGCTATAATGGGATAGAGCTAAAAATTAACGCTGGAGAAGTTCAGTGAAATATCTAATTTAGCAGTAGAAAAGCATAGTAAGAATTCCTAACACACAGCAAACTGTTACTTAGAAAACTGTTTCAAGTTACAAACTGTTACTTAGAAAAATGTTTCAAGTTACAAACTGTTACTTAGAAAAATGTTTCAAGTTACAAACTGTTACTTAGAAAAATGTTTCAAGTTAATTTTTCGCACAACTCATAATTACATGTGTCAGTGAATCTCTGACATGTTACTAAATCCCGTCATGAAGAAGTTACAATGTCCTTTTCATACTACCTCTCAGTATACAGCGTATTTATTTCAGATTCATGTCACGATTATATTCTCTCTATATAATTTACTCTCATTTACTACCATTATGTTATCTTGATATCAAGGATCTACAGTCCTTTCTCATCTTTCACATTCATATTTTAATGTTGTCCAAAACTGTATGCTGTCAAATCAGTTTTTCATTCACTCCCTTATGGAATTTAGTCTTGTTTATTATTTAGTCAATAGTTCAACCAAAAAAAAAAATATTACAGTTAAACATCAACTTAAATGGTGTCCCTTCTACAAGAAAACAAAACTGTTCCGACTTGCCACTTGGCACTGTGCGATAGTGATTAAACCTAATTGGCACAAGGAGATAGTGAATGAAGCTGATGTTTTCATCTTTTCTAATTATGTGTATGCTGAAAGCATGGAAATGTAACTACTGACAGTACACAAGGTGTACTCTTAGAATGTGTACAGAAGAAAATTAACACTGAATGCATATGGGAAGAAATTAACAATAAATTCAGATGTGGCTGCAAGCTCTTCATCTCGGTGAACTAAAAATGTTAATTCTATCTTGTTATCTGCATGGGCTACTTGCTTGTTTATCAAGAAATTTTATAAAAAAATGAAATTTAATAATAATAATTCTGATGTAATGAAAATGGAAAAGCTAAAGTCAGCTTCTCTGATCATTAGTGAAAAATAGATGTTACATGTATTTAAAATGAACAAGCACAATATTGATTACCCAAACTAAGTGGAACTGATCATTAATAACATAATCGTTGTTCCAGTAACTAAATAGTGTCAATGTTCGTAAATTAAAGTCAAAAGAAAATAAAGAATACTGTATTCACACATGAATAAAGTGGCAGTTACCATTAAAACTGCTCTAACATAAGGCCACCATTCGAACTTCTTTAGCCAAACCATAATAGCCTTACAATCGGAAGAGCCGTCGAAGCTTCTGTTGAGTTCTGATACCACTCACACAAAAGATGCTCTGGCATTAGTTCCCCTTAGTGTCACTTTTGACAGAGTCATAAATACAGCATCTCCTAGTGATGCATCATTTGCCCATGACAATTTTCTAGTTCTTCCAAAATCATCATAGCTGTACATTGACATTTAATTCTTAAAATGTTCTTTTTAATTTTTTTATCGTTTTTATAGCATTGCTGTCTCACAGTTATGAATAATTGCTAGAGGAGACCCACTTTCAACCTTTGCAAAAAGGTTTAAAATTTCTGGCAATTTCAATGTGTAAAGCATAGAGCCATACAGCACTAGACAACTACGACACTCAATTGAAACTAAATTCACTCACCTCATTTGTTTAAAAATATACTTCTGATGATTTAACAAACAGAATTTCTACAGTAAGCTCCAGGAAACAGTAAACTAAGCAACAAGATGAAACATTGAGATAAATCGTAGGAGTTCTGAATGCAAAAGTCAGAACAGACAACAGCAACAATGATATGATTATGGCAACAGAAATCTTTGTCAGCATTAGCAATTTAGATGAACTGGCCACTGAAGATACTATCTTTCAATATAAGAACATATGTAAAGTCACAGGGACCTCATAACATAGGCAAAGAGTAAGCCAAAGTGACCATTTCACCACAGATAAGAAAACAAAGATATATAAAGGTGAGAAGAGAAGCAGAAGTAGAATTATATCACTACCATCTCCCAGGCACTCTCCAGGTAAAAATTGAAAGTTTTCAAAAACCTAGTGGAAAAATAAGTCACATACCCCTGAGAAACTCATTAAAATCAGTCAAGACTGTCATCAGGAGACTACCTGCAGAACTGTATATAAAGACAAATTGTCTTCACACTGGACAGTGGAGTCAGACAAGGATATCTGCATGCACTAGCGATCTTCTGCATGGTCAAGGATTGGGTGATGAGACAGAAAACAGAAGGATGGAAAATACAGATACACTGGGCATTTGTCCAACTAGAAGATCTTAATTTTGCAGATGACCTATGTCTTTCATCACATAAACAAAAGGACATGGAGGAAAAGACAAAATATATTAACAGCAGAAGTAGCAAAAACAGGACTTACAAAGGAAATTGATTCAATTAACATGATTTGAACAAGTGCAAAGCTTTACCTACTTGGCAAGTAGCACTGACAAAGGAAGAGGAACAAAACAGGATGCAAGGATAAATAAAGTCAGATTTGTCTTCCTTTAACTCTCTCTGACCAGCATGCAACTCTGTAGCTTTAACTCTCTCTCTGACCAGCATGCAACTCTGTAGCTTTAACTCTCTCTGACCAGCATGCAACTCTGTAGCTTTAACTCTCTCTGGCCAACATGCAACTCTGTAGCTATCTCCCAGAAAAATGAAATTAAGCTGTTCATCACAAATGTAAAATCTGTGCTGCTCTACAGCTCAGAAATGTGGCATGTCACCACGGATACCACATCCAAATTCAGGACATTCACCAACACATGCCAGGATTGCAAACTCTGTATCAAGTTGCCAAATGCATAAGACACAGAGTCCTGTGGAACAGAACTAGATAACAACCAAAGGGGCTGGAGATTAAATGAAGACAATGGAGATGGATAAGACAATAGGACACATCCTCAGTGAGCTACCATGCAGTATAACCCAGTGGGAAGAGAAGTAGGGTGGCCAAAGACAAACCTGGAGATGGAAAGTGGGAGAAACAGCAAAGACAGCTGGACTATTATTGTTGAAGCTGTAGAAGACAGCCCAAAATATGAAAGGGTGGCAAGCAACAGTGCAGCTCTTTGTTCCATATGCAGAATCAAAATGACTGATTGACAGACAGCCCGTTTCAAAACCAATTTATTTGTGGATCTTAAACCACTGTTACGTTACTCCCATTCATAATTTCCCAGAGTAACACTTGCACATGGACTTCAGTGTCTCAGCCTGCACTTCTTACAAGGCTAAGCAATATGTCTGCAAGCTTTTTTTTTTTTTTTTTTAAAAGGAAAAATTGGGGTGAGGTTATTGTGGTTTCAGCTACCCCAGGTTTGGATAAATGACACTGTACTATATTTCAAGATGGTGATTCATTTTGAAACAGCTCTAGAACTAAAAATTAGATGAAACTGTGAGTCTCTGAACTTTAACATTTCAAACACACATAAGTTTTCACTACAAAGTATGGTTTTAGCGTTTTCGTTCTTTTATACAAAGATCTATTATCTATCAATTACATGACATAAATGTCTCAAAAGAGTGAGGCGATCTTAATATGTTAGTTCTCTTTTACAAAGATCGATGGACAACTCACCATGTGACATTAGCATTTCAAAATATAGATGCATGTCTGATTTTCTGTGACATCTTACATCCACTTCAGTAAAACACTTTAATATGTTACTGTAAACATTCTATGAAGAACTGTAGTCTCAGTTGCCTCTAAAGATATAAGCCTTGAATGAATACAGAAGACTATAATATGTGAATGTATACAGTAAAATGTAATCAGTAAATGTACATAGAAGGAAATAAGAAATGTTTACAGAAATATGAAATTATTGAAAGTATTCAGAAATTATAATGAAAATAACTGCACCTCAAACATGCTATAGTTAGGCAGGAGATACTTTAGAAAATAATGATATGAGTAGGCATAATAAATATTTAAAATTATCACAATGATACACAAAGATCTGCAGTAACAAATGGAACCTCCAGGTCATTAAATTTTTTGTTTGTTATTTAATTTATGGAGAAGATCTTCTTTAAAGGCAATCAAATATTAATATATTGCCAGCATTGATTCCATTTTTTTTTTACACCTCAGTTCAGCAGATTGGAGGGACAAGCATTCTCCTCTAATTCAGGTGCTTTTCAAGCAATGTGGATCACTTCAAACTGGCAAGGAACATGGCACAAACTGGTTCAGTATACCATAAGATTGGTATGCCAAATGACAATGACAGTCCACCATTTTAACACTTCTTTTTATACATCCTTGTGGCAATGAGTTAATTCTGCCCTGTTGATTCAAGATCTACAGATATATGTTGGAGGAAAAAAAACATACACACATGCATACACTTTCATTATTATAACATGGAAGAACATTTTAATAAAGTGGCACATGTCAAAGTTAACAAATCACATAATATATTGCTTTACTGGTAGAAAAGTTAATTATATCTCGGCTCTTTGACCTATGACATCAAAAAGAAGGTGACATAATAATTGCTGACACTCAATTCCTTTCAGCAAAATTCCTCCATGCTCAGTTCATATTATGCCGCCAAGACTGAAAACATGATGACTTATGGTCAACATCTCGATTCACAAGTAAAGTGTAATCCCATAGCAGATACTGTGAAAGGGGAGTGAAGTGTTCGAGCTTTCACTTACACTAGGTCTCATCCCTATGATGTGGGGTGACTAGCTACCTTCCTTGCTAAATTTACCTTCCCTAACTTACCCCTTTTTCACAGAGAAGCAAAAACTTTAATCACTCCACTTTACCTCTCACAAGTATCAGAGGTAATTTATTACCACAAATTTCTGCACCCATGACCCATATCTGTAATCTTAAATGCAGTAAACAATCATAATTATTAAGGCAACTGTACAGTCATGAACAAGTTAACATTTAAGTTCCTAGTGAAAACAATCAAAGCTAATGCACGTCATTTTTATTATTAATCTTTGGTGAAAACAACTGAGAAGTCATTTCTTTAACCAGCGACTATCGTAAACATAATAAATATATAATACACAGGAAATGTACTGTTAGTGACATAGATATTCTGAGCCTGGCTTTCTTTATTATCATTTCAATGAAGTTTTTTAGTATCCCAAACAACAAAATGCAGCAGGAAATATTCATAGAAGAAAATTCACTCAGAAATAATTCACAATCCATAATTTTTAAAAAGAAATATGGAATAAGATAACACTCAAACCTTTCATTTATAGATTAAAACAACAAACAATCATGCCTTTCAATTTCTGCTAAATGTGTTAACAAGACCAAAAATTATACTTTACTGAATATTTGTGATTATCATAATACACTACAGCAGACATCATTTTCTTCACAGTGTTCATTTACTTGATTTGTCTAATGAAGTATTTTGTGTGGATTATTTTTGTATTTTCAAGTTTGCTGTGGATGTGCATCTTAATCCTAGACTGGGAAGTGCACCATTCTACTTTCACAAAATAAGCTGCATACACCTATGTTTCTATAAAGTGGGTGTGTGTGGCATAGTCATTCTGTGAGAAATGTCATATACAAAATCAGTAACTTGCATGTGATTATAAATACATCTTGTGAGGAACATAGTTTATAGCCAGCATGTTCACAAATCCTTTCAAATATACTAATAAAGACTACCAGTTATACTGGCAAGTTTTGTTAGAAGTCTTACATAAACCTTATATCGTCAAGTGGAATCACCATATTACCTATGGCAAGAATTCACTTTTACTACAAACATATTCAACTAACAATACAGTAAAATGTTAAATATGTATCTGGAATTGTGACATCACACAATTGTAATAAAAATAACAAATGCATCTTTTCACACACTCATAATCATGTTGACAATTAAATTGAAATGGATACATCTGAACTGATGGGTGACTAAAAATTGGAAAGTTTACAGAGCACTTTCGTTACATCATATAATCTTACTTGATATATCTAAAAAGTCCTTTATAGCAGACAGTAAAATGGTGACATGTTAACAATTCAGTCAACATATCTGTTCTTACTGATAATTTAAAAAAAAAAAAAGAGGAAGACAATGAAGAATGTCACTGTTAAAATCTACAAAGATAGTAGGCCACAACAGAATTACTAAAATGATTAAGGCATGATTAATGACAAGTGAAAAGAAGATCAAGATATACAAAGTAGAACATTAAAGTACAATAAATAAGAGAAAATGCCAAAAAGACAAACTGCAAATCATTTTCTTTTTAAAACTGAAGAAGAAAAGTATCCTGCTCAACTCCTAATGATTAATAATTATGGATAGTATATTCAAATTCTGCTATTCAATTAAAATCATTTCAGAATGTAGCTAAGTGGGAGTTTAATATGGTATCAGTTGTGGTCTTGCAAATTATGAGCACAAAAGGTGTATGTATTATTGTGTGTATGGAAAAAAAAAACGCTTTCTGAATGTGTGAGATCCAAAAGAACTGAAAGCAGATTAGTATGTAATGTTTTGTTTATAAAGTTTTCAAGCTGGACCCCTATGACACTGCAGTGTCAGAGAGAATGTAGGAGGTTATATGTGCATTAACTGTTATTTTACATAAGACTAAAGCTGAAATTTTCTAGTGCCTAAGTGAACTAGAGTTGTTTTAAAATATGTAACTGTGAGATTTGGGCTTAGCCTGCCAAAACTAAAATTTCAATTACAAATTAAAAGGAGTTCCCCATGGGAAGTGTTTATTGTTGAGGAATCATGTTCTGCTTTCATGCATCGTAGCATAGACTGTTCTCTGCCCCTTAACACAGTGGGACCTTCCCTGTTCTCTGCTTTCACTCATTTCATTGAGGAGTAAAGCAGATAAATAAATTTTATTACACACTAAAGGACCAAGGTTTAACTCATTCTAACCCAGGCATTTTTTCAGTTTTTTCCAGGACCCAATCGTATGCAGACATTTTTTTTCTACAATTGATGTTTTAAAAACAGGCAGTAGACACATATATTAATTTAGTAAATATACGTATTATGCATCAAACTTTAGGAAATTGGTTGCAGAATGTTGTGAAATACTGTTGAGTTCTTATGTGATGTTATAATTGGTTGTGAAAGTAAGTGTACACTTCAGTTTGGGTCAAAAGTGACAAAAAGGTCACATTTTAATTTTGAGCTTTCATTCCTCTTGTTACATGTTCATAAATTGTTTTATTTGGTAATTACTCAAACATATTCATTTTCCACATTCAAAATTTGCAGGTATACATCTAATATTAAATTCCCACTTCTCTATGTTTAGTAGTTATTGCAGTTTCATTATGTCTCCTCAGCATTGTCTCTTGTCTACTATATTTTAAATTTCTCACCGTGTTGCAATATAGATGCTATTACAAACTTCAGCTGTGTTGCGTATTTCTTGGTAATAATAATCTTTCACTGACAACCTACAAGGACAGTGGTTTAGGCAGAACCTAAAACTTAACATCATGAATATGTAACTCATACAGAGAAGGGAAAATGTGATCCCAAGATGAGATGTACAGTAAAGTTACAAGAATGTATGCACCAAAGGGATCATGGGAAGAAAACGAAGGATGGAGATAATTACTATGTTATTGCTCTGGTCCTGTTATGTAAAAATTATTAAACAATTTAAAAGGATGCAACAATTTTGAACAGTTTTAGCGTAAACACAATTACCGGTGAACAAAGCAACCAAAAGCCTAAAAGCAGGTTTTCATGCAACTTGGACAAAAACAAGGCGATTTAAAACAAGGTCATGACTTTGACATAACGTTAAAAATGTACAAAAATAACAATGGCATTCATTCTGTAGTGCATTAATAAAACATATTATGTGCACTATACACTGTTTATCCAGTGCTGACAAGAGAGAAGTGATTATCTCTATAATGTCATGGTCTCATCTTTGTTTGGAATCTATATGTTACAAGTTAATATAATTTTTGCAATAGTTTTTGGCCTGAATAACCATTTCTAAATGCAAAAATTAAAATTAAAACACCTATTTCTTCACCCTAATTAAACAACTATTTCTTCACCCTAATTAAACAACTATTTTCATTTTTTAGATCATTAATTTCTTAGTATTCAAAGAGCTGATGACCATAATACCTGCTTCTAGTGTCACTTTTGAAAAACTACACAGGAAGCCTTGGAAAATAGAAAAACTGGCCAAACTCTATGGACTCCCTGTTCATCTTCATCGATCTTTAATCTAGCGTTCACAAAACAACGAATGCATCTTGTAGTTGATACAAAGACAATGTACCTTTGACAGAGCTACAGACTCTGCAGGCTAGGTTTTGTTGAACAGATTCTGTTCATTTGCCTATAATTTCAAAGTTTTAAGAAGCCTTAAATAAAATCTGTGAAGTAGAAAAATTAAAATGGTCACATCAAAACACGTATTTCAGAAAAGTGCACTTGCTTATTTAAAAATGCTAATTTAAAACAGTATCTTCTAAAAATATGATGAATGACTAGTCCATTTCTATAGATAGTCACATAGATGTCAGCTTTTAAGTGAACATTCAATGCATTGCATACAACATGAGAATAGGTTGTAGTCAAATATGTTACAAAGAGGAAATGATAATGCTCACAATAGAACGCAGCAAGGTAAAAGTATGCTCAAGTATATCATTTTCTCATTTTCTTACTACAGAAGAACAATAATGCTTTGGAGGCTTTGCAGACCTGAAGGGAACATAATGTGGAAGTCATATTTTTCATTGTAACAAATAATCTACTTGTGGATTCCTTATAAGAGTGACTTGCTTTCTTAGATCCATAGAATTTACTTATGACTACATCTACGATTATTAAACTATTTACTGTCATACCTGCTAAAAAGCCAATTTTGAAAATTATTCTTGAAAACAAGTTGAGATGCTTACAAAATAAACTGCAATTGGAAATGTTCATAATCTTTAAAACTAAGGTAACATGCAACATTTTTTTTTCTGAAGCCAAATATTTGTTGCTAATTTTATGCAAACTGATCTAAAAATATTTTATGTTCAACTTAAAAATGCAATTAAACTTCAAGACATTATAAGGCACATACATTTCAAAACTAATGATTTGGAAGTACAGATATCAAGTAAGTAATTACCGTAGTTATAATAATAACAGAATCTAACTGCCAGTTATCTCCTAATGTTTAAACGCCAACACAAAATAATGTTTCAGAAAATGGAACTAATTATCAAAAGCAAATTACTTCTTGCAGTAAAAGTAACAGACAGTATTAACTTGGTTCTAGTAAACCAAAATTGATCTTATTTGCCTACAAGAAACTGTTGTGCTTCTATCATCAAACAGTAATGATGTATATCAATCCACGTATATAGTTTTGTATTATTCTTCACTGTATCCAACAAACACTGAGAGAAAAAGGACCTTGTGCTGATCTGATTTAAACCATCGTGATGCACTAACAACAAGTAAATATGAACACAGATTCTCTCTCTCAACCAAAGTGTGTAAAAATTGTTTTAATTCTATTATTTAAAAAACCTAACTACATATCTTCATATGAGATGAGTGTATCAGGAAATGGGGCAGGCTGTTTTCTTGATGCCTTTCATATTAGGAAGGGCATACCAGTCCACAGCGGTTCCATTCAGAGAAAGGTTTCGTATACAACCAAAGAACATGTCTGCAGATAAACTGGCAGGCTGAAAGATTTTCTCTGTGGACAATAGAATATAAAATAATCACAATACAAGGAACACATTAATGAACAAAAAAGACAAATGTTCTATATCATGGATCTCTTACTTATACTGTTCCCATTTCTTTCACTGTAAATTAGTTTATTTACCATTTTGAACTGTTCGTACCTGTCAACCTCCAGAGACAAAAGCCTGTATGCCGGACCAGTAAAAACTTGTAAAAACCAATACAAACACCCAAAAAAACCTTATGTAATACGGTTTTAATATGATGAATAACATATACAAATTAAATAACATTTAAAATAGTGCGATATAAAACATACTAATAAAGTCTCATGCTGTTCTTCATGTGTATTAGAAATGCTTACTTACTTAGTCGTTCCCCTTCTACCGTGAGGTGTAGAGGTTTGGAAGAGAGAGCGCCAGACTATCCTATCGGCTGTCTTCCTCCTGGCCTGGTTCCATTCTAGTCCTCGGTCCTTCAAAGATTGTCTATTGTTGTCCTCCCAGCGGACTCTGGGTCGTCCTGGGGGTCTGGATCCCTGGCTCTTTGTTTTCCATGCTTGTCGTGGTAGCCGATCTTCTCCCATTATGCAGACATGGCCAAACCATCTAAGTTGGGACTGTTCTATTTGGGTCTGCAGGGGGTGGCATTTTAGGCCTTGACATATCGTCTGGTTGCGGACTATGTCTCTTCTTGTTACTTCAACTACCTTCCTCAGATACCTCATTTCTGAGGTTTGGATCTGGCTTTTGTGGGTTGTAGTCAATGCTGTGAGTGAAAATAATTTAAAATGTGTTTTAAATTATTTCCATAGGTTATAATGGACCTTTGACAGAGCTACCGACTATATAGGCTTTTATAGGTTATAATGACAGAGGAAAGCACAGAGAGACAAGTTGCTTCCTTTACCGATGGACAGTCAGTAATTGCAGCATTGAAAAGCCAAAATAATACAGACCTGGATGACCTCAGAATAGTGCTGCACAAACTATGTCAACGATTCAAAAGTGTTGTGATCCAATGGATCCCAACTCATTGTAACATCACCGGCAATGAAGAGGCTGACAGACTGGCAAAAGAAGGTGGAAATCTACCTCAGCCTGATGCAAGCATAACTTTCAAGGAGGCAAAGAATTTTATCAGAATCAGATACAGAAACAAATGGGATGTAATCCAGGTCACACACAAAATGATGCATACTACCAGCTCAACAGAAGAGAACAAGTGGTAATCTTTAGACTCTGCACTGGCTACGACAGATTGAGAAACCATCTATTCAACAAGGTTGTTTCCGTAACTTCATTGTTTTTTTTACACAGACAGGGGTGTCAGCCCTATGCTAAAACCCCCAACCTGGAGGACCAGGGTACCAGCTTTTGTCTGACCCCTACCCACACAGACCAGTCCAGCTTGGTTGAACCTACCAGGAGTAAAACTCCCACTGGCATAGCTCTGGGGATTGTCAGGGTACGCAAGCTGCCATACCGCTACAAGGTATAGGTACCATTGATGGCAGATTCAACAAGGTAAAGACAGGAATTACCTATCAGTGTAACTGTGGCATTGATAACAATGACTAAAGAACATTTGCTTCAAAGTTGCCCAACATATGCGGAACAGAGAAAGTGCATAAGGCCGACACCAGTAACATTCGTGGAAAAGCTAAACGGAGATTCAAATAGCCTCAAACTGACTACTGCTTTCTTTCAAAACATTCAAGTGGACGTCTGAGAGTGTACGAAGAAGAAGATATCCCTTAAAGTTATTATGGCATTCATAACATGGTGATGTTTGTGTTAGTTTTGTAAAATGCACCAGGAAATCAATAACTTTCTAACAGATGTCAGATTATAACTATAACTGTGGTGATGACATACATAGGCCTTATCCCAACTAACATAATTACCGATGTATGTTACGTCGGTCGGTCTCACTCAAAATAGTAGCTCGCGCCAGAAAAAAAGTATGCAACACACGGTGTGCAACTTGCACGGTGTGGGTGTTAAATAAAACAAATACTTTGGTTTTTTTTTTTTATTTTTTTTTTATTCTTTCACGAAATTAGTAGCGCTCGACAAAGAAAAAGTGCTGTTTATTCTAACGGACGAAGACAAAATTGATTCTGCTGATAAGATCGATCGTTATGTATGTGCAGAGATCCCAGATCAACGATATGAGCCGGAATTACATGAATCTGTCATCCGTACCATGATTCATGGACCGTGTGGTGCTCCTTGCATGGAGAACACTAAGTGTACTAAGAATTTTCCGAAATGGTTCAATGACCAAACAATTACCGATGTCAATGGATATAAAGTTTATCGTAGACGTCAAGACATTCAAGTTCAAATTGGAGATCGAATAGCCGACAATAGATTTGTTCCTTACAATAAATTTCTTATACGTAAATACAACTGCCACATTAACGTCGAGTCATGTCAATCTGTGAATAATAACTTAATTCCTCACCGTGTGTATGCTGGCCACAGCTGAGGAATGCAATCGTGTTGAAAAATTGTATTGTTTCCATTATATATACTCTCCCGAAAATAGTTACAATCAACAAAGAAAAGCGTTCAAATGATGGTGTTCATGAACAGTTTGATTACACTGTATAATGGAAAGAAACCCGTCAAGTTTGACAGGTTATTGCTAGTATATAATAATGTAATAAAAATTAAGATAAAACACTGCCATGTTTAAAAGCAAACATATCCTAGTAGTTGTAAATTGATGTGCTCTGAGAACGCACAGCCCACGGCTGTTTGCGAGCGATACTTTAGTTTTTTGTTTTTTTTTCCTGACCGCGCTATTTATAGTTATCGTGACAGAGGTCACGTGTTCAACTTCCCAACGGGAAAAAAATGTGGCGGCATTTACTTTTGATAGGGCTTAATTAATGCTTTTAGGCTACTTTATTATTATAAATACCGGCTTTAATTTTGCGTAAAGCTAGACTAGAAATGTTAGAGTAAATTTTAGAACAAGAACAAACATTTTATCACAATTAGAACAGAAGATATAATAGTCTGAAATAGTGTAAAATTTACGTTTTTTTAATATTTTGTTATGGTTTGTTTCTAATGCAATTTACACTAAAATGATTACAATCAACATGCATAACAAATTACAGAAATCAAAAGTAGAAAACCTGCAGAAAATGGATATCATAGTTTTGTTTTGGTTTCATGTGTCAAACATTAATTATTGAAACATTAAATTTCAAGTCCACATTTATTACCTTAAAATAACACACCCAATTGTCCCCAAAACATGAGAGCTAACAATTATCTCAATCAGACATCACGATGGTCATGTAAAAATGAGTATGGTCTTGAGTAAAACGAAATGTTCAATTTAATAAATAAAACATACACCTATTAAATGATTTCCCCACTCTGTTAATTCTGTCACTCTCACGCAACAACTGCCATAATTTGCTCTAGCCCCAAAATTTCGCTCAATTATCATTCACACTTCCTTTTTTTATAGGAGGAATCTGTACATTCACAGATGGAGAAATTTGTAACAAATGAGTTTCCATTATAAATTTTAATTGTGAAGTTATATTTTTAATACCGCTGGCGCGTCTTTCAATTTTGGAAATAGTGGAATGTATGTTTTTCTAAAATGTCTTTCTTCTTTGATCCTTAGCCGCCGACCGTCAAAGCAGTCAGTGGCCATCACGCCTAGTGGCGTCTTGTAAGGCAACAACAAATTGATTCCACTTTGCTCGGTCGGTGGCCATCCTTTTTACAGTGCCCCAACTCTGGTTCATTCTTGTATCTCAGCCTCCACAGTTCTCTGCCAGGTTGTTTTTGGTTGGCCTCTCTTTCGTTTTCCTTCAGGGGGTCCAAAGCATAGCTGTTCTTGTGATGGCATTGGGGTGTCTTCTGAGGACATGGCCAACCCAGCTCCAGCGTTTGCCAGCTATGATGGTGTGCATGTCCTCTTGCTTGCTCCGAGTAAGCAGATCTTGGTTGGTGATGGTATTCAGCCAAAAGATTCGGTGAATTTTCCTTAGGCATGTTGTGTAAAAAGAGGACAATTTCGACATTTCCTTCTCTGTAACTCTCCAGCATTCCGCACCATAGAGAAGCATAGAAAGCACGCAGCTCTGATATTATCTTAATTCTGTGCTTGTGCTGTATTGAAAGGACTTCCAGATGTTGTTTAGGCTTAAAAAAGGCTGTTCTTGCCTTATTCATTCTGATGTTGATGTCTTTGCCTGCCCCGCCGCCTGGTGTTACTATGCATCCTAGGTATGTGAAGGTGTCTGTCTGTACCAGTTGCTGATTCCTTACTGATACGGGCTCAGGGTTGCTCACACTGAGCGTCATGACCTCTGACTTCTTTAAATTGATGTTCAAGCCCACCTGCTGGCTAAATTTATTAAGTCTATCCGTTTTTTCCTGGATGTGTTGATGTGAATGTGCTAGTAGTGCAATGTCATCTGCATATTCCAGATCTTCCAATGTAGAAAATGTTGTCCATCTTATTCCTCTTGGACTGCCCTCTGTTGTCTGGTGCATCACCCAGTCTATGACTGTAAAAAATAGAGTGGTTGATAAGGGGCATCCCTGTCGTACTCCTGTCTTCACTTCAAAGGTTAGGTTGCTCTGCCCAACACTACACGTAAAGTTGGCATAGAGGCTTTTTATGATTGACACTATGCAGCTTGGAATTCTGTAAGCCCTCAGTATTTTCCTAAAACTGTCCCTATGTATGCTGTCAAAAGCCTTTTCAAAATCAACGAAATTAATGTACAGCTGTCTTTGCCATTCTGAGCACTGCTCTGTAATGTTCCTGAGAGTGAATATATGATCTACACATCTTCTGTTCTTTCTAAATCCTGCTTGTTCTTTCCTCAGTTTGTGGTCTACTGCTTTTGAAATTCTCTGTATAATTATCCTGCCTAGTATTTTGCTGGGAACTGAGAGAAGAGTGATTCCTCTCCAATTATTGCAGTCTGCAAGATCTCCCTTCTTGGGCAATTTGACAATTATTCCTTTGTTCCATTTTGATGGTGTTGTCCCCGTTTTCCAGACTTGTGCAAATAGTGGTTCTAATAGTTCTGCTGCTAGCTCAGGGTCTGTCTTAACAGCTCTGCATTTAAGTTATCATGGCCAGGAGCTTTTCCGTTCTTTAACCCTTTGATTGCTGTGATGATTTCTTCCTTTTGTGGAATGTCTGTATTTACATCTAGATCGTTTTCAGCCTCAGGAACATTCAATTGTGTCTCTGGTGGTTCCTTGTTCAGAGTTTCTCTGAAGTGCTCTGCCCATCTTGTTTCCTGTCCCTCTGCTGTCATGATGAGATTTCCTTGCTTATCTCTTACTAATGTAATATTGTTTGCACCTTGTTTTCCGCTGATGAATTTAGTTATTTTGTATACTGTGCTTTGTTCATTTCTCAGTGCTGCCTCTTCTGCCTGTCTTGCAAGATCGTCGAGGAAATTCATTTTGTTGGCTCGGGTTTGGATTTTAACTTCCTTGTCCAGCTGACTGTACTGTTCGCTATATAGTTGCTTTAACCTGGGGGACTTCGCTTCTGTTTTCTTTCTTTTCATTTCCTTTCTCAGTGTTATGGTGTTTAATGTTTCTGGTGTTACCCAGTCTTGCTTCTTCCTTTCCTGGAATCCCAAGCATGATTTGCTGCCTTCCTTATATATAGTTGAAACGGTGTTGAATTTCTGGTCTATATCATCAGTCAATGTCTTTTCCTGACTTTTGGCAAGTTGATATCGTTTCTTTATGTCAGCCGCAAAAGCTTTTCTGGTAAGGGGGTCCTTCAATTTGCTGATGTCAAACCTTTTCTGTGTAGTTACAGTTGGTCCAGCCCTTCTTAGTTTCACTTTCAGTTTTGCTACTACTAAATGGTGATCACTTCCCACATCTGCACCTCTTCTTACCTTCACATCTTGTAATGCATGTCTCCATCTACCGTTAATCATGATGTGGTCTATCTGGTTTCTGTCCCAACCATTTGGTGATTCCCATGTTAATTTGTGAATTTCTTTATGTGGGAAAAGTGTTCTTCCAATGACCAGGTTGTTAATACTACAGAAACTTATTAATTTATCCCCATTTTCGTTTGCTGTTCCGCTGCCACATTTCCCCATTACTCTTTCATTATATGTATTGTGTGTACCAACTTTCGCATTGAGGTCTCCCATTACTATAATAAGATCATATCTAGGTGTGTCTTCCATTTTTTCTGCAGTTGTTGATAGAATTCATCCTTGACCTCTTCATCGCTGTCATTCGTTGGTGCGTAGCATTGTATTACTGTAGTATTGGTGAATCTACCTCTCAATCTTAATCTTATCAGTCTGTTGTCGATGGGTTTCCATTCCAGTAATGTCCTTCCTATTCCTCTCTGTAGAATAATGGCTAAACCTTCATTGTGCTGTCCATCCTCTCTTCCAGAGTAAAGTACTGTTTCTCCTGTTGCTGTTTTAACTTTTCCTGCCCCTGTCCATCTGCTCTCGCTTATCCCTAGAATGTGTAACCTATAGTTTCTCATTTCTGCCGTGACCTGTTTTTAGTTTACCTGTCTCATTCATTGTCCTGACATTCCAAAATCCTATTCTTGTATCATGTTTTGCATTCAGGATGTCCGTTCTCATGTCAGTGGCTTTCTTTCGGCTTTCACCACTGACAGTCATACGAGCCTCAGACTCCGGATGTCCGTCCCGCAGCAAAGTTTGTTTATTCGTTGTTGTTTCCGTAACTTCAATTTTTTTTTACATAGACAGCCCTATGCTAAAACCCCAACCTGGAGGACCAGGGTGTCTGCTTTAGTCTGACCCCTGCCTGCGCAAACCTGTCCAGCTTGGTAGAACCTTCCAGGAGTAAAACTCCCGCTGGCATAGCTCTGGGGGTAATCAGGGTATGTAAGCCGCCATATCTCGACAAGGTATTGACACCGATGATGGCAGTTTCTAATATGTGCTGTTTAGGAATTGTCTTACTGGGGAATAGCTTTCTGAACAAAGACATATATTATTTTTTGCTGTTTGTGGTTTTTTTCTAACAATGGATGTGAATAGGGTTTCTTCCTCTTGTGTTAGTGGTTGTGAAGGTGGCTTAGCAAGTAACTGTTGTACTGTGATGTCGCTTTTGAAGACAGGTGAGGTGGATGTACTTGTCGTATGTATAACTGACTTGGTAGGTGTAGATGTGGCAACAAAAACTGGCATGCTAGGGTGAGTAGTGTTATCCACCTCCAAATGAATAATGGTATCGCCTTTAATGTGAGATGACTCATCAACCTCCAGCTGAACATTATCATCACTAGTGTGAGCAGGCACATCAACCTCCTGCTGTACAGAGCTATCCTGACTACAGCTAACTGACTGACTACAGCTAACTGACTGACTACAGCTAATTGACTGACAACAACTAACTGACTGACTACAGCTAACTGACTGACTAGACATGGAGGGGTCAGAAAGAACATCACAGGGGATAGAGCAGCTTTTTGTTTTTAAAACATCAAAAGATGTCTTTACAAAATAATTGCACAGTTGACATTCACTTATAGTTAAATTATGGTCATAGTCTTTCCAGATGTGCTGACTGTTTTCCGATAGTAACTTGGCTGTTTCAAGACACTTCTCATTATGCCTCCTTTTTGAGTTTTGTATTCGTAAGTAACACTTCTTACAAAATATAGTCGAATGCTCTGTGGGTTTATCATCTGATACGTTAATTCCAAACACAAAGAACAGATCATTAAAGTAATTAGAACAGTTTAGTGCTTTATGATTTGAACTTTTTGTTTTGGAAGTTAATGCTCTCTTGCCACAGGCTCTGCACAGTGCACTGGCACAATTCATATGATGCAAAAAAGTATGTTCCATTTCGTTGTTATGTAGTATAGTTTACTTGTGTATGTATAAAGATAATGAAATATTTGGGAGTATCAAGTCTAACACCAGGCTGTAGAATGCTTTATCTGTGAATGAAAAAAGATATACAAACAGTTACTTAGAATTCTTTGGCAGCCGTCGTGTGTACAGGATTGTCTACCAAAGAACACTAATGGAACAGTCCTTATCTCACATACAATAAAACAAAGACATTCATATTATAAATACAAGATTAACAAGACTTGAAAGATAGATCAAAGTATGTGGAAGTAATCTATCTATAGCTTTACATGTTTTTTGAAGCTCATATACGTCTAGTTAAGTATAAATGAATGAAAATGCAAAAACAGATGGTGCTTTACAAAAAGTTATTTTTTTATAACCTTATTTAAGATTTGCGAGTATCAGGAATGCATTTACAGTGATTTAAATGTTATAAAATCTGGTGACAATATGCTTGTTCTTGTAATGCCAAACTCACAAAACTGACTACCACACATTCTCAAGATATGAAACCAAAAAAAAAGTATGTGGAAATAATCTTTAGCTTCCCTTCGAGAAGTCTTTATAATTATAAACTCATAAGAATGGGCTGATTTTTAGATATTACATTAATAAAAAGATTACTTCTGTTAGAGGATTGCTTCATGTCTGCAGCATGGCGCATTCCTCAAATGATTATATCTCCGCGACTGATGTCGATGATTGTTTCATGCTTACAGACATTTGGATTTGTCGACGATCCGAATGGCTGTATCATGGAACACCTCAAACGAATAGAGATATATCTCATCGACCGATGTCGATGATTGTTGCATGTGTGCAAGCATTTGAGTTTGGCCAACTCGGATTGCTGCACCATGGAACATCGCAATTGAATATATATTTACGACGTAGTATGCATATCTCTATGCATGACGCGTATGTCTTGGTAACGTCATTCGACTTGTGGGTTTTGACCCGAACGGCAGTGTGTTTCAGAAGTGTGGCCATTGCCACTTATATTGTGTGGTATAACCACTGGAAAGTGTGTGGCGTTGTCCACTTATTAATTGTGTGGCTGGGAAGCCAATTGAGCAGTGTATTTCTTGAACCAAACGTAAGTCGTCGTATGAATAACGCAGTTTGCATAATTATGGCAGATTAGCCTGGCGTGGTATGCCAAAGGAATATTATGGTACTAGCAATAGTGTAAGCCTAGTATAGATGGATATTGTATAGCTAGCGGCAAGCGTAAGCCTAGTGTAACGGATATTAAACGACTAGCAGTAGACGTAAGCCTAGCATAATAAGTGTATTGCAGAACTAGCAGGATAGTTAAGTCTAGTGCAAAAGGCTATTGTATAAACTAGCGACGGGAGTAAGTCTAGTTAGCCTCTGAATTTATGCCAAAGGACATTGGCCGTTAAAAGGAACTGACCTCTAACCAGAACTCTAGATAGAGATTAATGAACATGTGTTAATGAAATAATGAGAACTCTTACAGATCGTACATGAATGTGATGTGACTTTTGTTCCCATGTAGTTGGTGTCTGCTCATGGAATGAAATTACTAATTAAATATTTTGAGTCGTCAAAATCACAGTCTTATCAACTGTCGTATTCGGAGTTGAGTTAAATGCTGTCTATATTCAACTGATCATGACTAGTGATGATTAATGTCTTAACACGCTGCATCTCACACTACCAATATAATCAATACGACAAGAGACTAATACAGGTCAGTCAAGGGTCGAATATTTAATATGAAATATGTTCAGCACATAATGCATCACAAGGGTTAAAGCAGACATTATCGATACCAACGAACAGTATTACGGAATCCTACAAAAGTGATAAGAACCCGAGGGACTTCGACTCTATAAACTGAATACGCATATAACAACTTGGTCATCCTCAAATACTAGGAGTCATCGAAGCACCCATAACATACTGGGGTCCCGAGTCCTTAACATACTGGTGTCAGAAAGTGTCTGGATTTCGTGAATACTGGATCCCCCCTTCAAGTATCGAAGAAAGCTAAAATGATGATGAACGTTTGAAGACAAAATCATTCATTCAAGCCTAACTGGCAACTGAAATGCGCATGTCAGTAAGTGACGTCACTAGATTGATGCCGTCACCGCTAGCAGACAACATTGCCTGAGAGAATCCGAATTTTTCTTCCACCACAAGAGACTGATTCACGCAGATAGAACGGTAATTTTCCACTCAAGAACCTGAACCAGTGGAGAATGTATCTCTTCATCAAAACCATCTGAGGCTGCGACGCGAATCGATTGAAGAAGCTACGTTCGAAGACCGGAGCTAGACTTTCAAACGGTTCCCTACTGCGAAGGTCAATATCTACCATCAACGGACTTCAGCTGTTCAACACTTGCGTGGAAATAGAAGTACATTTAAAGACACTCATGGATTTCTCAGAGGGACAGCTAAACAGATAAGTTCTTGATTGTGCTTAGGCGCTTGAACATTATCATACTGTCCTTGCATTAGCTTTGGTCTACAGTCCATCATCACTTTGCTTACTTTTTTACTATCATCTGTGTTTCCCCCATTCATGTATATTCGTATATTTGTATATTCGTCGTGTTTAATATTGACTGGAATTTTCCCAGGAAAACTTCAGTGAATGTTAACTTCTATTAGATTTGCATGCTTATATTCGCTGACTGAGGATCTGACTGATTATATTTTTTCTTTTGAGTCAGGATATAAATGTTTCTTCAGTTCGCAATATAACCATATTTTGTGTACTTAGCAGTTTCGTCAAGTAAATTACGTCCTCTTTATTTACGTAACCTAATTTCAGTACTGTTGACAATTGTTTTCGTGTGTGATCTAAAACTTCTTTGTCTACATGTTCGTTTAAGACGACTTGTCGTGATATATTTTTGTGATGTAAATTCTTTTCTTTCTTTTACTGATTACTGAGTATAAGTCTCCTTTATTTACTTTATAAGTGTAAATTGGTGTCGTATAACTGAAAAATCATTTCATTGTAACTCATTTGATTGTTTTCACTGTCTTTGTCACATGTTCTTGGAACTTGTTTGTTATTGATTGATATATTCATGTACATATTATAGTGAGTTCTATAAACCTGGTGTATATTATAGACTATTGAAGGTACTCAGAAACCTATTATCATGTCTACACTACAGGAATTCATTGATATTGGAAAAAGTTATGGGAAATCAGGAGCGGAACTACAAAGTTTTGCAGATACGAAATATGATGAATATTTATCGCGTCTGGAAAGAATGGAACAGCGCGATGCGACTAAACGAGCTGATGAGCTTAGGAGGTTTGAATTAACCCAAGAGAGGGAATTGAAAGAAAAAGAAATATCCATGAAATTGGAATTAGAACGATTGACTATAGCTCAACAAGAAAAAGACAGAGAATTTGAGAAAGATAAAATAGCTCAACAAGAAAAAGACAGAGAATTTGAGAAAGATAAAATGGCTCAACAAGAGAAAGACAGAGAACTAGAGAAGGAGAGAATGGCTCAACGAGATAAAGAAATGTCTCAACGAGATAAAGAAATGGAATTAAGGAAAATGGAACTTATGCAACTGGATCAGGCCCATAAAAATGCCATGGAAATGGAAGCATTAAAACTTCATGCAGAAAAAGAAAAAGCTTTAGAATTAGCTAAAGTACAGTCTGAACAGACTAAGACTGCGGCTGGTACAAATATTTTCTATCCTAAGCTAAAAATGCCACATTTTGACCAAACTCGCGATTGTGTTGACTCTTTCTTATCTAGATTCATCATCAAGGTCACAGCTCTGAACATACCCAAGGAAAGATGGAGCAGTCTTTTACTTGATTTTTTGACTGGTGACTCACTTAAATGTTTCATGAGTCTTGATGAAAAGAGTAGAAGCGATTTCGATGTCGTAAAAGAGGTATTACTAAGACGTTTCCAGTTAACTGAGTCTGGATTCAGAGATCGTTTTCATGCGGCTAAGCCAAGCAAGGATGCAGATTTTGGTGAATTCATTGCATCTATTAAACATTTCCTTAGCAGATGGATTGATCTATCTGGTATAAATAAAACATATGAAGGTGTTATAGATCTCATGCTGCGAGATAAAGTTTTATCCGCATGCAGCACTGAATTAGAAGCATTTTTACAGGAGAGACATCCTAATTCTATCAATGAGTATGAAAAACTCGGAAGACAGTATCAGACCGCACATCAGAATAAAGATCTTCATAGATCGACTATTCGAGATCCTATGCCTGTGTGCGCGGCACACCATGATCAGAGACCTCGATCGAAGAGCTTTGATGGACGTTGTCGTTCAGATTATTATCAATCCGACAGAGGTTTTTATAACTTCCGTCGTCATCGCTCTCCTTCGAATTCATATCGACGAGGTTATAGAGGATATTCACCTCATGATCGTGGGTATCACAGAGGCAGGGATTATGATGGTTCACATCAGAAAGGATACTATAAACAGAGATCATCTTATGGTAGAGATGCCAGGAAGGATGACTCTACTGATTTTTATTATAGCAATAAAAAGTCAGTCAATAATAACAAAGGTAATGCCAGATCTCCGTCGAGAGACAAAAATAAACATAGACATGCAAATAATTGCAGTGTCAAAAAGGAGAAAGGTAATGATGATAATGATCATGCGAACGCATGTATGGTAATGAATGATACATGTTATGAGTGTCAGTCGAAAAACAAATTAAAGTCTACAATTACACTTGATTGTGGTCATTGTATGCCAACAATGTCGGCATGTGTAAATGTCGGTTATCTTACATTTCATCCCGGAATATTGGATGGTAAAGTAGTGAGAGTTTTGCGTGACACTGGGTCCTCAACGATAGGCATAAAGCACTCGCTTATCGAGCCCTCAGCTTTTACAGGCAAATCAGTTAAGTGTGTCACATTTGGTGGGAATATAGAAACTTTCCCTGTGGCACGAGTATACATTGATACTCCTTTTTACACAGGCACTGTCTATGCCTGCGGCTTGAGAGCACCCATTACTGAAATTATAATAGGAAACATACCAGGAGTTAAAGATTGCACTCCTGAGGAGATTGCAATGTGGGTTGAATCTCACCCACAGGTGGCAAATGCTGTTGTAACGAGAGCACAACAGTTAGCTACGGACATGGCTACACCACCTCTTCCTATAATAGATACAATTATGTCTCAAGTTGGCACTGTTACACCTTCTGTTTTTGCAGAAAAACAGAAGAGTGACCCAACATTACAAGGATTGTTTAGCCGAGCAGAACAAAAAACGATTAAATACACAGCAGGGGCTAAACAATGGTTCAAAATAAAGAAATCAATACTCACTAGATATTATGATGATGGCAAAACAATTATACATCAAGTGGTAGTTCCTAGGGAATACAGACCATTGGTCCTACAAACAGGTCATGACTCCCCTATGGCAGGTCATATGGGGATCAAAAGAACATTGTTTCGTGTTACGTCACAATTTTATTGGCCTGGGGTTAATAAAGATACAAAGTTATACTGCAAATCATGTACAACATGCCAAGGTATAGCACGTAAGGGCAGGTTCCATACGGCACCCTTACAGATTACAGACGTGCCTGAAAGACCTTTCAAAAAGATTGCAGTAGATATAGTGGGTCCGTTATCAATTGTTTCAAATAATGGATTTCGTTATATTTTAACTTGCGTAGATCTTTGCACGCGTTGGCCAGAAGCCATACCGTTGAAAACCATCACAACTGCATCTGTGTCTGATGCATTATTTTCGATATTTTGTCGAATCGGTTTTCCGGAGGATATTTTGTCAGATCAAGGATCACAATTTACTTCCAACATTATGAGGGATTTAGAATCCATGTTATCTGTTCACCACTCGTTTTGTAGTGCTTATAGGCCCCAATCAAACGGTGTGTGCGAGCGCTACAATAGCACTCTAAAACAGATGTTATCTAAGATAACTGAAGAATGCCCTCGTGAATGGGACAGGCTTCTGCCGGCGGCCCTGTTCGCTTTTCGTGAAGTGCCTCACGAAAGCACGGGGTGGTCTCCGTTCGAATTGGTTTATGGTTCGAATCCTCGCGGACCAATGATGATACTCAAGGATTTGTTGATTGGAGCATCAATTGATACAGCCACTCGAAACAGCTACGAGTTAGTTATTGATCTCCGACAACGAATCATCGATGCGTGCACTTATGCATCCCAGAGTATAAGATCAGCCACTCAACGATCAAGATTATTACATAATCAAAAGAGAATATTAAGATCCTTCAAACCAGGGGAAAAAGTTTGGTTGTTGCTACCTCATAACGATAACAAATTACTGATATCATGGCAAGGTCCATTTGATGTTATCAAACAAGTCACAGATGTTGACTACTCGGTGAACGTTAGAGGTAAAATCAAAACCTTCCATGTCAACATGCTAAAATTAGCAGTTGAAAGACCACAGGAATTAATTCCTGTCATTAACTCTATTGATGATTCTTCACATCATACTGCTTCTTTTGCAGTTGTTCATGAAGAAGATACCACTTCGTCTATCCCTTTACAATTCCAATTACCTTCTTTGCAATCATCGGAATCTTGGAAGGACGTGACTATTTCTTCTTCACTATCTTCTTCACAACAAGATCAAGTTCGGGATATTCTCATTTCTTTCAATGATGTTCTCACCGACCTTCCAGGTCAGACATCGCTTATATCCCATGATATTACTCTTACTGATTATAAACCTATCAAACTTAGACCCTATCCTATATCTTTACACCACAAAGATAGGGTAGAGAAAGAGTTAAAAGAGATGATACATTTAGGTGTAATATCTCCTTCGGAATCACCATATGCATTCCCAATGGTGATTGTTAAAAAGAAGGATGATTCTTTACGCATTTGTATTGATTTTAGGCGATTGAACAAAATTACAATCACAGACGGTGAGCCTATGCCTCTTTTAGATGATCTTTTGTCAGAATTATCTAATGCTACTTTCTTTAGCAAACTAGATCTCTCTAAAGGCTACTGGCAAATTCCTCTTGCCGAAAATGCCAAACCCTACACAGCTTTCACAACTCCTTTTGGGCTCTACCAATGGAATTATATGTGTTTTGGGTTAGTGAATGCGCCAGCGACGTTTGTGCGCATGATGCGCCGCCTTCTTGGCGATCGTAAAGATGTCATCACGTACATCGATGACATCTGCCTATTTCATGACTCGTGGGAAGACCATATTGATGGTTTAACTTCTCTTCTACATACGTTACGTATGCATGGTTTGACTGTGCGACCTTCAAAGGTCCAAATAGGTTGTCAGGAAATTTCTTTTCTTGGTCACCGCATAGGTAACCACAAACTGTATCCTGACGACAATACAGTCAAAAGAATTCTAGAGATTTCTACCCCTTCAACTAAGAAACAAGTTAGAAGCCTTTTAGGCTTGATAAACTATTACCATAAGTTCATCCCGCATTTCGCACAACTATCTACACCTTTGTCCGCACTGTTGACCAAAGGTAGTCCTAATAAGGTACGTTGGGACAAAGATTGCGAAAGCGCTTTAGTAACAATTAAGAAATTATTTAGTAATGCACCTATTTTGTTATTACCGAATATACGTATTCCATTCATACTTCAATCAGATGCCTCGAGTTACTCCATGGGTGGCTGTTTGCTGCAATGTTACAAGGAAACACTCCATCCATGTTTCTATGTGTCGAGGAAACTGACTCCGGCTGAACAAAAGTATGCGACAGGTGAACGTGAGCTCTTGTCGATGGTCTGGTGCCTGGAGAAGCTATCAAGATATCTCATCGGCACGCATTTTTTTATCATGACAGACCATAGTCCTCTTACGTACATAACAGCTAGAACAATACGTAACGCTAGAATACACCGATGGTATTTGTTGATTCAAGAATTTTCATTTACGATTCTGCCTATTGCTGGATCAGACAATAACTTGGCAGATCTTCTATCGCGCAACTTCTCTGAGAAGAAATTGAATTAACTCTTTAGTGACCATGTTGACAAGTGCTATTATTAATGTTATAAAATTTAATGTGTGTATTTAATGAGTATGATGTTTATAAGTAGGTAGTACTAATACTAATATGGTCTAAGGACTTACATCTTCTCCACCACTATCTCACGTGCCACAAGTGTCACGTTTGGAAGTGAGGGGGATGATGTTGAGGATTGCTTCATGTCTGCAGCATGGCGCATTCCTCAAATGATTATATCTCCGCGACTGATGTCGATGATTGTTTCATGCTTACAGACATTTGGATTTGTCGACGATCCGAATGGCTGTATCATGGAACACCTCAAACGAATAGAGATATATCTCATCGACCGATGTCGATGATTGTTGCATGTGTGCAAGCATTTGAGTTTGGCCAACTCGGATTGCTGCACCATGGAACATCGCAATTGAATATATATTAACGACGTAGTATGCATATCTCTACTTTGATTACGGAAACAACGGCGAACGGATTGATTTGTCGTTGCCCTAAAGACGCCATTAGGCGTGATGGGAACAACGGCAGAGAAAATCTATTCGCTGTTGCCCTTAAGACGCCACTAGGCGTAATGGCCACTGACTGCTTTGCCGGTCGTTGGCTAAGGACGGAAGAAGAAGAAGAATGCATATCTCTATGCATGACGCGTATGTCTTGGTAACGTCATTCGACTTGTGGGTTTTGACCCGAACGGCAGTGTGTTTCAGAAGTGTGGCCATTGCCACTTATATTGTGTGGTATAACCACTGGAAAGTGTGTGGCGTTGTCCACTTATTAATTGTGTGGCTGGGAAGCCAATTGAGCAGTGTATTTCTTGAACCAAACGTAAGTCGTCGTATGAATAACGCAGTTTGCATAATTATGGCAGATTAGCCTGGCGTGGTATGCCAAAGGAATATTATGGTACTAGCAATAGTGTAAGCCTAGTATAGATGGATATTGTATAGCTAGCGGCAAGCGTAAGCCTAGTGTAACGGATATTAAACGACTAGCAGTAGACGTAAGCCTAGCATAATAAGTGTATTGCAGAACTAGCAGGATAGTTAAGTCTAGTGCAAAAGGCTATTGTATAAACTAGCGACGGGAGTAAGTCTAGTTAGCCTCTGAATTTATGCCAAAGGACATTGGCCGTTAAAAGGAACTGACCTTGAACCAGAACTCTAGATAGAGATTGATGAACATGTGTTAATGAAATAATGAGAACTCTTACAGATCGTACATGAATGTGATGTGACTTTTGTTCCCATGTAGTTGGTGTCTGCTCATGGAATGAAATTACTAATTAAATATTTTGAGTCGTCAAAATCACAGTCTTATCAACTGTCGTATTCGGAGTTGAGTTAAATGCTGTCTATATTCAACTGATCATGACTAGTGATGATTAATGTCTTAACACGCTGCATCTCACACTGCCAATATAATCAATAAGACAAGAGACTAATACAGGTCAGTCAAGGGTCGAATATTTAATATGAAATATGTTCAGCACATAATGCATCACAAGGGTTAAAGCAGACATTATCGATACCAACGAACAGTATTACGGAATCCTACAAAAGTGATAAGAACCCGAGGGACTTCGACTCTATAAACTGAATACGCATATAACAACTTGGTCATCCTCAAATACTAGGAGTCATCGAAGCACCCATAACATACTGGGGTCCCGAGTCCTTAACACTGACCCTATCTACGAAATTTCATTTCTTTGAATTAGGCTCAACCATTATCTGATGGATGAGTTATTTCAAATAGGCCTAATATATCATTACTCCAGACCTAAGGGTCTTTTATATTTGGACATGCGCCCTAATATAACCGACTAGGTTGAACGGGACGCGCCTCGCCAAAACGAGGCAAAGGTTTTACATTAAAAAAAAAAAAATAGGCCTAATGATTGTAGGAGGTGGAAAAACCTAACATAAATTTACAAAATTATTATTAAAAGTTCGTACACCAGTGGTAATAGATCTCAGTTTTATTGAAAATATTATTATTAAAAGTTCATACAACAGTGGTAATAGATCTCATTTTTATTGAAAATATTATTATTAAAAGTTCATACACCAGTGGTAATAGATCTGTTTTATTGAAAATATTATTATTAAAAGTTCGTACACCAGTGGTAATAGATCTGTTTTATTGAAAATATTATTATTAAAAGTTCGTACACCAGTGGTAATAGATCTCAGTTTTATTGAAAATAACAAATAAAAAAGCAACAAATCTCAACTGCTGATATTTAACCTACGGTATGGATTTATGGTTGAAATGAAGGACTGTTGGCCAATTGTTTGATACAGCCTTAAAAAAGAATTCAGAAACACAGTAAAAAGGGACAAGGGTTGGGTTTAGGAATCCTAAACCTAACTGTAATCCTAACCCTATCGACATCGGCAGCTTATTTGTACGACATCTGAGAACACATTTTTTTTTCCCCTTACGTCTGTTATTTTGCTGTTATACCCTGTTCAACCAAAGCCCTTTGAAGGGTTAAAAACGGTTATATTGGGGTATATAGGGTGTTAACGTCTTCGCTGGTATCATGTTCCTAGTCCTGGAAATGACTGGTCCTGAAAAGGACCACTAGCTTCCTGTTAAGTCCCTACTCGTTGTTGTCTTTTTGCCACCTGAAGCCACTCGGTGTCTTGCTTCTCTGAAGGGGATGTTTTTGGTTACAGATTCCTTCAGTAAGGCCTTTGTCTCATGGAAGATCGGACAGCCACGGTATCTTGCCTCGTGGTTCCCGAGACAGTTTCCGCAGGTTCTGTTGGATTTGCGCACTTTATAGTTGGTATCCTTTTTCATGTGAGGACATTCATTATAAGAGTGACTTCCCGCACAGTACTGGCGAACTGTTTCTCTCTTGCAGGTTCTCCTGGTGTGCAAAAATTGCTGGCAGTTTGAGCACTGCATAACAGGAGGGATGTACTCTTCTGTTTTTCAACATCTATCGTCTAGGTTTAGTTGACTTGGTCTTGAAGTCCCTTCGATAGTTAAGATAACTAGGTTTGTGTTTTTCTTGTCCCATGTCTTCAGTCTTTCAACCTGTGTTATTTTGACATTCTTGTTTTCTGTTTGCAGGCGGCTGTGGACTTCTTGTGTAGACCAATTGTTGTTGACCCCTCTTACAACTATCTTTTTGGTTTTCTTGTAGATCTCTACAGTAACTTTAATCTGGTGGGGCAGCTGGACTTCTTTGTGTTCAGACTCTAGTTCGACTATCAGTTCGTTTGTCTTTTCCGTGTTATTTAGAGCTTTTATAACTCCTTTTTCAGTCTTGTAACTCTAGTTATACTCCTCCTGCCCATTATTGCCTCGAGGATACTGATCACTTTATCGTCGGGTAGGGCCCTGAGCGAGGCCTCACCTCCAGACATCTGAGTGATCTTAATGATCCTCTCCTGTAGTGCCTCGTGAGAAATGGCATTTCTTTGCTTGCAAAGTTGGCACGCTCCAGCTTCTGTCTCAGTTTGAGCGTGTGGTCTGCGGGACAGATTCACGTTCTGGTTCGTTGTCTGCCTCTGGTCTCATTTTACCGAAGTTGCCTGGTCACTGCATGATGGAGACTCGACTATGACATCTTGTTTTGGCTGTGGTTTTGCTTTGTCGGGCTTTAGAGCATTGTTACCCTCTGCCGTCGAAGTTTTGTGGCCATGTTTTGCAGATGTTGCCTGGTCACTGCACGATGGAGCCACCGCCCTGACATCTTGTTTTACCGGTGGTGTTGTTTTGTCAGGATTCGGAGCCTGGTTATCCTCTGCCTTCAAAGCTCTGGGTTGCTCATCGGTCGCAGTGTCAATGGTTGCATTGTTCGGCTTCTGAGAAGGACCGGTCCCGATGCGAGTAATTGTGGCAGTCTTGTTCTCCGGCTGACTGTCTTTGTTCTTTGCAGATTCATGTTTGTTGTCAAGTGTTGGCAGGCTTCTATAGATTTTCCTCTTTTTTTCATGTGGCTTGGTACGAACCATTTTAGTATATTGCTATCCGCAGTATGAAACGAAAATCATCTGAGAACACAATCCACTGTCCCTCATTTTAGCCGTAAATTAATATTAGACAAACATAAAGGTATGTTTTCAGGCACTCCTAAGAAATAAAGAAGTAGAACACTTGGACAACAGAAAAACAACAGACGTGAGTGGTTTACCCAGGGTTCGAACCCCGTACCTTCCGTACGACAACTCCGCCTAGCTATCAAGCGAATCACACTGACCCCACGGCCAGCTAGGCATCCCCAAAAAAAGGATGCTTTACTGACTATTTATCAGTATGAAACACAAGATAACACCGGAAGTATACAGTGGGCAACTCAGCCCCTTAATGACGCAATCACTTCTGTTGTTCCCCTATTAACAGTATGTGTCAGTCCAAACAAGACAAAGACCTTGATACTGGGTCCAGTAAATAGTAGAAGACTTAAGGACAGTAGTATAGAACAGAGGGTAGGTTTCTGGTATTGTATAAACATAAATAACACATAAGGAAGGGAAACCCGAGGCCTGTAAACAGTAAATTAATATTAGACAAACATAAAGGTATGTTTTCAGGCACTCGTAAGAAATAAAGAAGTAGAACACTTGGACAACAGAAAAACAACAGACGTGAGTGGTTTACCCAGGGTTCGAACCCCGTACCTTCCGTACGACAACTCCGCCTAGCTATCAAGCGAATCACACTGACCCCACGGCCAGCTAGGCATCCCCAAAAAAAGGATGCTTTACTGACTATTTATCAGTATGAAACACAAGATAACACCGGAAGTATACAGTGGGCAACTCAGCCCCTTAATGACGCAATCACTTCTGTTGTTCCCCTATTAACAGTATGTGTCAGTCCAAACAAGACAAAGACCTTGATACTGGGTCCAGTAAATAGTAGAAGACTTAAGGACAGTAGTATAGAACAGAGGGTAGGTTTCTGGTATTGTATAAACATAAATAACACATAAGGAAGGGAAACCCGAGGCCTGTAAACAGTAAATTAATATTAGACAAACATAAAGGTATGTTTTCAGGCACTCGTAAGAAATAAAGAAGTAGAACACTTGGACAACAGAAAAACAACAGAAGTGATTGCGTCATTAAGGGGCTGAGTTGCCCACTGTATACTTCCGGTGTTATCTTGTGTTTCATACTGGTTCGAACCCTGGGTAAACCACTCACGTCTGTTGTTTTTCTGTTGTCCAAGTGTTCTACTTCTTTATTTCTTACGAGTGCCTGAAAACATACCTTTATGTTTGTCTAATATTAATTTACTGTTTACAGGCCTCGGGTTTCCCTTCCTTATGTGTTATTTATGTTTATACAATACCAGAAACCTACCCTCTGTTCTATACTACTGTCCTTAAGTCTTCTACTATTTACTGGACCCAGTATCAAGGTCTTTGTCTTGTTTGGACTGACACATACTGTTAATAGGGGAACAACAGAAGTGATTGCGTCATTAAGGGGCTGAGTTGCCCACTGTATACTTCCGGTGTTATCTTGTGTTTCATACTGATAAATAGTCAGTAAAGCATCCTTTTTTTGGGGATGCCTAGCTGGCCGTGGGGTCAGTGTGATTCGCTTGATAGCTAGGCGGAGTTGTCGTACGGAAGGTACGGGGTTCGAACCCTGGGTAAACCACTCACGTCTGTTCAAACAACAACAATATTTAACCAAGTTATAAGCACAATATCAAATGCTTAGCTTTTTTTAAAACGGCGTCTAGGGGTAGTCGCAAGCGTTGTTGATAACATAACTGTAACAGATAACTTTAAAAATACATCTTGTCATGCTGAGAGTCCAAAATGTTCAAACTTACTGCCATGATTGTTGGGTATAAAAGGATCTGATTGGCTACTGGGAAAGACCTTGTTTCAAAAACAAATGCCAAGAAATCCCGGGATTTAAAAAAACGGTTTAAAAAATCTAGGTTTTTTTTTTTTGAGAAAATCCGTACAATGACTGTTGTACAGACCTGCTAACAGTATATAAAAAAATGTACAACTTGACAGGTGTGACTGTTTCTGTTTTGTTAATGACTCTTGCCTTATGATAATGGAAGCTGGCAAATAGTTTATTTTAAAACTTTATTTCTTTGGCTTTTAAACAAAATTAAAGCTACACTGTTTGATTAGGTATGTGTTTATGGTATGCGCTGCATTTTGAGCTTTTATTTTGCACTGCTGAGTATGTTGTGTTGAGCAGTAAATTCAATTTTTGTTTTTCCCATCTTAAAATATAATGCCACTTCTTTACCTTGATGAAATAAAGATTTAATTCATTTTTTTCACTCCTTCTTTAATTATATATATATATATATATATATATATATATATATATATATATAATATATATATATATATATTTATATATATATATATATATATATATATATATATATATATATATATACAGGGTGTCCATAAAAGATTGTACCCTTTTCAAAAAATTTATTCTCGGCCCCATGATGTGGTACGAGGATGCTTTCTATCACAAAAGTAAGATAATCTCTACAAGTTTTTAAGCATACCTTACAAACACTCAAAAAGAGTGTACCTATTTCTTTTTTTTTCACCTACTTGTCCAGTGTGTTGAGAGACATGTAACAATTACCGGTTGCAACTGAACTACGAAAGTTTCACTTGAAATACCCGCTGCGCGCATGCACACTTTTTTTAGTTTTTGTAAGGTATGCTTAAAAACTTGCAAAGATTGTCTTACTTTTGTGATGGAAAGCATCCTCGTACCATGTCATGGGGCCAAGAATAAATTTTTTGAAAAGGGTACAATCTTTTAAGGACACCCTATACATATATATATATACACACACACATCCCCACACATGTTGCATTGTTATAGTATTACACTTTCTCCTGAGAATAAATAGAAAATAAATAGGAGGAATTGTCAGGATTTGAAAGTGATACTTCTTTTCATAAAAATAATAGTGAAACAAAGTTCACTGAAAGAAACAATTGAAGGTCATAGGTGAAGATGATCCCAGTAACCCTATATGAAAATACAAGAAGATCCCCTTTACTTGTCACATTTACTGCGGCTGGGAGATGCAGATAAGCTTACCTGGGAATCCTCCAATAAAGAGAGGATAATCAGTGATTACTTTTGCTGGTGTCGCTCCTGCAGTGATTGTCCCTTTATGTTCTCCATCTACAGTAACTGACAGCTCTCCATCGAATAAAGATGCTCTCACCTCATGCCATTTGTTGTCACAAAAGAGAAAGAGGTTCTCATTGGTAGTCTCTGAACGAAATTCACCAGCTGCATTTTTCAAGCCTAACTTCACCTGTGTAGATATAATAATTTCTTACAACACGTGTTATGGTTTTCTTTAGTCCCTATTTCTTTCTCTCACATTTCTCTGTTATATTTTGTTATTCTTTTTGTTCCACAACTTCTTCATCATCGCTCGCTCAGTTCCACAACTAATTTCACACATAAATGAGCAGCTATTTATTGCTTTCTACTAAATCCATCTGGTCCTTCTATTCATAGCTTTCTTCATTAAAAAATAAATTAATAAATACATATAAAAACTACAATTAAAAAATTAATATTTTAATAATCATATTAATAATAGTGCTTCTTCTTCCTTCTCTTGAAAAATACTTGAAAGAATTTCCAGCAGGTTAAGCCTTTTTTTTATTTTTAACTGTTGCTTTTAATGCTGTTATAAGCAGCTATGCTTGTTCATTCTTTTGTCTTATACCCCAGATAGTTGTAAGTAATCTCAATATTTATACTTGTATGGCTTTAGTATCCACTGCATTTCTCTTGTACTTATCAATCTGTCTCTTTCTGTCTGACATCACCTATCATCACACCTTTCATTCATTAATCTTAACCACTGCTATTACCTTGCCCTCATGCAGCTCTAGTGTCAGACCATAGTCCAGCCTGGTGCTTGCTGACAGCAGTACTCCTGACTTGCTTGTTGTCCTAAACTCCATACTCATGGTATACCTTGGCTCCACAACAAAGTCTGAGCCTGAAATTAAGCAGCAATACAAGTATCAGTTGCCTATGGGTAATCATAATGTACACACACTAGCAACTAATTCTATAATAGAAAATCACATGAATACCAAACTGAGGATTCTGTGAAAGTAAAACATGAGTCAATACAGTGGGCCATAAAGAAATTCTGCATTATACACTGCAGCTTTCGTATATAATGGCTGTGTCACCAGCACGCTTCTATATGGCAGCGAGACATGGACAACCAATGCTAAGCAAGAAAGAAGGCTCAATATCTTCCATCAACGGTGTCTACAGCACATCCTTGGTATTTCATGCAAGATGGAAGGACAAAGTGACAAATGTTAAGGGGTTGTCACGTGTTGGCTTTTAATGCATATATACACTGCTTAGACGGGGCAGACTATGCTGGCTTGGCCATGTCCGCTGCACTGAAGATGGTCGTATCCCAAGGGATATCTTCTGCAGATTTCTGGTGGTAGAACAATTGGGCAATCACAGCTGAGGTTCAAAGATGCGAGCGAAAGAAATATGAAGGCCCTGGATATAAATCCAGTAGCCTGAGGGATGAAGCTGCCAATCACACCAGGTGGCGATGTTCCCTACAGCACCACCTCAGATTCGGCTAAAAGAAGCTCTCACGGCAAGCAGCAGAGAAAGGAACACGCCGAAAGGAACACCAGGGAAAAAAGCAGCTGAGAGCCGTCACCTCAGGGGCGCATTCTGATAATCAATTATGACTGAAGGGGCTACTATTATTACTAAACAGATTCTGAACTGATCAGATGGCAACACTGTATATAATATTAAACAGAGCCTTGAAAATTCACCACTTTACAAAGGATTAGTAAACTATGAAAAGACCTTCAACATCTGAGACAGAGAATCAATTTCGAAACTGATGATGCATTTAGGTGCCACATAAGTTCATTAATCTAATAATGAAAACATATAAAGACACAAAGTACACAGTTCTTCATGAAGGAAACCTTGCAGAACTCTTTGATATAAGAAATGTAGTTCAGTGTCGTAAATTGTGAGAAGATAAGACTGAGATATTTATGGTCCCGCTGCAGCAGAGGTGATAGTGACAGCTATGTGAAAGGAAGGTGTAAGAAATAGTATTGTTTCACGAGGAGGGGTAAACGTGTAGGGAAAAGATGATAGTGTAGAGAGAAAAAGGCAGTCTTCGATTGAGTAATTGCTCTAATCCAGCCTATCTTATGACTCTATTTAACTTTCAGACGCCCTTAATCTACTTGTACAACATACAAGGTACACGACGCTTAGTACACAAACTTCTGTGACATATAACTACTACGTACAGACGTGAAAACAAACTATGAATAACATATATATATATATTTCAAGAGTTTGACCGACACTATAGAGTAAGGTTTATTAAATTTATTTTCACTAAAAAAATATCATCACAACATCAAGACAAGCTTTACATTAATACATTGTAGTTACATCAGAGAAATGAAAATATCAATCTAATAGGCCTTCCCTCTTGTATAGGGAAAATTAAGAAAAGATCCCACCCGAGGTAATATACCCGAAAGATCAAATAATTAACAATAGGAGTAGGGGCAGTCAGGATGGGTAAATGATAAGTCCTTGATTTAACTATCCCGTGGGCCATCAGATTAGTGAGAGATCAATAAAGAAGATGTTATATTAGTAGTAACTTAAGAAAAATAAGTTCTTTCCTTCAGTTTCACTCTCTACACACATATATAGTGAGCTTACTTCAGTTATGCTTACCCCTCTGCCAACGCTGCATTCATTCCATGGAATTTATCCAACACATTTTATTTAAGACTATTATGAGTCCTATTATTTGTCCAGTTTGGCCCCAGACTCTCCGTTTAAGCAACTGCTAATTTTCGGGGAGTCGCATGAATTGGTGCGTTGATTTAATTTTTTTCTCCTCATACTTGTCACAGAGAGTTTTATGATCAATAAATTTTCTATTTTCCTTTCTTTCTCTACCCGTGCCCTCTACCTTATTATCACTCTTTTATCCTTTTTGTATTTTTTCGCATTCCTTCGTTTGCGACTTAAACATTACTATTTTTCCCATTCAAACTTTCGCCGAGTGTCTGTTCTCATTTAGAAACGCACTGGTGATGTTATTACGTAGATGCCAGGCTCGGGAGGTTATTGCGTTGTAGACGTAAACTGTGAATATTCGCTTTTGCCAGACTTATAGGCGACATATCGTCTGCATTTTCACCTGCCTTAACGAGTTGCATCGGCTGAGCGCTCAGGTGAGGCGCGATAACCGACATCTCCAAGACGCAGTTTGAGACATTTGTCTGGAAATCCCATCTGACATGGCACTCACTGTTGGCCCTGGTCAGCGTGAGGTGTGAAGACGAGAAAATCAGTCATGGCAAACATCTAGTAATGGGAAGTGTTAAATGTAAGGTGTTTAAGACGGAAAGGGGAGATTATTTCGTGTTGCGAAATAAGTTGGGACCCTTTGTCGGGTTTAAGATATTAACCAGAGTTTGAAACTAGATTTTCATTCTTACTCCTAAATCTGCAGTAGACAGATCGCCAGGCTAGAAAAATATCTTGCGTAGTGAAAAGTCTTTAGTTTCTGGGCAACATTTTGCCGAGTTCTAGACTACCATAATATTGAATGATTCTAGTTCGTGATATTAATATGTAGTTCTGTGCAGAGGTAAATATTATATATTAGATATCTAGTAATTTTGTGAAGTGTTTAAAGTGTTAAATGGCTTATTTCCCTAGTTAGATTTTTGTGCAGATTATCAGTGAGTATTGACGGGATACGTAAGTATTCCTAATTCATGATGATTAATTTTATGTATATAACTTATTTTACGGGAAGTTTTAAATGATAAGTCAAGCTGTACGCTTGCAGTTTAAAAATGTAAGTTATAACGAGTACCTAGTATGTATAATTATTTTATATGTGTTTTTTCCTTTATTCAGTGAATACTGGGGTTAACCCTAACTTTGCCAGCGTTAAGTACTGATGAGTGATATCTGTGAAGAACTAAAACATTTTCCTTGAAAGCCTTGGTGCATAATCTTTACAAGTACCCTCTAGGTTAAATGAAGTAACAGGCCTATCGCGCCATATTTAATTCTTCCTGAGAAACAACTCAAGTACATTTTTAGCCTAATGTGGCAAGTAACCTATTAACGTCAGTAACATTCCGACGGAGTTTTGACTAGTGGTGTGGTGACCAAAGATAGTCCTTTCCTGAAAGTAGACACCAATCTGACATTCCTTATTTCTAGAAACCTAAGCTATTGACACTGTGCTCGTTGTTAATGTTCGTGCCTGGACAATTTTAATGTGACCTAAACAGACATCCGAAAAATAAGAACACCCAAGGAATCGTTCCCGGAAGCAGAGAATTCAACCCGTCTTTTTGGAACTGGGGATTTCTTGGTCAAAGACTGCCATTGACGATTCTGTATGTGAATGTCCTAAAAACTATGTTTCCAGATGCTGTTAACAAAGCTGTAAGTATGCAAGAGTGCACGTGGCCACGGCTGAGTAAATAGAGTGAATGCAGGTCTGAGTGTTTCTTTATTGTTGTAATTTGGCACTCATTTTGCTGTCTTAACTTTCTTTATGCAAGTATTGCTAACCATATTTCCCTTAAAAATAGAGCAGAGATATCAAGTCTGTCCATACCTTAAAAGGGGGAAATATTAGACCAAATCATATGTATCCGTGACTCTTTGGGGCTATAATCGTTCTCTTAACGAGACTGTGGGCTAAACATCGAGGGATGATCATAACTGTGGGTCTATCTTTTCTTGTAGCAATTCATTGATTTTTTTTTTGACTATTTGTATATGCTTGATGTAATATTTTATGTTGTGATAGAAGTTTATTACGATAATTAAAAATTTCTCGAGAACTTAATCAGCGCGTTGGTCAGCTCGTTCCAAATTTTCTGTATAATCATTGTTATAGTTTCCCACGTCTGTACGTCTAACTGTCGTCTTGTATGTGCGTGCACGTGAGTGGATAGAAATATATCTGTAATATATATATGTGTTTAGACTGTCTGACTCCTCTAAATCTGTCATAGAAGATAGGTGAGAGAGAGAGAAGATTTCTTGATCTCAGAGACAGCCTCTATCACATTCTACCATCTCACTCGTGGAAATCTATTTCTATTATCATCTCTCACTGTGGCTATCACTCATTCTAATCTATTCAGAAGGGACCAACCCAAGTCTTAATTCCCCTATCAAAAATCTACGACAATACTGCAGGTATTGGTTTTTTCTAGGTGGTGGCACTGTCCTGGAAATTTATAAGTTAATATAGGTTTTCCTGGAGTGGTCTAGCCTCCAGTGGCTGTGACTCTCTCTGTTGTAGTGAATGTGTAAAAAAAAAAACGAATGTTACTCCCAGGCTGTTCTCGGAAGGAAATAGCCAAGTATGATCCATGAATTCTTTCTGTAGAATTTCGTGGTAGGAAAAAACTTTACTGTCATATGGTTTGTTAAAGAAAAATTAGTGCTGTAAGTTCTGCCACATCAGGCCCATAATATTTTATGGATAAGATGAAAAAATGTTCCAGTTTAACATTTAAAAACAATTTGTCATTTGAAGTGTTCTATTTATTTAACCACTCTCATGGATGGAGAAGGTGGACCGCGAAGGGTCTCCAACATCAGATTTTTCCACCGACAATGTTTGTATTTTTATTTGAAACAATTAATTGGAATGCCATAAGACATCTGGCCATAGAACTCTATAAGAATACCGCTGGATCGCAAAGGGTATGATCAACCTATATAAAAGAGAATAGAAAACAGGTAATCATACTATAATTATATTCTAACACCCGCGTTTTAGGTAAGACCTGTAACTCATTCCGGTATTTAACTCTTTCAGTCCCAAGCAAAAAAGTTGGTTTGGCCCAAGCAAAAACGGCCACCCCAGTGCGTTTTTATTGTTGTTGTTTGGAAATAATTTTTTTAAATGTTCATATGCATAAATAACTTTGTTGTTGTATATGAAACTAAAGGTAATTGGATTTACTTTACTCTTGTGCTACAAGTATAAAAGCTTTCATTGAAAAATGATTAGTTATTCAAGGTAAAATGGAGGATATGCACTTAAAAAAATCGCTTTAAAAATCTAAAATAAATATCTCAAAACAGAAACATGTTCACTCTTAAACACGTGCGGTATTTAAAAGAATGTACTTGCAGTCGGAAATGACTTTGTGGGTAGTTATAATCAGAAACAGTCTCAAACAGAGGTACATATACTGAAGGCTTTTTAAAGTCGATTGGGCCAAGCGCATCTAACCCCTGAGCCTTTATAAAGTCAATTGGGACTTAAAGAGTTAATTATCTCTAAAAAAACCACGAGTTATGAACACTAGTCACCTAAAATTTGCGCATGATGAAAAATATAAATAAATGGTATCAACCAAATTATCTATCGTCTAGCGTCTAATAATATTTTATGCCTCTCCTACTGGAAATAGCAAGAAATAAATCACGTTCTCTAAATTATCCACCGCCTAGCGTCTATTAATTAATTTAAAGCATTTCTTACTGAGGAAATACAGAGAAGTTAAATTACGTTACGGCTGGAGAAAATTTAGCTATAAGTTTATTTAATACGTTATTCAGCTTAACACAAAATCCCAGTGAAATAAATGAAAAAACTAAACGATTAAATCACTCAAAACTCTTAATACATTATTACCGCAGCACAAAGAATGAATTAAGTTTCCACGTATAGAAGAAATCCTAAATTCTTGTTTGATTCTAATATATGAGCTAGGTACTTCTTCAACTTCTCTGGCGCTATTGATAACTGCATTTTTAAGAGCTGCCTATATATATTAAATGAATGAAAATCGTTAGCTACATGCAAGATTTTTCGTCTCTCCTGATTCTCTGGAACTTTTGCGTTTGGGCCGCGAATCAAAGCTCTTTTTCACAACTTTTTACCGCCAGACTCCTCCGTTCCTCTTCGTACTGCTGAGATTTCTAACCCGCGTAGACTGGTCACGTTCTCGTGTTAATCAGAGGTGTTACAAAACTCTGCTCACTCTTAGTGACTACAAAAGACGTTGATAACTGACCGCCTGCTGCCTCTGGCCCGCCTCCTTGAAGGGATGACAGTAAGAGGTTCAGAGATTGCTAATTATAATGGCTCCTGAGAGAAGACCGTAGGCGTGGCTAAAGTAAAAGTTAAGACACAGGGCGAATGACATGGCTTAAAGCGCGCTCACCTGGACATGCTAATTATAATGCACGTGGAAATCCACGTTGGAAATTGAGGGCTACCGGTGAGATTCAAGGGTAGCTTCACTTTTCATCTGTCACATTCAGTCAGGATTCTCTTGTAAGCACTTCTCTCAGGCTATAAACTGAACTATAGAAACAACAACCACCAGAATTCAGTGCACTCTGACAAAAAAAAAGAAAAAAGCGAAACAATCTAGATTTTGCCAATGACCTTCGCCATCTATCCCATTTTATAAACACAACCAGTTGCAAGACTAAATGAAAATATAGTGAAAATGATCACAGAAAATACACAGAAAAGGCAGATATATTGATATTAATGCAGCTACACATGAAGAAACACTTCCAAAGATGTGGACTCATGAATACATTTTTGTAGCAACACAGACAAAGTTGGAGAAATGGACTTAACAGCAGAACAAGAATACATAAGGCAAGAAGTATTTCATTACACCTCGAAATAAATGGACATCAAAAGAAATCAAATTCAGCACAAAAATGAGAATTTTCAACTCAAATGTCAAGGCATTGTTCTGTAACATGGAGCACAACAAAAACACAAGGGAAACAACAAAAACAACAAGTAACAATACAGACTTTCATAAATGAGTGACTGAACAGAACTGGAGGATTAGAAGGTATGACATGATTGCTAATGTGGAACCAATGGAAGTTACTAGACAACTATCAGTGAAACAGGTAGTAAAGAAAAGATACTGCGATTAGATAGGATGCATGTGAGGAAGCCAGCTGATAGCATTATAAGGTATTCCTTGTTCCGGAATGCACAAGGTAAAAGAAATAGAGGGCGCCATAAATAGACATGCAGAAGGGAACTGATAAATGATAAAGAAGACACTAAATATACAGCACAGGACAGAATGGCTTGAAATGAATTAGTTGAATGTCTATGCTCCAGAGGGAGCTGATGGGTAATGAACAGATTAATCAGACCACACAGAATCAGAGTTTGTACAGTCTGTCACATTCATGTCATGTAGCATTTACTAATTATCAGATGTGAGAAAAGATTAAGCTAACGTCTGCCACACAATTGTTCAGTAAGAGAAGATTAAGGGAACATTTCGAATGAAATGAAACAGAACCAAATGATATAATATAGAAATAGGAAACTGGTAAACTAACTCAATCAATACTATCCAAAAGGTTCCAGTAATATGCCACAAAATTATGAATATGTATTGAACATAAATCTACATGCAATAGATACCTGGCCACACAGACATCACATTGAATGTGGCAGCTGATAAACTAGCAAAGAAGGGAGCCCAAATGCCACAAATTGACCAACCATTGAGTATACCAGCAATAAAACAAATAATATAAAACAACTGTAAAGAAGATTAGCTGAACATGCATGCACAAGCTAAAATGGGAAGAAGACTCTTCATACACCTAACAGACCCAAAAAAGAAAGATGCTATCAGCCGTATTGAATAAAAATATCAAGCCAAAATCTTCAGACTGAGAACAGGTCACTCCACATTAAATGGCCACAGAAACAGAATATGCTCACAAAATATAGGAAAATGTAGACACTGCCCAAACCCATTAGAGACAGTAGAAAACCATCTATTACTGTGCCCTGCAATCTATGAATGAGACAACTCCTCCTACCACTCAACCCATCCATAGACAATACACTGTATGGAAGCCCAAAACAGCTTATCTGAACTGCACAATACCACATAATGGCATCAAGGTCACCAAGAGCTGACACCCAGTGACAGTGGATGAAAGTCTAGTCAAGGGAACAATTGCTGTAATATTCATTCAATTACTGGTGTGAGAAAAGAATTATGCAAATGACTTCGACAATATCTTTGATGTGAGAAAAAATTATTACAATGGTTGCCAGTCATTACGACATAATAAAAGAATCTCCTAAATGTCAGTGCCTTTGATCTCACACCAGCAGTACAGTGAGGATAAGGAAAGTCGTATCCATCCTACTGTTGCAGGGTCTCAAGTTCAAGGGGTTAAAAATAAATGCAAAATGTTATTATATGCAGTTCAAAGATGCAACAAAAGAGATGATGCAGTCAGCTACTCATAGCTTGACTGCTTTGTTCAGGGTCAGCGAACCAGAGCTGACCAAGACCCTACTCCACCTCCAAGTGGTGGTCCTGGAAACAGGCTGCATCATTGCAGTCTGGCTGAGAGAGTAGGGATCAAAGTGGGAAGGCAAACCTGGTCCCAAAAAATGCTGTGCTGTCAGATGTGTCGGCCGAAAGGCGCAAATGTTGCAGTTTTGCTGTAAATGGACACAACGCAAACAACATACTTTTCAGGACGAATGAAGAAACAAATTTTATGCAGTCCCGTATATGAGACTCCAATATTTTATTTACTGCAAATTACATAAAAAATGTAGTACAACATCATATTCAAATGCTCTTTCATATGAAGGGTGAAACCCAAAATGTCCCGTGTTTCCTGTGTACCGTTAACTTGTAAAACTGATTTCATACCATTTTATTTTTTTACTTTATATATTTGTTTCAAATGCTCTTCACAAACCTTCATTCAATCAATAAATTAGGTTCTCTATTTTAAGTTGTGTTTAATTTACAACCTCTATGATCACATGTACACTCCAAATAAAAATCATACAAGTTAAAAAATACAAAATGTTACTGTGTACAACTGTTAAGATAAGAGTTGTCAGGTTGTACTACATTTTGCACTGTGAACAGTAAGTTGGCAATGCAAAAAAAATTGTTTTAACTGCCAGCTTATAAAGTGCAGCCTGTACTGTAAGATTATTTTTTTACACTTTGATTGTCACTAAGTGGGATAACAGATCCACAAAGTACTTGCCTCCAAGTTTTGTTGATCATTACCTGTGCTAAAAATTCACATAGTACTTGCCTCTTAGTTGTATCAATAAGTTACTGCACTAAGGAAATACACAGCTCTTGCCATTAAGTTCAGCTGATCATTTACTGTGCTAAAGATCCACACAGTACTGGTCTCTAAGGTTTGCTAATTATTTGCTGTGTAAAGATCTATGCAGAGCTTGCCTCTACGGTTTGCTGTCATGTACTATGTAATGTTTGACTAATTATTTACTGTACTAAAGATCCACACAGCACTTTCTTCCATGTTTTGCTAATCATTTACTGTACTAAAGATCCCCACAGCACTTTCCTCCATGTATTGCTAATCATTTACTGTACTAAAGATCCACACAGCACTTTTCTCCATGTTTTGCTAATCATTTACTGTACTAAAGATCCACTCAGTTCTTTCCTCTATGTTTTGCTAATCATTTACCGTACTAAAGATCCACACAGCACTTTCCTCCATGTTTTGCTAATCATTTACTGTACTAAAGATCCACACAGCACTTTCTTCCATGTTTTGCTAATCATTTACTGTACTAAAGATCCACACAGCACTTTCCTCTATGTTTTGCTACATTTACTGTACTATAGATCTACACAGTATTTTATTCCAAGTTTTGCTAATCGTTTACTGTGCTAAATATCCACTCAGTTCTTTCCTCCATGTTTTACTAATTATTTACTGTGCTAAAGATCCACACAGCACTTTTCTCCAAGTTTTGCTAATCATTTACTGTACTAAAGATCCACACAGCACTTTCCTTCATGTTTTGCTAATCATTCACTGCACTAAAGATCCCTTCAGTACTAACCACTAAAGTTTTCTAATCACTTACTGTGCTAAAGATCCACACAGTACTTTCCACAAATTGTTTCTAATCATTTACCATGATAAAAATCATACAAGTTAAAAAATACAAGAAACTACTGTGTACAACCATGAAGACAGCTTGTCAGGTTAGAGTTATGCACTATGCACATCACTTTCCTCCAACTTTTGCTAATCATTTACTCAGCTAAAGATCCATATAGCACTTTCCTCCAAGTTCTTCTTCGTTTCTCATGCTAAAGATTCACACCACACACATGCTTCTATTATTTTGGGAAGTTTTGCTAATTACTTACTGTGCTTATAGAATCATTCAGAAGGTTTTTCAAAACATGTTTACACTTTTATTTGATTTGCCCTTTTGTAAATTACATCTTAAAACTGTGATATTCAAATCAACATAAATACATACATGTTCACTTACTAAAGGCACCCCAAGATTCTCCATCAAAGTAGGCTCCATATTCCACATTTTTGTAGCATCCACTCACATCTTGAATGACCAGGGTGTCTGTTATGTTGATATTTCTTCCATTAACTTTCAGAGATCTAATACATCCGCGGACACTGTGAGTCACCTTGAGTTATTGAAAAAGTATGTTCTGCATTTAATCTAACAATTTTGGAACAGTACCAGATACTTTAAGAGCAAATTATCTGAAATATCTGCTAATCCAAAGTCTGCTAGCCAGAAGATTTGTGGGACCATGTGGGTACATAGATGAGTAAGAAGTGTCACTTTTACAGCCTCTGTGTTTGCTCACCTCAATCAATGATAAAAAAAAAATGTTGCCCCCTTGCATGTTTGTACATCTTTGGATGCATACGCTACATTGTCTCAATAGATGTGTACTTTAATTTATTTTCTGTGTTCCTTCACACAATTCCCTCTTCACCTAGGTCTGTTGTGATTTCTCTTCCCTATTTCTTACTTTCTCTTCTTTTTCTCAGAGATTCGTCGACATATTTTTAGACCCATCCCGATTTTGTTTCTTTAATCTGTTGTTCTATGGGTTCTTTTTTTTTTATCTCCAAATATCATAATTTCTGTTTCTGTCACACATTTAACGTTAAGAACACATAAATGTCAGCAATATTCAACCATAACATAAACAGAAAGCAGCAATCAGCTGTAACAAATAAAATCAACAGTAAACAACAACAATAACACATAAATAATAAAAAAGCAACCATAATACAAAAGAAGGCAGAAAGCAATCATAACAAAGACAGTGGCTAGAAAAACTGTACCCCTATGATAGAAAAGCAATGACATGGACTGATGAGGATGAGGTTAAAGAATAATTACACATAAAATGCATCAGCAAACAAAGCAAAAAAAAGAGAAAGAAATTAAGCAGTAAGCACATAAGTAACACACACACACACATAATTTATTTATTTTCAAAAGTCAATAGTAACAACTTTAACAAACAAAAAGAGACAAACGTCATCAGTGGTGGCTCCAATGCTTGTTTGGCTAGGGGAATATTTATAAATATTTCTGTAGTTGCACACTTCCCTATGCACATGAGAGCATATAACGCAATAAGGGTTTAAGATGACAATTTCATACATAAAAGCCGTACAGGTTGTTCATCGGTAAGACTGAACTATCACTACCAAAAGTGGCCCATGAACAGGCATGCAAAGCTGGGGCCCATTGCAACACCACTGATTAGGTCAAAAATATTACCCACAATTCACAAGTGAGAACCAGCTAAGCAAGTCAAAGAACAGTATGTGTGCCACCTGTAGAATTAGTGCATCTGGGTCAAAACTAGAACAAACAGGAGTGCTGTAAGCCCATCAGACTGTGGGATAGAAATGTAAAGCAAACTTATTTACTTAGCCATCCCTCTTCTACTGTGAGATGTAGAGGTTGTAGAGCAAAAAACATCCAAAAGGAAAAGATGAAAAGTTATCATCCAGCATGAATCTAAAGGAATCAAAAGTATTACCCAGCATGAATCTAAAGAAATCAAAAGTGTGACCCAGCATGAATCTAAAGAAATCAAAAGTATGACCCAGCATGAATCTAAAGGAATCAAAAGTGTGACCCAGCATGAATCTAAAGAAATAAAAAGTGTCACTCAGCATGAATCTAAAGGAATCAAAAGTCTGACCCAGCATAAACCTAAAGAAATCAAAAGTATGACCCAGCATGAATCTAAAGAAATCAAAATGTGACCCAGCATGAATCTAAAGAAATCAAAAATATGACAGAGCATTAACTCATTAACTACCGCAAGCCGATGGGGGCGGCTTACGAAAGAAGCACATTTGGACGGCAAACCGGTCCCATCGGCTTTCTAAGTTTAGTAAGATAACGAATGAAATATATGACGAAACACATTCTGATCTGGTTCGAGATTTTAATTTAACACCGGAAAACAACATTCCAAAGCGTGGGTAAATTTGTGCCTCTCAAAAGTGATATTATATTCATATTTATCACACGTTTCAGGTTAGTTACCAAATCGCAAAACTGTTTACTATGGCAACGAATGATAGCGCCACAAAAAACGCACGTACACCTCGTCTAACTGCTGAACAGGCTAGAAACTTATTTCAGCAATTGATTGATAGCTCTAGCGACGATGAGGACTGAAAACAATGTGGATATTTATTCAGGTAGGCCTAGTGAATTTTATGGCAGTGATAACAGTAGTAGTGACAATTCAAGCAATGAAGATATTAGAAGTCCTGGGCCATCAGTGGGTCGTAAAAGAGCGAAAACCTCGGTTAGAGTTACCAATAGTGCAGGAAATACTGTAGGCCTAGGCCTAACTAAAATAAGAGAACAATGGGAGCAAGTGACTGAGGGTGAAACAACAAATAGTTTTTATTTTGATCCAACTCATGAACCAGGTTTGCAAGCAAATCTTGATGCAACTTCCTCTGTGCTTGATTGCTGGCTTACATTGCTGACACCAGATGTTTTACATTCTTTGGTCAAAGTAATAAATGACTATGCTGAAGTAAAGAATTCAAAACCCCCATCTTCAAACAGATCTTCATCTGCTGCTTGGAAACCTGTCACTGACTATGAGCTTTTGAAATTTTTCGCAGTAACAACTGCGATGGGTTTAGATAAAAAGCCATCGGTAAAAGATTATTGGGCACATACACCTCATAATTATACACCCTAGTATGGCAATATGTTTTCAAGATCTAGGTTTGAAATAATTTACCATACAATGATGCATGTTGGAGATGCTGATTCAGAAGGGAAGGACAAAATAGAGCCTTTTTTAAATTTGCTCGTTGCGAAGTTCCAGGATGCATTTTATCCATTTCAGAATTTAGCCACTGATGAAATGGTTATTGGGTATAATGGATGCTGGAAACACAAGCAATACAATGCAACAAAGCCAAGCAAGTATCACATTAAGACCTTTGGATTGTGTGATTCTGCCACTGGATATGTCTATTCTGTATTGACATACTTTGGGAAGAATACATCATATATTCTTGCTAATGACTCTACAAGTCAGGCGGTGAAGGTATTTGATTTCTTGCTGCAAGGAATTGGGAAGGGCCACCATGTATTTGCTGACAGATACTACACTGTATTTCTAGGCAGAAATATGTCTCCGACTATATAAGGAAAAGACGATGGTCATATATCGGTCATGTCCTACGAATGCAAAACAACAGAATACCACTACAGGCGCTCACTTGGGTTCCTGAGGGTAACAGGAAAAAAGGAAGACCAAAAGAAACACTCAGAAGAACAGTAATAAGAGAAGGAAGAACGTTGGGCCTAAATAATGTGCAAGAGCTAAGAGGAGTGGCGTCACAACGAATAACCTGGAGAGCACTGGTTTCTGCCTTATGCGCCGTGTTTGGTGCTTAAAGAATTTATTATTATTATTATTACTACACTGTGGATACACTGATAACCTATCTGTTGAGTAGGGGCATTCATTATACTGGCACAGTCAACATCAACAGAAAAAATTTTCCACTTCAACTGAAGACCCTCTCCCTCCATCACCGAGAAGCCAGGTGGTACAAAAATGGTGATGGATCTCAGATATGTGTTGCTTGGCGAGACAAAAAGGCAAAGAAACCATGTATTGTTGTGTCCACTGAAACATCAGTTGAGATGGTGCAAGTCACAACTCGACATCATAACTTAGTCGAAAAACCCAAACCAGTACACCAGTACAATTTTTGCATGAATGGATGTGACCACAATGATCAAATGGTAGCTTACTATGGCAATTTCCAAAGAAAAACTAGAAAATGGTGGAAGAAAATTTTCTACTGGATTATAGAGGTGTCCCAGGTAAATGCCCATATATTGTACACCCTCAGTCATGCTGATGAGAAGTCAGTGTCATTGAAATTTTTCAAAGACAAACTGATTGATCAGTTGACTGAGAAGGCTGCCTCCATAACTCCACCTGATCTAGTAGATACCAGTAGCAACAAGAAAGGTAGGAAATTGTTAGGAAACAAAGTTAAAAGATTTGAGGGTGCAAAGCACATTGTGGATTACACCGACAAAGATAGGAACTGTATAGTGTGCTCAACACCTGCGAAATGAGTCCGAACAAATTTTTATTGCATCGGTTGCCCCGAAAAGCCCCATCTCCATCCAAAGAGCTGTTTTAGGCTGTACCATACGCATGATCCTTCAGCTGTAACTTACTAAAGACATTGACATACTGTAAATAAGTTATAGATGTTGTGCTTTGTCAAAGGAGCTATTTATTCAAAATTTCTGAGATTTTTTGGAAGTGGTGTAGGTGTGATAATGTAAGTCATTAATAGTGTATTTATTAGCTATTGTGTGTGTTCTTGGGCTTGTTTTTCTTGTCATTGGATATACTACATGAAAATCACCAAGAAAAGAAATTAGCTGCCTCAGGAACAAGCAAGTTCCAGGTAAGTTGATAATTTAAAGAAAATGTTGCATGCTTTTTCTTTCTTTCAATCATTTTTCATTACTAATAATATCTAACATATTAAGTAAACTTTCCTTTTATTAGCTTTAGGCAACAGTACATTCATTTGTCATCAAAATGACATATCAGTAATAAAAATCTGTTTAAAATTAATAAATCTGCAGCTTAAGTTCTCCAAACAGTTACAGGGAGAAAATGAGGAAAAAATTTCAGACATTTTTTATGAAGTGGCACAGGTGTGATAATGTAAGTTACCAATAGTGTAAATATTAGTCAGTGTGTGTGTTCTTGGTCTTGTTTTTCTTGTTATTGGATATACTACATAATAATCACCTTAAGAAAGGTATTACCTACCATAGAAACAAGAAATTTGAACATAAGTTGATAATTTGGAAACAAATTTGAATTGATTTTTGTCTGTCAATCATTTTATATTACTATTAATATCTAGCATACTAAGTAAACTTTCCTTTTATCAGCTTTAGGCAACAGTACATTCATTTATCATCAAATTGACATATCAGTAATAAAAATCTGTTTAAAATTAATAAATCTGCAGCTTAAGTTCTCCAAACACTTAACAGGGAGAAAATGAGGAAAAAATTTCAGACATTTTTTGGGAAGTGGCATAGGTGTGATAATGTAAGTTACCAATAGTGTAAATATTAGTCAGTGTGTGTGTTCTTGGGCTTGTTTTTCTTGTTATTGGATATACTACATAATAATCACCTTAAGAAAGGTATTACCTACCATAGAAACAAGAAATTTGAACATAAGTTGATAATTTGGAAACAAATTTGAATTGAATTTTGTCTGTCAATCATTTTACATTACTAATAATATCTACCATATTAAGTAAACTTTCCTTTTATCAGCTTTAGGCAACAGTACATTCATTTATCATTAAAATGACATATAATTCATAAAAATATGTTTAAAATTAAGAAAACTACAGATTAAATTCTTCATACACCTACAGAATGAAAATGGGAACAAAATTTAATTCGGCCACAGTGTGTTTTTTAATTCGGTAGTTAATGTGTTAATCTAAAGAAATCAAAAGTATGACACAGCATGAATCTAAAGAAATCAAAAGTATGACCCAGCATGAATCTAAAGAAATCAAAAGTGTGACCCAGCACAAATCTAAAGAAATCAAAAATATGACCCAGTATGAATCTAAAGAAATCAAAAGTATGACCTAGCATGAATCTAAAGGAATCCAAAGTATGACCTAGCATAAATCTAAAGGAATCAAAAATATGACCCAGCATGAATTTAAATAAATCAAAAGTATGACCCGGCATGAATCTAAAGAACTCAAAGATAATAACAGCATGATTAGTATCCTTCAAATATGAAGGAAAACTTACAACTAAGGAATTGAAAATACTGTCACGACATTTGGAAATGCGCTTAGCAGGGCAAGAGCAGACTGAAACAACTGGCCTACCAGCTTGGCTGTCCTCCTCTATTCCATCTAGACTACAGAGCACAAATATCAAGTTTAATTTGTTTAGTTATTCTTGTTAACACAAAAGCAAGATACACTCAATAAAGTCTACTCACTAAAGTCTACTCACTAAAGTCTACTCACTAAAGTCTACTCACTAAAATCTACTCAATAAAGTCTACTCACTAAAGGTATGCGATAATCTGTAAAGTGCTCTGGCTGCTGTGGTCCTCCAAGATGTAGTGGCAACTCAATATCTAATAATGCATCAATTGAGTCAGTTTTGGGAGTTTCTTTGTCACAGATAGCAGTCAGAACATCATTAGATTTTTCCACAAACACCTGAAATAATATTTAGTTACTGTTATGGTAATGTTACAAACTTGTGATTTATGCTAATAATATGCTTATATTATGTCTTTTATGCCATTTTTTTTTTTGGGTCACTTTAAATTCAGGTGCCATTCCGACTATAATACACACACAAAAAAAACTATGAAAAGTTATTTACTGTAGCAAGTATTAAAATTCTGAACTTCATATTTCTCAGGTTTTTTTTGAGAATATGAATACTTACCGAATGCCAGTGCCCATCATTCAGTGTTGCGCTAAACATAATCTTATAGGGTAGTTCATCATAGCTATATGCTACCTCTAGTCTCCTGTTACGAAGCTGGATACCAAAGTAAAATGACCTGTCTTTGTTTACTAGATACCCAAATAAACCATCAGGATAGTAGGTGCGGAAGTCAAAAGAAAAATTGAAGCTGTGGAATACAAATACATTACAGTTTTTCAAAAATGAATGCGATGTTGGAAATGGAAATATAAAAATGAACTTTAAACTGTTTAATAAATTTTCAAAATATTAATGCAAATCTGAAACAGTTTTAAAAGAAAGTATCAACCAACTCTCAGACTAAAGATAGTCCTCAGCAGGAGTGAAGTAACACCCTATCACTCATTTGTGTGCATAATTAGGTAAGAAAATGTTTAACAAATTTTAATACTCTAAGGTACAAAATTCAGGTTATCATTTGTGTATTCTGTATCCTGATGAAGGGTGGCCTTATAAGAAAAGTAATATTGAAAAAAGGCAATGCATCTTAATAGGATGAAAGATAAAGAAAATTGCCTAAGTTGCGGCCACAAGTCCTTCATCAGGGAAATGGAAGAAAGCAAGAGTTAAGTAAGAGACATGAGTATTGCAACTTGGTGATATACTTTTTATGTATTCTTTTAATTTATTTTTTCATGTTTCTCAATGAGTTTAATCTGTGAAACACGAACCATGTATTTTTGTTGTTGTTGTGTTTAACTAGGGCTGCTGAGCTTCTTGCTCTTTTACAGCCAATACCAAGTTGGTATTATGTACACCGTAGATCTAGGCTTTTCCTGTGGCTTTTCTGCCATTCCGAAACATGTTGAGTTGAAGTCATGAGCTCCAGTTTCTCCAGCTTGGCTTGCATTTAAATGAAGGTCACATCTGGTCCCATGCTAGGAGTAAGAAGTGTGTGGCATACTGTGCATTCCCCGCTATCCAAGGGGGCTCTACAACTATGCAGAGCTAAAATACTGTACTCTGGTGCTGGGCTCTCCCAAGGAATTGTCACGTCCTGCACAGAGCCACTTCTCAGCTTCCCCTTGCCTATCATTGGGTCCACAGTAAGATCCTTCTGCATGCAGTCAACCAAGTCAAAGAATTACACCTGGGGCTCAAGTGACTTCTCCAAGCTTAATGTGCAATGCTAGGTTCTCAACAAGTTTCACCACAGGGGGAATCCTTGGAAGTGTGTGGATGATTTCAAGAGTCAATGAGGATGTAATTAGCCTCACAGACATAGGTACACTTCCATGTATGTATATTGTAGCATTGTGCATAGCTGGTGGTCATATAAGGATGACTCCAGATATGCCTCCATGCATACGAACCATGTATAATAACAGGTAAGCAGACCATAGTGGTGGCCATTAACACATTAACTACCGAATTGAAAAACACACTGTGGCCGAATTAAATTTTTTTCCCATTTTCATCCAGTAGGTGTTTGCACAAAGTAAGCTGTAGTTTTCGTAATTGTTTACAGATTTTTATGAATTACATGTCATTTTAAAGATAAATGAATGTACTATTACAATAAGCACCATTTGTAACTCTAATAGAGGTTGTTGCTATTTAATGACCCTCCGATGGCCAAGGACTTGCAATATTTTCACAATTATAACTGCTTGCGCCATCTCTATCAAAATCACTATTTCAATCAATGTGCACACCATTTTCACTCTTGTCCTCGACGCTAGATCTATCAGTCAATTATTGAAACATGTTTCTACCCTATTCAGCCGTTAGACGAGATGTACAATCATTTTTTGTGGTCCTATCACTAGTTGCCACGGTAAACAGTTTTACACGATTTGGTAACTAACCCAAAACGCCAAAAAATATGAACATAATATAAATTTTCGTCATTATATCAAGTTCTACCATCAAATACATTGCTCCTTACCTTTTAGCTACATCTTCTCTTCTGATTTTGGAAATATCTGCAAAGAAGGTGACACTATTTGCAACTGACTTTGCATCAACCTCAAACTCCAAACTTTTCTCGCTCGCACAAGAATATGGTTCATCAGCCGCAGGGGTCTCTGTAGTTGTTAGAAGAGTAGTGGTTGTAGGTTCATCATCAGCTCTTGGGGCAACAACAGGTGAGTTAAGGTCAATATTAAATCTACATCGTCCAACATCTGCTCTCTTGTACTGCTTAGCATCACTCATTGACAGCAGCCTGGAAAGTAAGAAAAATATCAAAAATTGTCAACAACAACAAAATTTATATATATTTATATCTGTGGTAAAAATTCCCAGACATTTTGTAACCACATGCACTCTTGAGAAAAAAAAGTTAATAGCAGGCATAAATCATTTAGTATAACAATTTTTTCTTTTTTTTACATTTGAAACAAACAACTAAAAAGGCATTACTTTACACAACTGGTGTAGGGCATATTAAGAACAATTGGCTAGTTTGTTGCAAGAAACAACAACCTACTTGACAAAAGTCTTGCTGCCTATGGACATAAATCTGGGAACCAATGCTTTATGAAACAGTTTTATTGGCCAAAAAAAAGATATTGATAACTCCAGGAGAAAACATCACTTGCTTCACTGTTCTAAAGCAGTCTCACAATTAAGGCACAAATTTTAAATTATTTTTAATATAATAAAAACCCAAAAGGTAACATGTAGCAGGAGTCCAAACTTTTCTGCCAAGTCATGGTACATTGTCTGTGGTAGATTTAGTAGATGGTTAATCATGGCCTTCCAGCAAGTTCTGTCATTAGTTCTCTGCAGGAAGAATTTTTAAGCAGTATTCTCCTTCAGATGATTTACAGGCTGTTAACAAAAATGTGGTGTCAATGACTGTAGTATTTCTTTCTTTAGATTTTTTTTTATACTGCTTATGCCAGAAAGCATTACAGATGCTACTGGTTCCCTGAAATTCATCCTCATAAGGTGTCCAAATGATTTGGATTCATCCTCACAAGCTGCCCAAATGACTTGGATTCATCCTCACAAGGTGTGAGGATTGACTGATTTAGATTCACAAGGTGTCCTAATGATTTGGAATTCATCATCACAAGGTGTCAAAATAATTTAGATTCATTCTCACATGGTGTCCAAATCAACCTGTTCTTTGTTTTTCTCAAAAAACAAATGTATTCCTTCATGTGTGCTGTTACAACAATGGTTCTGATCTCTTTGCTCCTTACTGGATCTTTTCATGTTTTAGTAAGCGCTTTTCTAAAACATCTCATTTTACAAGTAGTGATTTTTCTTTCATATTATTTGGTCCAGTTGCGATACTAATAATACAAGTCTTCTACATTTGCTGGAACTGCCCCTGCAATTGGTTTCCTTGCGGAAAGTTTGCACCAAAGTACATTCTGTGCTTTTGCAGCAATGCCTTCTGGGCAATTTCTTTGACATGAATGAGGTTGCCAGCCTGAACATTAGTCATGTCTTGTGACATGCCTGAGGTTGCCAGCCTGAACATTAGTCACCTCTTGTGACATGCCTGAGGTTGCCAGCCTGAACATTAGTCACCTCTTGTGACATGCCTGAGGAAGTCACAGTTTTAATGTATTCTCTCAGAGACTTTAGGAAATCACTCAGGCTTTTCTTAAAGATATTCACTACAATAAAAGTTACTCATAAACAACAGGGAAACACATCTCACCAGTAACACAAACACAGTATAGGAAACATAAGAACCTAATACTCAGAACAAGCAAATATCAGGCAGTGTTACAATACTGACTACTTTAACACACAAAAGTCTTCATTTTGTTAACTGTCAAATCAGTCACAAAAGACCAAAAAAAATATTTCAAATATATCTAAAATATCAGTAATGCAGTCAGTGGTAAAGAAGCTACCATAAATTGTCTAAGCAATAATATTATATACAATTCTAATTAACACTCACACTCCATTAACAATCACATCACTGATACATCCGTCCATGCTCTTGCTTGTAGCAGCTATGTCATCCACAATAACAGGTGATCCTCCAAGGTACAGATCACCAGCCTTGTTGAAGCTCACACTTTGAACATTTGTGCTACCCAAAACTTCGTCATCGACAACCAACTCCAAACTATTGGAATTTAAACAGTAACAGAATTTAAAGAAAGAAACAGAAATCTTTCATTTTTATTACATAGACACAAACACTAAAACATCTTTGAAAACTGTGAGGCAATATTTCAATTGTAGCATAACAAGTTCATTTTAGCATATACGAGGCGCGTTTTTTAAGTAATTCCCGGTATAAAATAATAAAAAAACCATCATATATAAAAATGATTTATTGCAGCCAAAAGTGAATCACATATTTACATTATTTCTCAACATAGTCACCATTGACTTCAACACATTTTTGGTATCGTGGCAACAGGTTCTTAATTCCAGTGTCAAAGAAGTCTGCCGCCAGATGGGTGCCAAAAATGTTAACCGATGAACTCAAGCAGAAACGTCTGGCTTCGGCTCAAAAATTTTTTGCAGCGCTATCGAAATGAAGGAGATGAATTTTTTGGCCACATTGTTACTGGAGATGAGACCTGGATTTCCTACACAAACGTCGAATCAAAGCAACAGTCAATGCAATGGCGACACTCATGGTCCCCGAAAGCAAAGACGTTTAAGCAAGCACCTTCTGACAAAAAGATCATGGCCACTGTTTTCTGGGACAAAAAAAGGGGTCTTGTTTATTGATTTTCTTGAACGTGGAAAGACAGTTAATGCCAATGCTTATTGTGACACTCTGATAAAACTTAGACGTGCCATCCAAAACAAAAGACGTGGGTTGCTGTCCACAGGGATTGTGCTTTTGCACGATAATGCTCGACCTCACACCGCAGATCGAACTGTTCAATTGTTGCAAAAATTTCACTGGGAAATTTTTGACCACCCGCCCTACAGCCCTGATCTCGCGCCAAGTGATTACCACCTTTTCATACACCTAAAGAAGTGGCTGGCATCCCAGCGGTTTGAAACTGATGATGAACTGCAGACAGGCGTTAATGAATGGTTCAAGACACTGGCGGCAGACTTCTTTGACACTGGAATTAAGAACCTGGTGCCACGATACCAAAAATGTGTTGAAGTCAATGGTGACTATGTTGAGAAATAATGTAAATGTGTGATTCACTTTTGGCTGCAATAAATTATTTTTATATATGATGGTTTTTTTATTATTTTATACCGGGAATTACTTAAAAAACGCGCCTCGTACAAGAAATGGTAAGAAAAATAGTGTGACTCTGAAGAAGATGGAATATGAGTTGGTGGACACTACTAAAGAAGTATAACATGATAACAGGCCTCAATAAAACTGTAACCGATAATTTTTGTTTGGAGTTTCTGTTTGATTTTGTTCAGTTTTATCTCATTTTTGTTTATTTGGGTTTTATTTTTTAACATACAAGCATAATTGGTAATTGTGATTTTCCCTATTTACAATGATTTGACAGGTGTGATGTCACATTCCCATTTTGGCAGTTGTTCATATTATTTGGAATTGAAAACAATATATATCCTAATTATAACCCATCAGAGGTTAAACGGGATATTTTTCATCATTAAGTTAAAAAAAAAAATTTTTTTTTAAAACATCTGAATCACAAACACAAGAACAGCAGTAAGAAAGTAATTTATCTGATTGACTGAAACAGTGGCATAAATACAATATTTTTTTAGCAAAACTGCCAAAATGATTCACAGACTATTTTAGTATCATTTTCCATAGATTGTGAATATTTATGAAAAATATAAGCACCAAATCTAATGCACTGCAAAATTAAACAATGAACTAATTTAAAAAAATGATAAATTGTAAAGTAAAACACATAAATTAAGTACAGAGATACTGCTTATGACAGACATATATGAGTTTCTTGGTGAAGATCATGAAAAAATTAAAACAAAGGACAGCAACATGTTAAAATATTAAGGTAATTGGACAAGACTGAAATATGAACAGTAACTTTATCTTCTAGCAATGAAAACAGGTAATATAAGTTTTATTAGGACAAAGGACAACAACATGTTCAAATTTTAAGATAACACTAGTCAACAACCAAAATGTACCAGAAATGAAAATAGCTGATCTTAACTAATTTTGGTGTGCTGAAAACGAAAATGACATTAAAAAATGTTGATCAAAAATGTAACTAAATGATGCAATCCTACCCATGATTACATCACCTTTGTGTATAAATATCTCTGATAAAATTTTGCTATTAGTTAGTGCATTTGTCCTTATCAAAAGTATCGTAGCTAGAAATGCCTAGGACATGTGTGAACAGTGCTAATAATTTCTGTTATATATGTGGTGAGGTGACATTTGTATCACAAAAACGAAATATAACTAAAGTGATTAAGAAGGCGTACAGTTTGTATTTTTGCTGCAGAATAGGAGATCAAGATAAGAGCTGGGCGCCACACATATGATGCAATACATGTGCAGCACATCTTAAACTGTGGTTGACTGGCAAAAGGCAAGCTATGCCTTTTGCAGTCCCAATGATTTGGGGAGAGCCCACTGATCATCTCAACAACTGTTACTTTTGCATGGTCCCTCCAATTGGGAAAGGCATATCAAAGAAGAAAAAATGGACTCTGGAATATCCAAACATCCCCTCTGCAATACGTCCGGTACCACATGGCGATGACCTACCAGTTCCCAAAGTGCCAGAATCATTTTCAGCTGCTTCCACTGATGAAGAGGAGGACATTGGTGGTCCTGAACCATCAACCTCAAGCGACCCAGATTTTGAGCAAACTACATCCACTAAACCACACTTAATAACCCAAGGTGAACTGAATGATCTTGTAAGAGATCTGAATTTACCGAAGAACAAGGCGGAGCTTTTGGGTTCCAGATTGCAACAGTGGAATCTCCTGGCAGAAGATGTTACAATTTCTGTGTAGAGGAACCGCCAGAAGCCGCTTATTACATTCTTTTTCAAAGAGGGTGACCGTTCTGCGTGCCACAACATTTCTGGTTTAATGGCAGCCCTCAAAATCAATTACATACCGGAAGAGTGGAGGCTTTTCATTGATTCATCCAAGACGAGTCTTAAAGCTGTTTTGTTGAATAATGGTAATGTGTTACCGTCAATTCCAGTTGGTCACGCAGTCCATATGAAAGGAACTTATGAAAACATTAAGCAGCTTTTGAAGTGTATAAACTACGATCATCATCATTGGTCACTTTGCGGTGACTTAAAAGTGGTCGCTCTTTTGCTTGGACTACAGGGTGGATACACCAAGTACTGTTGCTTTCTCTGTGAGTGGGATAGCCGTGCACGAAGTGACCATTACATCAGAAGACATTGGCCAATCAGGCAGTCATTGCAGCCTGGCAGTAAGAACGTTGAGAACCCAGCACCTGTCGACACCAGCAAGATTTTGTTGCCACCCTTGCACATTAAGCTGGGTCTCATGAAAAACTTTGTCAAGGCAATGGAGAAAACAGATGAGGCTTTCAAATACCTCATCAGAAAATTTCCAAGACTGAGTGAAGCTAAAATAAGAGAGGGAGTATTTGTTGGTCCGCAAATTCGAAAACTTCTTCATGATGAAGAGTTTCTTTGCGTGTTGCATGGTAAGGAAAAAGCAGCATGGCTAGCATTTAAGTCAGTGGTGGACAATTTTCTTGGAAACAACAGATCTGATAATTACAATGAAATTGTAGAAAATCTCCTTCTGAAGTATAAGAGTCTTGGCTGCAACATGTCTTTGAAAATTCATTTTCTGGATTCTCATCTGGATTTCTTTACGTCAAACTGTGGAGCGGTCAGTGATGAGCATGGTGAACGATTTCACCAGGACATTGCTGCTATGGAGACAAGGTATCAAGGCAATTGGAGCCCTTCAATGCTTGCTGATTACTGCTGGACTGTGACAAGAGACACCTCATCGATTGACTACAAGAAGCAAGCAAAGAGAGCTCGAACAGCAACTGAATAATGACGGAATGGGTTCAAATGTGCCTTTTTAAAACATGATATGTGAACTTTAACTAATGTTTTTATTTTTTCTATCATTTTATGTTGAAATATCAATTAATTGAGTATGTAACCACAATTTTTATAATGCTAAAGTAGAAAGACTAGCTGTTCACCCCAGAGAATTAAACAAGCATACATTATTTGTATTACTGTAATGTAAATTCATCATTAAAAAAAAAAACCAGAGCCAATTGGTGAATTTCATTATGATATTTGAAATCAGCATGTCAAAATCAATAAGAAATGGTATATTTAATTTCTGGTACAAATAACCTTTGAAAATTTGTTGACTAGTGTAATTAAACAAGATTGAACTATCAACAGTAACTATGATCTAGCAGGGTGGGTAAATGAAATAGGTATTACAAGTTTTGTTGTGTCTCCATTGCATTTTAAGTCAAAAGTTTCTCATATCTTGGTCATATAATAACAGGAGATGGCAGGTATAGGAATGGCCAAAGATACATTCAACAACATGAGACAGATACTGACATCTAAACAGTTAACTACCAAATTAAAACTGAGAATCATCAAGTGTTATATATATATTGTTCATTACTGTACAGTGTAGACACATGGACAGTGAACAAGCAATTGGAAGAAAGAACTGAGGCTCTCGAGATGTGGGTATATAGAAGAATTGTGTGCATCTCATGTTGTTGTTGTTGTTGTTTAACTAGGGCTACTGAGCTTCTCGCTCTTTAGCAGCCAATACCAAGTTGAAGACTCCTTGGTATTATCTACATTGTAGATCTAGGCTTTTCCTGTGGATTTTCTGCCATTCTAAAATGTGTTGAATTAAGTCATGAGTTCCAGTTTCTCCAGTTTGGCTTGCATTTAAAGGATCATCACATCTAGTCCCAAGCTAAGAGTAAGAAGTGTGTGGCATACTGTACATTCCCCGCCATCCAAGGGGCTCTCGAACTATGCAGAACTAAAATACTGTACTCTGGTTTTGGGCTCTCCCAAGGAATTGTCATGTCCTGCACAAAGCCACTTCTCAGCTTCCCCTGCCTATCACTGGTTCCACAGTGAGACCCTTCTACATGCAGTGAACCAAGTCAGAGCCAAAAAATTATGTCTGGGGCTCAAGTGACTTCTCCAAGTTTAGTGTGCAATGCTGGGTTCTCAATACGTTTCACCACAGAGGGAATCCTTGGAAGTGTGTGGATGATTTCAAGAGTCAATGAGGATGTAATTAGCCTCACAGACATAGGTTCACTTCCTTAATTACTTACTTAGTAGTTCCCCTTCTACCGTGAGGTGTAGAGGTTCACTTCCACGTACGTATATTGTAGCATTGTGTATACGCTGGTGGTCATATAAGGATGGCTCCAGATATGCCTCCATGCATGTGCATCTCATGGAAAGAGAAGAAAACATATAAGGAGGTCCCAGAAAACCTTGGTATGAAAAGAGAAATAATGAAGGAGATCAAAATTAGGCAGCCAAAAATGTTGCCATATAAAAAGACACCTTGCAGAAGACCATAATAGTTGAAAGAGTTGAAGGCAAACATGCAAGGGGAAGACAGTGCTAGAAGTGGGAAGATAACATCAAGAGATGGACAAGAAAGAGTCTATCAGAGTGCACCATCAAGCCAAGAGACAGAAAATGCTGGAGATCCATTACAGTCGACCTTCAATGTGGAGATGCAGCTGATGAGATAATGATGAATATATGTTTTTCTAGGACAAACAAAGGACAAAGGAAAACGCAATGTTAAAATATTAAGATAACTGAACAAGACTTAACTTCCAACTTTATGTTCTAGCATGGTGGGTCAATGAAAACAGGTAATTCAAGTTTTACTAGGACAAAAGAAATGCCTCTGTTGTAACCACAAAGGTCTTCATCAGGGACAAAGAAACAAAAACAGTAATGTAATTGTTGTAACCACAAGGTCTTCATCAGGGACAAAGAAACAAAAACAGTAATGTAATTGTTGTAACCACAAGGTCTTCATCAGGGACAAAGAAACAAAAACAGTAATGTAATTGTTGTAACCACAACTTCTTCATCAGGGACAAAGAAACAAAAACAGTAATGTAATTGTTGTAACCACAAGGTCTTCATCAGGGAACAAAGAAACAAAAACAGTAATGTAATTGTTGTAACCACAAGGTCTTCATCAGGGACAAAGAAACAAAAACAGTAATGTAATTGTTGTAACCACAAGGTCTTCATCAGGGACAAAGAAACAAAAACAGTAATGTAATTGTTGTAACCACAAGGTCTTCATCAGGGAACAAAGAAACAAAAACAGTAATGTAATTGTTGTAACCACAAGGTCTTCATCAGGGACAAAGAAACAAAAACAGTAAAATGTAATTGTTAATCAGAATCAACATCACTGCACTCTGAGCAAACCTATAGGTGCTTAGTCTCCCTCAGCAAATGTCAAAGGGTATGAATGCTAACTGTTCCTGTAGTATGTTGGTTGTATACATGCCTGATCCATCCTCTCATACGTCCATCTCTGTCAGTTTTACGCTTAATGCCAAATCCCAGCAGTCTGAGTCATATTGATTCATCAATTCCATTGTCATTCTCTAACAGGCAATTGCTAACTGTCCTTATTATCTCTCCCTTATTAATACCAAATGTCCCCAATATGGGTGCTCTCAAGGCTAGATAATAGTGGATTGACACTAGTTTCTGAAGGGTTGAGGCCTCTATGTAAGTTTTCCAAAAGTAAATCAGTAAAGATAAGGAAGTAAAAGCTAAGCTAAATGCCATTAAAAAATAATTGTTTATAAATTATATTGCTGACTTTTTCATATGCCATCTCTCTCTCTCTCTCTCTCTCTCTCTCTCTCTCTCTCTCTCTCTCTCTCTCTCTCTCTCTCTCTCTCTCTCTCTCTCTCTCTCTCTCTCTCTCTCTCTCTCTATGATCCTTTTTCAATGTGTTCTGCTGTTGTCCCAAAATAAAAACAACAAATAAATGTTACTGGTACTTTCAATACAGGCTTCCCATGTTTTTGATAATGAGCCAGGAACAAAGGTTGGAAAGCAATGTTCTAGAGCAAAAGCAAAAACTTAGTATTCAATGTTCAGAAAAAAGAAAAAACATACATCAACAAGGTGATATTTAAACACTGACTTACATTCCATTGTCCTTAATTAATGATGCACAGTGCATTTTTCCATCACTGAAAGTCTTATCAGATCTGATCACTCGTGGCTCAGTTCCTTCTGCCATTATCTTTGCTTCAAGCTGGCCATTCACCATTGAGAGGGAATAATAATTCTGAGGACCAACAGTTTGTTTAAATTTATGAGAAGTGTCTTATTTGTACATAGTATTGTCAGTTTTATATCACAAACACAGGAAGCTGATATTATAGACCTTGATGTAAAAGATCTTTGATATAATAAACAAAATTCTGCTCCAAGGCGTAAATATATCCTCATTATAAACATTTAGTTATTCATGGTTAGGTTATTCAAAATGAAGCATCTAGGTGATGTAAGAATGTCACTGTTTGTAAAAATGCTCACAGTTGTTGTTGTTGTTTAACTAGGGCTGCTGAGCTTCTCGCACTTTAGCAGGTGTCGTGAGTTTTATATAGGCTTTATTTTTATGGTCCCAATCGAGCAGGGGTGAGATAGTGGAAAGCTATGTGAGAGAAAGGTGTGAGAAATAGTCCTGTTTACGAGGAATACAGAGTGTAGGAAAAATACTGTCTTGGGTTGAGTGATTGCTCAACTCACCTATATAGCATGACCCACTAAGATGAAGAAGTATTATTCCACTAGATACTGAGTCTAATACACTATCCTCTCGTACGCACACACAAACAATTTTGTGACAAAATATGTACATACATAGAAACGAACAGGTACTATGGGCACATATAATTTATATCAGGGAAAGGTTTTGACCAAAAAAACTAATAGCTGAAAGGGTATAAAATTTATTATATCTTTAGAAAGAAAAAAATAGATTACAACAGTTAATACATCGTTATCAATGTCATCAGGTGAAATCATAATTACATAAAGGGAAAATAAATTTTGTCCAGTCCAGCCCCAGAAAGCTCCGTATCATCTCATCATCTCAACCCATAACCCGTCATGGGTCGTAGGGGTGCCATGGTGGAAGCATCAGCAGACAGGGTCCTCCACTGCTCTCTATTCTCAGCAATGCGTACAAGTGTGGAGAAACCGTGTCCTGCCCATTCTTTGATGTTATCAGCCCAGGATTTTCTTTGCCTTCCTCTTCTCCGTTTACCTTCGACTGTTCCCTGGAGGATCGTTTTCGAAAGGGAGTCATGACGAGTTACATGCCCAAACCAGGCAAGCTTTCGACGTTTCACTATTGACAAAAGTGGGTCTTAATGGCCTGCATAGGTGTTTATCTTCTCTCTAACATAGACATTTGTTTTGTGCTCTTTATAGCAAATGCGCAAAATTCTTCTATAACATTTATGCTCGAAAGCCTGAATCCTTCGCTCCGTATCTGCAGTGAGTGTCCAGCCCTCACACCCATACAAGAGAATAGATAATACAAGTGATTTGTATAATTTGATCTTCACAGGAAAACTGATGTTACTTTTCCAGATCACATTCAACCTTGTCATGGCAGCTGAGGCCATCTCAAGTCTTGTCTTGATTTCTTTATTTGATCTTCCATCACTACATATAGTGGACCCGAGATATTTAAAGGTGTTAACTTCTTCTAACGTTTGCCCATTTAACGTAATGTTGGTCGGAACATGTTTCTTATGGCTATTCACCAATATCTTGCTTTTTTCTATATTAATTTCCATCCCATATGTTCTTGTTACTTTCTCCAGTCTACAGGTAAGGTCTTGAAGTTCTGATTCTGTTCCAGCTATCAGATCAATATCATCAGCAAAACGTAGATTACACAGAGGTCGGCCTCCAATCGATATGGTTGATTTATAATCGTAGAGAGCCTCCTGCATAATATGTTCTAGATAAATGTTAAAGAGCACTGGTGACAGGATACATCCCTGGCGAACTCCTACAGTTGTTTTGAAAAATTCTCCAATGTCATTGCTTGCAAAAACAGCACTGCTTGCGTCCTTGTATAGTGCTTCAATGATATCTATGATGTTGGTATCAAAATTGAATTTTCTCATTATTTGCCATAAACCTTCATGCCAGACTCGATCGAAGGCTTTTGTGAAATCGATGAAGTTATGGTATAAATCATGTTGATGCTGGAGATGTTTTTCGATCAGTAATCTAATATTGAAGATTTGTTCTGAGGTACTTCTTTTTGGTCTAAAGCCAGCCTGTTCCTCTGACAAGATTTCTTCTGATTTCTGTTTTATTCTGTTCAAAAGTATCCTTAACATCACCTTACTTGGATGACTAATAAGGCTAATGGTTCTGTAGTTCTTGCACATTTTTAGATTTCCTTTCTTTGGAAGCGGTATTACTAATGACTGCGTCCATTCTTTTGGCCATTTTTTTTTGTACTCCATATCTTCTGGCAAATTGTTGTCATGATTTTTACTATATCTGGTCCTCCATATTTCAAGAGCTCTGCTGGTATATTATCCACACCCGGCGACTTCCCTCCTTTCATCGAACATATAGCCTCTTCCACTTCTTCCCGTAGTATTGCTGCATTTCCGAGTTCTCTGTTTTCGCACTTAATGTTGTTTAATATGCCTAAGTCAGTGTCAAGTTTACAGTTATATAATTCTTTACAATATTCTGTCCACCTTCTCATTACAGCTGTTTTTTTCATTGAGCAGAGCCCCATTGCTATCTTCTATGACAGTTACCCTGGGCTGTTGGGGTTTTGATAGTCTTCTTAATGTGTCAAAAACTGCCTTGCTGTTACCTTTTATTAGCCCCGTATTAATGGACTCACATTGATCAGCAACCCATTTTTCTTTGGCCTGTTTCATTTTCTTTCTAATATTTTTATTCACCATACTGTATTGCCATGCTGCTTCAGGAACCTCTTTCTTAACCTTTTTCATTTCTCGCCGTGTATCACATAACTTCAGAATTTCATCTGTAACCCATGGTTTGTTTATTTTCTTTCTTTTACCAAGTATTTCTGTTGCTGATTCAATGAGCACGTCTTTCATGTTCTCTGTGATTGAGTTGATATCATCCTTAAAAAAGTTGAGAGCTGCGAATTTTCCTCCAACAGTTGCCTCAAAGATTCCCGCGATTTCTGGATCTTTCAATTTGTCTAAATTGAATCTTAACTGAGAACATCTGTTTTGATTATAATTAGCCACTGCTAATTTTGCTTGGAGATTTCCCTGAAATGGTGTGTTGATTATAATTTTCCTGGCAAGGATTCTTCGTCAGATTGCAGGGATTGTTATAGGGACTAAGTTTGTTTCTAGGAGTCTGTCAAAATGACTGGGAAATATCTCAACAGTAGAATGTTACTCACAGGCGGTTCTTGGACAAACTAGCCTTAAATGTTCTCTGGAGAAGTTGGTGGTAGGAACACTGTTTACTGTCATATGGGTTTTGATTAAATAGATTAGTGCTGTCAGTTCTGCCTCATCAGGCCAGGGAACTTTATATGATTAATATAATATATCTGGCATTGTCCTGTTCCAGTTAAATTTTGAACACCAGCGAACCATTGACCGTTCTGGTTTTGCGAAGGACTTATAAGGGTCTCCAACAATCAGATTTTGGTATAGTCAAATGTTATTATGTTTTTTAGGAACATATAAATGGGGATACCATAAGCCATCTGAACATGACTCTCTATATATCAAAAACCGTTGGATCGCAAGGTATGATCATCTGTATAAAGAGAAAATATAAAACCAGGTAATACTACTGTAATAAAATCTAACACTTGCGTTTTTAAGTAAGACCTGTACAAATCACTCTGGTATTAAATTATTTATATTTTAAAAAATTCCACGAGTGACTAGCTAATGTATCGTTTTAATTGACACTAGCTATGAACAGTTAATTACTCAAAATTTACACGCGGTGAAATAGAAATATGGTTAATAAACAATTTCGCTCGCCTAGCGTTTAAGATTATGTTTCACTTCTATTATCTCGCGAAATAACAAATAGTTATATTTTTTAATTTACATCTGGAAAACTTTGTGATGGGTTTATTTAATAGGTTTAAATTAACACCAAAATCCAGTGAAATAAATGAAGAAACTAAACGCCTAAATCACTCAAGACTAATATTTTACCATAGCACCAGAATGAGTTTACTCCAATATATAAGAACTCCAAAGAAATCTTGTAAGATTCTAATATAAGCTAGTACTCCTTCCAATCTCTGGGCAACGAATGATAAACTGCATTTTCGGCGATGCCAATATATAGTTAATGAAATGAAAAGTAACAGCTACATTCGAAGATTCACTCCTTATTTGAAATCAGGGAACTATTCTCGTTTTGAGCCTCGTTTTGAGCCGCGTCTGCCAGCTCTAGCCTTCCCCGTTCGTCTCTTGGTCTGCCAGCGATTTCCCCCGTCTTAGCCAGTTTGCATGAACGTGTGAACCGAAGGTGTGAAACTCTGCTTCATTCTTCTGGGACCACCACAGTCCTTTGATACTGGCCGCTTCCATCTCCTCTTGGCAACGCCTTCTTGAAGGGGTGGCAGAAAAAAGACTAGAAAATGCTTGATGCTCATAGCTCCAGAGATAGGCAGTAGGTGTGGTTTAAACTCAACTTAAGACAAAGCGATGTCCTGGATGCACGCATGATAGCTGTTTACATATTAATTATCCAACGTGGTGAAAATCCATGTGGAAATGATGCATACTAATTTGCCCAGGTGTTAGAATTCCACGTTGACGATAAAATTACAACAATATTCAGAGGTACTGATGCTATTCGAGGGTACTACCATATCATCTGGAACAGTAAATGAGAATGGGGACAAATTAATAAGCTTCTGCAGTATTAACAACCTGGTCATTGGAGGAACACTTTTTCAACACAAAGAAGTGCACACGTTAACATGGGAATCACCAAACGGACGAGACAAAAACCAGATAGATCACATAATGATCAATGGCAGATGGAGACATGCACTACAAGAAGTGAAAGTAAAAAGAGGCGCAGATGTGGGAAGTGATCATCACCTAGTAGTAGCAAGACTGAAGGTGAAACTCAGAGCTGCTGGACCAGTTGCAGACAAACAGAAAAGATATAACATCACGAAACTTAAGGACCCCCTCACCAGAAAAGCGTTCGTGGTCGACGTAAAGAGACGATATCTGATTACCAAAAGCCAGGAAAGAACAGAGACCGACGATGTCGACCAGCAATTCAACACCATCTCAACAATATACAAAGAAAGCAGCAAGTCATGCTTGGGATTCCAGGAAAGAAAGAGCCAAGACTGGATAACACCAGCAACGCTAAACACCATAGCGAAGAGAAAGGAAATGAAAAGAAAGAAAACAGAAGCTAAGTCTCCCAGGTTAAAGGCAATATACAGTGAACAGTACAGTCAGCTGGACAAGGAAGTAAAACGTCAAACCTGTGCTAAGAAAAGGACATTTCTGGATGACCTTGCAAGACAGGCAGAAGAGGCAGCACTGAGAAATGAACAAAGCACAGTTTATAAAATAACTAAGGCTATCAGTGGAAAACGAGGTGCAAACAACATAACGTTAGTAAGAGACAAGCAAGGAAATCTCATCACCACAGCACAGGGGCAGGAAACAAGATGGGCAGAGCACTTCAGAGAAACACTGAATAAGGAACCACCAGAGACTCAGCTGAATGTCCCTGAGGCTGAAAGCGACTTAGACGTAAATACAGATATTCCACGGAAAGAAAAAATGGAAAAGCGCCTGGTCACGACAATCTAAATGCTGAGCTATTCAAGATAGACCCTGAACTAGCAGCAGAACTATTAGAACCACTATTTGCACAAGTCTGGGAAACTGAGACAACACCAACAGAGTGGAGTAAAGGAATAATTGTCAAATTGCCCAAGAAGGGCGACCTTGCAGACTGCAACAACTGAAGAGGAATTACCCTCCTCTCAGTTCCCAGCAAAATACTAGGCAGGATAATCATCCAGAGAATTTCAAAAGCAGTTGACCATAAACTGAGGAAAGAACAAGCGGGCTTCAGAAAGAACATAAGATGTGCAGATCATATATTTGCCCTCAGGAACATTATAGAGCAGTGCTCAGAATGGCAGAGATAGCTGTACATTAACTTTGTTGATTTTGAAAAGGCTTTCGACAGCATACACAGGGACAGCCTATGGAAAATTCTGAGGGCTTATGGAATTCCAAGCCGCATTGTTTCCATTATAAAAAGCCTCTATTCTAACTTTACGTGCAGTGTTGGATCGAGTAATGTAACTTTCGAAGTGAAAACAGTAGTACGACAGGGATGCCCTTATCAACAACATTATTTTTGACAGTCATAGATTGGGTGATGCGCCAGACAACAGAGGGCAGTCCAAGAGGAATTAGATGGACAACGTTTTCTACGCTGGAAGATTTGGAATGTGCAGATGACATTGCACTACTCGCGCATTCACATCAACACATTCAAGACAAAACCGATAGACTGAATAAGTATGGCCAGCAGGTTGGCCTGAACATCAATTTGAAGAAGACAGAGGTCATGACACTAAATGTGGGCAATCCTGAGCCAATAACAGTAAGGAACCAGAAGTTAGAACAGACAGACACATTTACTTACCTAGGAAGCATAGTAACACCTGACGGCGGAACAAGCAAGGACATTAACAACAGAATGAATAAAGCGAGAACTGCCTTTGCTGTTCTCAACAACATTTGGAAGTCTTCCCAGTACAGCACAAACACCAAATTAAGACTGTATGAGAGCTGTGTACTTTCTGTGCTTCGCTATGGTGCCGAATGTTGGAGAGTAACAGAGAAGGAAATGTCGAAACTGTCCTCCTTCCACACAATCTGCCTAAGGAAAATTCTCCGAATCTTTTGGCCAAACACCATCAGCAACCAAGAACTACTTATTCGGAGTAACCAGGAGGACATGCACACCATCATAGCTGGCAGACGCTGGAGTTGGGTTGGCCACGTCCTCAGAAGGGACCCTGATACCATCACAAGAACAGCTATGCTATGGACCCCCGAGGGAAAGCGAAAGAGAGGCCGACCAAAAACAACTTGGCGGACAACTGTGGAAGCTGAGATGCAAAGAATGAACCATAGTTGGGGCACTGTACGAAGGATGGCCACCGACCGAGCAAAGTGGAATCAATTTGTTGCTGCCCTATAAGATGCCACCAGGCGTGATGGCCGCTGACTGCTTTGACGGTTGGTGGTTATGGATCAAAGAAGAAGAAGACCATATCATCTAACAATTCAGGGACGCTGAAATTCGTCCGTCACAATCGTCCCCCCTTTGAGACATGAAACCATTTTTCATGTTTCATTTATGACAATGAAGCTACTCTGATCGGTAGCTTTAGGATGATTGGTATGTTTGGTTTCCTCCTCTTCTTCCGTAGTCCAGTTTCTGCTCATAAAATCAGCTCCGACATTCTGTTTACCCGGAATATATTCCACTTTGAAGGAGTACACGTTTAATAGCAAGGCCCAACGCATGATCCTTGCGTTAAATTCCTTATTTGCGCCAAGAAAAGCTAAGGGAGCGTGGTCTGTTTGCACCATAAAAGATGTACCGTAAAGAAATTCATGATGACGTCTTATCCCATGAATTAGTGCCAGACATTCTCTTTCAACTGTGGAATAGTTACGTTCGGCCATATTCAGTTTACGACTGCCATACGCAACTGGGAATAACAGATTCGGATCGGTGTCATCTGCTTGAAGCAGGGTTGACCCGATGCCTTGACCTGAAGCATCGACCCGCAAAATGAAAGGTTTCTTGAGGTCAGGTAGCCTCAAAATGGGGTATCCGGACAACTGTTCTTTTAAAGTGCTGTAAGCTTCTTCGCACTTGGAATCCCAAATAACCCGGTCAGGTCGTCCTTTTTTTGTAAGGTCAGTCAGGGGGTGCTGTTAGCCCATTGAAATTCCGGATGTATTTCTGATAATACGCACATAGTGATAGGAACGAATGGGTGTCTTTCTTCGTTCAGGGCCTTTTAGTTGCAACTATTTTCTCAACATTCTTCCTAACAGGCCACATGCAGCCATGAGAAAAAGTATGCCCCAGGAAGTCTAGCTTTTCAAACCCGATGAGACATTTGCTAGGTCTGGCTGTGAGACCGGTTTCCTGTAGTCTCCTGAGGAGCATAGCAACCGTAGCAATATGTTCATCATAGGTTTCCGATGCAATTAGTATGTGATCCATGAAATTATGGATATGGGGACTGTGCAAAGGTTCTAAAAGCTTCCTCATCATCCTGGTGAACACTTCTGGTGCATTGTGCAATCCGAACAGCATCACATTAAATGTGTAATGTCCTTCACTAGTGCTGAAAGCTAACAAGGGTTTAACTTCCTCCTTGACTGGTATTTGGTAATAACCTTTACTCAGGTCAATCTTGGAAAAAAATTCTTGCCTTGCTAAGCTTGGTGAACAACACAGAAACAGTCTGTAGAGGTTCGGGCTGGAATTCCGTTACAGCATTTTAGCAACCGGTAATCTATACACAGCCGAACTTCCTTATTGGGCTTCTGCAACAGTACTACACTTGAACAGTAAGGAGATGTAGACTCACTGATAATTTCTGCTTGACGTAGCTTGTCTATTTCTCCGTGAAGTGCATCAGCTTTAGCGTACGGAATGGGGTAAACTCTGGTTCGAACAGGGGTCTCGTTTGTTAGTTTCATATCAAATTCTATGAGATTTGTTCGACCAGGTACATCCGTTAAGACTGCAGCATACTGTTTCAGTAGTGCCCTGGTTTCTGTCTGTTGTTCTTCTGAGAGATTGTCGCCAAATTTGACATCTTTAAAGGATTCTGTTTGTTGCAATGGATACTCCATGCAACTATCATCATCTTCCTCATCTTCCATTGCTATGGCGACGACCAGGAGATGCTCGGAGGATGGCACTGGTCTTTCCAAGTATTTCTTAAGCAGATTTACGTGAAAGACCTTCTCCTTTCCTTTAATGGAGATCTTGTAATTAGTGCGTGAGATCTTTTTAAGGACGGTAAACGGCCCTTGCCATCCGATGCGAAGTTTGTTGTTTCCGGTTGGAAGTAGCAACAAAACTTTCTCCCCTGGTTGGAGTTCTCTCTCTTTTGCAGCTTTATTGTATCTTTGAGTGTGTTTTGCGCGTGCTTTCTTAAGGTTAGTTGTAGCTAGATCCCATCCTAGCTGTAACCTTTCCTTGAGCTCAGATACATATTTGCTTGCTGAGATGACTGTCTCGTCAGCCTTTTGGTCTGTCAGGGACCGAAGTAAGGCTTCTAGTGGCCCCTTAATAGGTCTGCCGAATAAAAGCGTAGCTGGCAGAAAACCTGTAGATGCTTGGGGAACTTCTCTGTAGGCGAATAAAGCTGCAGATATATAAAGGTCCCACTCTTCAGGTTTCTCTTGAGCCAGCTTACGTAACATCATGGTGAGGCTGCCGTTAAAACGCTCCACGAGCCCATTTCCGGCTGGATGGTAGGGACTTGTGTGGATGTGTTTGGCCCTCAAGATCTTAAAGATCTCCTCCATTAACAGGCTACGGAATTGGGATCCATTATCCGTCAAAACTTGTCAAGGAAATCCCAACCATGTAAAAATTTGCACGAGGGCTTCTGTGACATGCTTGGAATCCATGCATGTTAGCGGTATAGCTTCAGCCCACATAGTGCAAGTGTCAACTAAGGTCAGGATGAACCTGTTCCTTCTTTTGGTTTTTTCTAAGGGTCCAATGATGTCGACAGCAACCCATTCGAATGGAGTCCCCACTATTGGCATTTGCCCCATAGGGACTGGGGGTGTCAAGGGCTTGGGTGCCACACGTTGGCACTGGGCACAGGATTTCACGCACCTGATAATCTCAGAGTTCATTCCTGGCCACCAATAGTGAGTTTTTATTCGCTGAATAGTGGCGTTTTGTCCCATATGTCCGCTAAAGGGAAGAGAGTGCCCCATTTCTAAGATCTGGCTTCTGTACTGCATCGGTACTAGGAGCTGGTTATTCCCTGTATCAGGGTCGCCCGTTCTACGATACAATATGCCATCCTTCAAAAAGATGTCTCCGTGGTGTCTGGGGTCCTTATCCATGGGCAGTTTTCTAAAGCAGGGCTCCAGAGTGGGGTCCTTTTGTTGCGCCTCCTTCAGTTCATTTGGCAACAAATTTGGCGCAGGCTCCCTCTCCTTCTTGGTTTGCCCTCTTGTGGTTACCACTGCCACAATCGGCTCCTTTGGTCTCCCAACAAACACAAATCTACATCCCAGGATAACTGGGTAGATAAGATCATCCATTATGGCCGCTTTAATAACACCTCTGACAAAATCAGAGTGTATTTCTACCAGTGCGATAGGAAGCATCCTGGGTGCGTCACTCTTAAAAAATTCCACATAGTTTGACGGTGTCCTCTGTCTCCTGACCGGGTTTGACTAGGTGCCTGGTGACAATACAGTCAAAAGATAATCCAATGTAAAAAAGACAAGTAGTTGAGGTACCGTTCAAAATTACAGTTCCTCGCGTTGAGGGTCTGTCCCCCTCAGGTTGAGAATCACTGACATTGACTCTTCCTTGTGAGGCTGTATGCAAGCATCCGATGCGATTTGGCCCGGTGTGCTTGCCCTGATCAGACGTCCCTGCTGAAGGGGTCTTTCCTTTGCCTTGACCTTGGTGGCCGCGCTGCCATGCAGGCTTTGCAGGTTGATCAGGATTGTTGTTGTTGGTGGGATATCGGGTTTTTTAGAATTTTGATTTTTCTTGGGGAGGTCTCTGGGTATTCGTTTCTCGTGGGTTATAGTGCTGGGAGGAATTAGAAGAATAGGATGACTGTTCTAGAGTTTGTTTTCGAGATGGCTCATCTGTTGGTTTGCGTTTTGTGCTAGGAAGTTTGGCCATTGCATTTGCATAGCGTTCCACCTTATTGAGGATGTCCTCAAGCTTGACTGTGCCCTGCTCAGCCAGAAATCTACGGGTTTCGTTCGACAAAGTTGATTTTATCTGTTCTACAAGAACAAGTTCAAGAATTCCCTCATATGTAAGAGGTAATTCTGATAACTCCAGGCACTTTATCAAATAGCCCGTCAGATGTGAAGAGAACTGGGGAAATGTCTCCGTGCTCTCCTTTCAGCTGTTTCTGAACATTTGCAGAAATTTGCGAGCGGTCATCTCAAAACGCTCTAGCGAAGCCTTCTTTAACGTGTCGTAGTCATTTTGGCTGCTTCCCAGCTTGACGTAAACATCATAAGCATTACCTTTTAGTGCCTGAGAAAGTTTTAGGCAACTCCGGGAACTCTCTAACCCATACAGAGTCGCCATTTTCTCAAATTTCTCTAGGAAGGTGTCAATTTTCTCGTTAGGGCTCAGGAAAGACTCCAAGACAAAAGACATCGCTGCTAGTTGAGAAGATTGGCTACTAGAGAGATCAGTTAACTGAGACTGGGGTGAAGACGGCACTCCATTACTGGAAGTAGAAGCACCCCGACTTTGGACTTCTAGAGTATTAAGTGCCAATTCATGCTGTCTCTCCCTCTCTCTCTCATTTGCCCTGCAGACTTCCATCTCTGCCTCAATTTTCTTCTGCTACAATTGACGATCGTCCGCTTCTTTCTTCTCTGCTTTATCTTGTGCTTCTTTCCTCCCTGCTCTCTCTTGTGCTTCCTTCCTCTCTGCTTTATCTTGTGCTTCTTTCCTCTCTGCTCTCTCTTGTGCTTCCTTCCTCTCTGCTTTCTCTTGTGCTTATTTCCTCTCTGCTCTATCTTTCGCTTCTTTCTCCTCCGTGTCATATCTGTCAAGTTCCTTGTTGACAAACGTGGTGGCTTCATCTCCTTGCAGTCCTGTCTCCTTTGCCTCCTGTCTCAACATGACCTAAGTTGAACTCGCTCTGCCATGTCAAAGAACTGGATGCTACTACGACAAGAAAATAAGAAGAAGAAAAGAAAAGGGGAAAAAAAAACTCTAAGTCGCTTCTGAGAAAAACACAAAATATAAGTTACCTGAGATACCTCCTACCGTTATTAATTTGCTAACCTATCACTGCTATTATCTGTCAATTAAGACTCTTAATGCAGGCGACTATGCCACAATAAATGGTAGGTGAAACAACTAGAAAAAATCTACTATTACTATCAGTAGAGACAAAAATATAAAAAAATTTATTATATTTATTTTTTTTTTAATTTAAGGAGAAAAAAAAATTTCCTTAAAAATTATATCTCCACCACAAAGCACCGCCCGCTGAAGTCAGTTAGAGAAGGAACGATATTAACAAGATTTTAAAAAATCAGAATAGCCGTCCTTTGCTGAGCTCAACTCTGCTAACTTCAACCTTTAGTGACTGTTTATTCAGTCATGCGATCCAACGGTTTTGCACAAAATATTTGCATATACCATATATTTGACAGATGTTATTATAAACAAGTTGTAAACAATTCTCTAATGCTGTGGAAAAAACAACCTAAAATTTTGTTTGGTCAAAACACCCTGTCTAAGATCGTCTGTTTAGGGGAATTAATTTTTTTATTTTATATCCTTATCTCACAAGACAATCACACAACACACTCTATCTAACTGAAAATCAGATAAGATACTGTAATAGACACTAGTCAATTACTAAACCTGGCTCAAAATCCAGCGAGCAACACTTTATTGTCGCGGCTTAAAATCCCGGCGCGCTACACATTATTGTCGTGAGTTTTATATAGGCTTTATTTTTATGGTCCCAATCGAGCAGGGGTGAGATAGTGGAAAGCTATGTGAGAGAAAGGTGTGAGAAATAGTCCTGTTTACGAGGAATACAGAGTGTAGGAAAAATACTGTCTTGGGTTGAGTGATTGCTCAACTCACCTATATAGCATGACCCACTAAGATGAAGAAGTATTATTCCACTAGATACTGAGTCTAATACACTATCCTCTCGTACGCACACACAAACAATTTTGTGACAAAATATGTACATACATAGAAACGAACAGGTACTATGGGCACATATAATTTATATCAGGGAAAGGTTTTGACCAAAAAAACTAATAGCTGAAAGGGTATAAAATTTATTATATCTTTAGAAAGAAAAAAATAGATTACAACAGTTAATACATCGTTATCAATGTCATCAGGTGAAATCATAATTACATAAAGGGAAAATAAATTTTGTCCAGTCCAGCCCCAGAAAGCTCCGTATCATCTCATCATCTCAACCCATAACCCGTCATGGGTCGTAGGGGTGCCATGGTGGAAGCATCAGCAGACAGGGTCCTCCACTGCTCTCTATTCTCAGCAATGCGTACAAGTGTGGAGAAACCGTGTCCTGCCCATTCTTTGATGTTATCAGCCCAGGATTTTCTTTGCCTTCCTCTTCTCCGTTTACCTTCGACTGTTCCCTGGAGGATCGTTTTCGAAAGGGAGTCATGACGAGTTACATGCCCAAACCAGGCAAGCTTTCGACGTTTCACTATTGACAAAAGTGGGTCTTGATGGCCTGCATAGGTGTTTATCTTCTCTCTAACATAGACATTTGTTTTGTGCTCTTTATAGCAAATGCGCAAAATTCTTCTATAACATTTATGCTCGAAAGCCTGAATCCTTCGCTCCGTATCTGCAGTGAGTGTCCAGCCCTCACACCCATACAAGAGAATAGATAATACAAGTGATTTGTATAATTTGATCTTCACAGGAAAACTGATGTTACTTTTCCAGATCACATTCAACCTTGTCATGGCAGCTGAGGCCATCTCAAGTCTTGTCTTGATTTCTTTATTTGATCTTCCATCACTACATATAGTGGACCCGAGATATTTAAAGGTGTTAACTTCTTCTAACGTTTGCCCATTTAACGTAATGTTGGTCGGAACATGTTTCTTATGGCTATTCACCAATATCTTGCTTTTTTCTATATTAATTTCCATCCCATATGTTCTTGTTACTTTCTCCAGTCTACAGGTAAGGTCTTGAAGTTCTGATTCTGTTCCAGCTATCAGATCAATATCATCAGCAAAACGTAGATTACACAGAGGTCGGCCTCCAATCGATATGGTTGATTTATAATCGTAGAGAGCCTCCTGCATAATATGTTCTAGATAAATGTTAAAGAGCACTGGTGACAGGATACATCCCTGGCGAACTCCTACAGTTGTTTTGAAAAATTCTCCAATGTCATTGCTTGCAAAAACAGCACTGCTTGCGTCCTTGTATAGTGCTTCAATGATATCTATGATGTTGGTATCAAAATTGAATTTTCTCATTATTTGCCATAAACCTTCATGCCAGACTCGATCGAAGGCTTTTGTGAAATCGATGAAGTTATGGTATAAATCATGTTGATGCTGGAGATGTTTTTCGATCAGTAATCTAATATTGAAGATTTGTTCTGAGGTACTTCTTTTTGGTCTAAAGCCAGCCTGTTCCTCTGACAAGATTTCTTCTGATTTCTGTTTTATTCTGTTCAAAAGTATCCTTAACATCACCTTACTTGGATGACTAATAAGGCTAATGGTTCTGTAGTTCTTGCACATTTTTAGATTTCCTTTCTTTGGAAGCGGTATTACTAATGACTGCGTCCATTCTTTTGGCCATTTTTTTTTTTACTCCATATCTTCTGGCAAATTGTTGTCATGATTTTTACTATATCTGGTCCTCCATATTTCAAGAGCTCTGCTGGTATATTATCCACACCCGGCGACTTCCCTCCTTTCATCGAACATATAGCCTCTTCCACTTCTTCCCGTAGTATTGCTGCATTTCCGAGTTCTCTGTTTTCGCACTTAATGTTGTTTAATATGCCTAAGTCAGTGTCAAGTTTACAGTTATATAATTCTTTACAATATTCTGTCCACCTTCTCATTACAGCTGTTTTTTCATTGAGCAGAGCCCCATTGCTATCTTCTATGACAGTTACCCTGGGCTGTTGGGGTTTTGATAGTCTTCTTAATGTGTCAAAAACTGCCTTGCTGTTACCTTTTATTAGCCCCGTATTAATGGACTCACATTGATCAGCTACCCATTTTTCTTTGGCCTGTTCATTTTCTTTCTAATATTTTTATTCACCATACTGTATTGCCATGCTGCTTCAGGAACCTCTTTCTTAACCTTTTTCATTTCTCGCCGTGTATCACATAACTTCAGAATTTCATCTGTAACCCATGGTTTGTTTATTTTCTTTCTTTTACCAAGTATTTCTGTTGCTGATTCAATGAGCACGTCTTTCATGTTCTCTGTGATTGAGTTGATATCATCCTTAAAAAAGTTGAGAGCTGCGAATTTTCCTCCAACAGTTGCCTCAAAGATTCCCGCGATTTCTGGATCTTTCAATTTGTCTAAATTGAATCTTAACTGAGAACATCTGTTTTGATTATAATTAGCCACTGCTAATTTTGCTTGGAGATTTCCCTGAAATGGTGTGTTGATTATAATTTTCCTGGCAAGGATTCTTCGTCAGATTGCAGGGATTGTTATAGGGACTAAGTTTGTTTCTAGGAGTCTGTCAAAATGACTGGGAAATATCTCAACAGTAGAATGTTACTCACAGGCGGTTCTTGGACAAACTAGCCTTAAATGTTCTCTGGAGAAGTTGGTGGTAGGAACACTGTTTACTGTCATATGGGTTTTGATTAAATAGATTAGTGCTGTCAGTTCTGCCTCATCAGGCCAGGGAACTTTATATGATTAATATAATATATCTGGCATTGTCCTGTTCCAGTTAAATTTTGAACACCAGCGAACCATTGACCGTTCTGGTTTTGCGAAGGACTTATAAGGGTCTCCAACAATCAGATTTTGGTATAGTCAAATGTTATTATGTTTTTTAGGAACATATAAATGGGGATACCATAAGCCATCTGAACATGACTCTCTATATATCAAAAACCGTTGGATCGCAAGGTATGATCATCTGTATAAAGAGAAAATATAAAACCAGGTAATACTACTGTAATAAAATCTAACACTTGCGTTTTTAAGTAAGACCTGTACAAATCACTCTGGTATTAAATTATTTATATTTTAAAAAATTCCACGAGTGACTAGCTAATGTATCGTTTTAATTGACACTAGCTATGAACAGTTAATTACTCAAAATTTACACGCGGTGAAATAGAAATATGGTTAATAAACAATTTCGCTCGCCTAGCGTTTAAGATTATGTTTCACTTCTATTATCTCGCGAAATAACAAATAGTTATATTTTTTAATTTACATCTGGAAAACTTTGTGATGGGTTTATTTAATAGGTTTAAATTAACACCAAAATCCAGTGAAATAAATGAAGAAACTAAACGCCTAAATCACTCAAGACTAATATTTTACCATAGCACCAGAATGAGTTTACTCCAATATATAAGAACTCCAAAGAAATCTTGTAAGATTCTAATATAAGCTAGTACTCCTTCCAATCTCTGGGCAACGAATGATAAACTGCATTTTCGGCGATGCCAATATATAGTTAATGAAATGAAAAGTAACAGCTACATTCGAAGATTCACTCCTTATTTGAAATCAGGGAACTATTCTCGTTTTGAGCCTCGTTTTGAGCCGCGTCTGCCAGCTCTAGCCTTCCCCGTTCGTCTCTTGGTCTGCCAGCGATTTCCCCCGTCTTAGCCAGTTTGCATGAACGTGTGAACCGAAGGTGTGAAACTCTGCTTCATTCTTCTGGGACCACCACAGTCCTTTGATACTGGCCGCTTCCATCTCCTCTTGGCAACGCCTTCTTGAAGGGGTGGCAGAAAAAAGACTAGAAAATGCTTGATGCTCATAGCTCCAGAGATAGGCAGTAGGTGTGGTTTAAACTCAACTTAAGACAAAGCGATGTCCTGGATGCACGCATGATAGCTGTTTACATATTAATTATCCAACGTGGTGAAAATCCATGTGGTAATGATGCATACTAATTTGCCCAGGTGTTAGAATTCCACGTTGACGATAAAATTACAACAATATTCAGAGGTACTGATGCTATTCGAGGGTACTACCATATCATCTGGAACAGTAAATGAGAATGGGGACAAATTAATAAGCTTCTGCAGTATTAACAACCTGGTCATTGGAGGAACACTTTTTCAACACAAAGAAGTGCACACGTTAACATGGGAATCACCAAACGGACGAGACAAAAACCAGATAGATCACATAATGATCAATGGCAGATGGAGACATGCACTACAAGACGTGAAAGTAAAAAGAGGCGCAGATGTGGGAAGTGATCATCACCTAGTAGTAGCAAGACTGAAGGTGAAACTCAGAGCTGCTGGACCAGTTGCAGACAAACAGAAAAGATATAACATCACGAAACTTAAGGACCCCCTCACCAGAAAAGCGTTCGTGGTCGACGTAAAGAGACGATATCTGATTACCAAAAGCCAGGAAAGAACAGAGACCGACGATGTCGACCAGCAATTCAACACCATCTCAACAATATACAAAGAAAGCAGCAAATCATGCTTGGGATTCCAGGAAAGAAAGAGCCAAGACTGGATAACACCAGCAACGCTAAACACCATAGCGAAGAGAAAGGAAATGAAAAGAAAGAAAACAGAAGCTAAGTCTCCCAGGTTAAAGGCAATATACAGTGAACAGTACAGTCAGCTGGACAAGGAAGTAAAACGTCAAACCTGTGCTAAGAAAAGGACATTTCTGGATGACCTTGCAAGACAGGCAGAAGAGGCAGCACTGAGAAATGAACAAAGCACAGTTTATAAAATAACTAAGGCTATCAGTGGAAAACGAGGTGCAAACAACATAACGTTAGTAAGAGACAAGCAAGGAAATCTCATCACCACAGCACAGGGGCAGGAAACAAGATGGGCAGAGCACTTCAGAGAAACACTGAATAAGGAACCACCAGAGACTCAGCTGAATGTCCCTGAGGCTGAAAGCGACTTAGACGTAAATACAGATATTCCACGGAAAGAAAAAATGGAAAAGCGCCTGGTCACGACAATCTAAATGCTGAGCTATTCAAGATAGACCCTGAACTAGCAGCAGAACTATTAGAACCACTATTTGCACAAGTCTGGGAAACTGAGACAACACCAACAGAGTGGAGTAAAGGAATAATTGTCAAATTGCCCAAGAAGGGCGACCTTGCAGACTGCAACAACTGAAGAGGAATTACCCTCCTCTCAGTTCCCAGCAAAATACTAGGCAGGATAATCATCCAGAGAATTTCAAAAGCAGTTGACCATAAACTGAGGAAAGAACAAGCGGGCTTCAGAAAGAACATAAGATGTGCAGATCATATATTTGCCCTCAGGAACATTATAGAGCAGTGCTCAGAATGGCAGAGATAGCTGTACATTAACTTTGTTGATTTTGAAAAGGCTTTCGACAGCATACACAGGGACAGCCTATGGAAAATTCTGAGGGCTTATGGAATTCCAAGCCGCATTGTTTCCATTATAAAAAGCCTCTATTCTAACTTTACGTGCAGTGTTGGATCGAGTAATGTAACTTTCGAAGTGAAAACAGTAGTACGACAGGGATGCCCTTATCAACAACATTATTTTTGACAGTCATAGATTGGGTGATGCGCCAGACAACAGAGGGCAGTCCAAGAGGAATTAGATGGACAACGTTTTCTACGCTGGAAGATTTGGAATGTGCAGATGACATTGCACTACTCGCGCATTCACATCAACACATTCAAGACAAAACCGATAGACTGAATAAGTATGGCCAGCAGGTTGGCCTGAACATCAATTTGAAGAAGACAGAGGTCATGACACTAAATGTGGGCAATCCTGAGCCAATAACAGTAAGGAACCAGAAGTTAGAACAGACAGACACATTTACTTACCTAGGAAGCATAGTAACACCTGACGGCGGAACAAGCAAGGACATTAACAACAGAATGAATAAAGCGAGAACTGCCTTTGCTGTTCTCAACAACATTTGGAAGTCTTCCCAGTACAGCACAAACACCAAATTAAGACTGTATGAGAGCTGTGTACTTTCTGTGCTTCGCTATGGTGCCGAATGTTGGAGAGTAACAGAGAAGGAAATGTCGAAACTGTCCTCCTTCCACACAATCTGCCTAAGGAAAATTCTCCGAATCTTTTGGCCAAACACCATCAGCAACCAAGAACTACTTATTCGGAGTAACCAGGAGGACATGCACACCATCATAGCTGGCAGACGCTGGAGTTGGGTTGGCCACGTCCTCAGAAGGGACCCTGATACCATCACAAGAACAGCTATGCTATGGACCCCCGAGGGAAAGCGAAAGAGAGGCCGACCAAAAACAACTTGGCGGACAACTGTGGAAGCTGAGATGCAAAGAATGAACCATAGTTGGGGCACTGTACGAAGGATGGCCACCGACCGAGCAAAGTGGAATCAATTTGTTGCTGCCCTATAAGATGCCACCAGGCGTGATGGCCGCTGACTGCTTTGACGGTTGGTGGTTATGGATCAAAGAAGAAGAAGACCATATCATCTAACAATTCAGGGACGCTGAAATTCGTCCGTCACAATCGTCCCCCCTTTGAGACATGAAACCATTTTTCATGTTTCATTTATGACAATGAAGCTACTCTGATCGGTAGCTTTAGGATGATTGGTATGTTTGGTTTCCTCCTCTTCTTCCGTAGTCCAGTTTCTGCTCATAAAATCAGCTCCGACATTCTGTTTACCCCGGAATATATTCCACTTTGAAGGAGTACACGTTTAATAGCAAGGCCCAACGCATGATCCTTGCGTTAAATTCCTTATTTGCGCCAAGAAAAGCTAAGGGAGCGTGGTCTGTTTGCACCATAAAAGATGTACCGTAAAGAAATTCATGATGACGTCTTATCCCATGAATTAGTGCCAGACATTCTCTTTCAACTGTGGAATAGTTACGTTCGGCCATATTCAGTTTACGACTGCCATACGCAACTGGGAATAACAGATTCGGATCGGTGTCATCTGCTTGAAGCAGGGTTGACCCGATGCCTTGACCTGAAGCATCGACCCGCAAAATGAAAGGTTTCTTGAGGTCAGGTAGCCTCAAAATGGGGTATCCGGACAACTGTTCTTTTAAAGTGCTGTAAGCTTCTTCGCACTTGGAATCCCAAATAACCCGGTCAGGTCGTCCTTTTTTTGTAAGGTCAGTCAGGGGGTGCTGTTAGCCCATTGAAATTCCGGATGTATTTCTGATAATACGCACATAGTGATAGGAACGAATGGGTGTCTTTCTTCGTTCAGGGCCTTTTAGTTGCAACTATTTTCTCAACATTCTTCCTAACAGGCCACATGCAGCCATGAGAAAAAGTATGCCCCAGGAAGTCTAGCTTTTCAAACCCGATGAGACATTTGCTAGGTCTGGCTGTGAGACCGGTTTCCTGTAGTCTCCTGAGGAGCATAGCAACCGTAGCAATATGTTCATCATAGGTTTCCGATGCAATTAGTATGTGATCCATGAAATTATGGATATGGGGACTGTGCAAAGGTTCTAAAAGCTTCCTCATCATCCTGGTGAACACTTCTGGTGCATTGTGCAATCCGAACAGCATCACATTAAATGTGTAATGTCCTTCACTAGTGCTGAAAGCTAACAAGGGTTTAACTTCCTCCTTGACTGGTATTTGGTAATAACCTTTACTCAGGTCAATCTTGGAAAAAATTCTTGCCTTGCTAAGCTTGGTGAACAACACAGAAACAGTCTGTAGAGGTTCGGGCTGGAATTCCGTTACAGCATTTAGCAACCGGTAATCTATACACAGCCGAACTTCCTTATTGGGCTTCTGCAACAGTACTACACTTGAACAGTAAGGAGATGTAGACTCACTGATAATTTCTGCTTGACGTAGCTTGTCTATTTCTCCGTGAAGTGCATCAGCTTTAGCGTACGGAATGGGGTAAACTCTGGTTCGAACAGGGGTCTCGTTTGTTAGTTTCATATCAAATTCTATGAGATTTGTTCGACCAGGTACATCCGTTAAGACTGCAGCATACTGTTTCAGTAGTGCCCTGGTTTCTGTCTGTTGTTCTTCTGAGAGATTGTCGCCAAATTTGACATCTTTAAAGGATTCTGTTTGTTGCAATGGATACTCCATGCAACTATCATCATCTTCCTCATCTTCCATTGCTATGGCGACGACCAGGAGATGCTCGGAGGATGGCACTGGTCTTTCCAAGTATTTCTTAAGCAGATTTACGTGAAAGACCTTCTCCTTTCCTTTAATGGAGATCTTGTAATTAGTGCGTGAGATCTTTTTAAGGACGGTAAACGGCCCTTGCCATCCGATGCGAAGTTTGTTGTTTCCGGTTGGAAGTAGCAACAAAACTTTCTCCCCTGGTTGGAGTTCTCTCTCTTTTGCAGCTTTATTGTATCTTTGAGTGTGTTTTGCGCGTGCTTTCTTAAGGTTAGTTGTAGCTAGATCCCATCCTAGCTGTAACCTTTCCTTGAGCTCAGATACATATTTGCTTGCTGAGATGACTGTCTCGTCAGCCTTTTGGTCTGTCAGGGACCGAAGTAAGGCTTCTAGTGGCCCCTTAATAGGTCTGCCGAATAAAAGCGTAGCTGGCAGAAAACCTGTAGATGCTTGGGGAACTTCTCTGTAGGCGAATAAAGCTGCAGATATATAAAGGTCCCACTCTTCAGGTTTCTCTTGAGCCAGCTTACGTAACATCATGGTGAGGCTGCCGTTAAAACGCTCCACGAGCCCATTTCCGGCTGGATGGTAGGGACTTGTGTGGATGTGTTTGGCCCTCAAGATCTTAAAGATCTCCTCCATTAACAGGCTACGGAATTGGGATCCATTATCCGTCAAAACTTGTCAAGGAAATCCCAACCATGTAAAAATTTGCACGAGGGCTTCTGTGACATGCTTGGAATCCATGCATGTTAGCGGTATAGCTTCAGCCCACATAGTGCAAGTGTCAACTAAGGTCAGGATGAACCTGTTCCTTCTTTTGGTTTTTTCTAAGGGTCCAATGATGTCGACAGCAACCCATTCGAATGGAGTCCCCACTATTGGCATTTGCCCCATAGGGACTGGGGGTGTCAAGGGCTTGGGTGCCACACGTTGGCACTGGGCACAGGATTTCACGCACCTGATAATCTCAGAGTTCATTCCTGGCCACCAATAGTGAGTTTTTATTCGCTGAATAGTGGCGTTTTGTCCCATATGTCCGCTAAAGGGAAGAGAGTGCCCCATTTCTAAGATCTGGCTTCTGTACTGCATCGGTACTAGGAGCTGGTTATTCCCTGTATCAGGGTCGCCCGTTCTACGATACAATATGCCATCCTTCAAAAAGATGTCTCCGTGGTGTCTGGGGTCCTTATCCATGGGCAGTTTTCTAAAGCAGGGCTCCAGAGTGGGGTCCTTTTGTTGCGCCTCCTTCAGTTCATTCGGCAACAAATTTGGCGCAGGCTCCCTCTCCTTCTTGGTTTGCCCTCTTGTGGTTACCACTGCCACAATCGGCTCCTTTGGTCTCCCAACAAACACATATCTACATCCCAGGATAACTGGGTAGATAAGATCATCCATTATGGCCGCTTTAATAACACCTCTGACAAAATCAGAGTGTATTTCTACCAGTGCGATAGGAAGCATCCTGGGTGCGTCACTCTTAAAAAATTCCACATAGTTTGACGGTGTCCTCTGTCTCCTGACCGGGTTTGACTAGGTGCCTGGTGACAATACAGTCAAAAGATAATCCAATGTAAAAAAGACAAGTAGTTGAGGTACCGTTCAAAATTACAGTTCCTCGCGTTGAGGGTCTGTCCCCCTCAGGTTGAGAATCACTGACATTGACTCTTCCTTGTGAGGCTGTATGCAAGCATCCGATGCGATTTGGCCCGGTGTGCTTGCCCTGATCAGACGTCCCTGCTGAAGGGGTCTTTCCTTTGCCTTGACCTTGGTGGCCGCGCTGCCATGCAGGCTTTGCAGGTTGATCAGGATTGTTGTTGTTGGTGGGATATCGGGTTTTGTAGAATTTTGATTTTTCTTGGGGAGGTCTCTGGGTATTCGTTTCTCGTGGGTTATAGTGCTGGGAGGAATTAGAAGAATAGGATGACTGTTCTAGAGTTTGTTTTCGAGATGGCTCATCTGTTGGTTTGCGTTTTGTGCTAGGAAGTTTGGCCATTGCATTTGCATAGCGTTCCACCTTATTGAGGATGTCCTCAAGCTTGACTGTGCCCTGCTCAGCCAGAAATCTACGGGTTTCGTTCGACAAAGTTGATTTTATCTGTTCTACAAGAACAAGTTCAAGAATTCCCTCATATGTAAGAGGTAATTCTGATAACTCCAGGCACTTTATCAAATAGCCCGTCAGATGTGAAGAGAACTGGGGAAATGTCTCCGTGCTCTCCTTTCAGCTGTTTCTGAACATTTGCAGAAATTTGCGAGCGGTCATCTCAAAACGCTCTAGCGAAGCCTTCTTTAACGTGTCGTAGTCATTTTGGCTGCTTCTCAGCTTGACGTAAACATCATAAGCATTACCTTTTAGTGCCTGAGAAAGTTTTAGGCAACTCCGGGAACTCTCTAACCCATACAGAGTCGCCATTTTCTCAAATTTCTCTAGGAAGGTGTCAATTTTCTCGTTAGGGCTCAGGAAAGACTCCAAGACAAAAGACATCGCTGCTAGTTGAGAAGATTGGCTACTAGAGAGATCAGTTAACTGAGACTGGGGTGAAGACGGCACTCCATTACTGGAAGTAGAAGCACCCCGACTTTGGACTTCTAGAGTCTTAAGTGCCACTTCATGCTGTCTCTCCCTCTCTCTCTCATTTGCCCTGCAGACTTCCATCTCTGCCTCAATTTTCTTCTGCTCCAATTGACGATCGTCCGCTTCTTTCTTCTCTGCTTTATCTTGTGCTTCTTTCCTCTCTGCTCTCTCTTGTGCTTCCTTCCTCTCTGCTTTATCTTGTGCTTCTTTCCTCTCTGCTCTCTCTTGTGCTTCCTTCCTCTCTGCTTTATCTTGTGCTTCTTTCCTCTCTGCTCTATCTTTCGCTTCTTTCTCCTCCGCGTCATATCTGTCAAGTTCCTTGTTGACAAACGCGGTGGCTTCATCTCCTTGCAGTCCTGTCTCCTTTGCCTCCTGTCTCAACATGACCTAAGTTGAACTCGCTCTGCCATGTCAAAGAACTGGATGCTACTACGACAAGAAAATAAGAAGAAGAAAAGAAAAGGGGAAAAAAAAAACTCTAAGTCGCTTCTGAGAAAAACACAAAATATAAGTTACCTGAGATACCTCCTACCGTTATTAATTTGCTAACCTATCACTGCTATTATCTGTCAATTAAGACTCTTAATGCAGGCGACTATGCCACAATAAATGGTAGGTGAAACAACTAGAAAAAATCTACTATTACTATCAGTAGAGACAAAAATATAAAAAAATTTATTATATTTATTTTTTTTTTAATTTAAGGAGAAAAAAAAATTTCCTTAAAAATTATATCTCCACCACAAAGCACCGCCCGCTGAAGTCAGTTAGAGAAGGAACGATATTAACAAGATTTTAAAAAATCAGAAATAGCCGTCCTTTGCTGAGCTCAACTCTGCTAACTTCAACCTTTAGTGACTGTTTATTCAGTCATGCGATCCAACGGTTTTGCACAAAATATTTGCATATACCATATATTTGACAGATGTTATTATAAACAAGTTGTAAACAATTCTCTAATGCTGTGGAAAAAACAACCTAAAATTTTGTTTGGTCAAAACACCCTGTCTAAGATCGTCTGTTTAGGGGAATTAATTTTTTTATTTTATATCCTTATCTCACAAGACAATCACACAACACACTCTATCTAACTGAAAATCAGATAAGATACTGTAATAGACACTAGTCAATTACTAAACCTGGCTCAAAATCCAGCGAGCAACACTTTATTGTCGCGGCTTAAAATCCCGGCGCGCTACACATTATTGTCGTGAGTTTTATATAGGCTTTATTTTTATGGTCCCAATCGAGCAGGGGTGAGATAGTGGAAAGCTATGTGAGAGAAAGGTGTGAGAAATAGTCCTGTTTACGAGGAATACAGAGTGTAGGAAAAATACTGTCTTGGGTTGAGTGATTGCTCAACTCACCTATATAGCACGACCCACTAAGATGAAGAAGTATTATTCTACTAGATACTGAGTCTAATACACTATCCTCTCGTATGCACACACAAAAAATTTTGTGACATAAATACGTAGAAACGAACAGGTACTATGGGCACATATAATATATATCAGGGAAAGGTTTTGACCAAAAAAACTAATAGCTGAAAGGGTATAAAATTTATTATATCTTTAGAAAGAAAAAAATAGATTACAACAGTTAATACATCGTTATCAATGTCATCAGGTGAAATCATAATTAAATAAAGGGAAAATAAATAATATGTATTCTCATAGACCCTGGAACTTGGAAAGACTAGGAAAATGATCCCACCCGAGGTGTGTTTACCCAACCGATCAAACAAAGGATTGACAATGGGGAGCGGGGTAGATGGGACGGGTATATAGGATATGTCCTTAATTTAACTTTCCCGTGGGTCTTCAGACTGAGTGAGAGAATAGCTAAAAGGAAGGTGTTATATTAGTAGTAAACATTTAGAAACTAAATTCTTTCATTCCGTTTTCCCTTCTCGCATTCATTCAGCGAGCTCGCTTTCATTCACACTTACCCTCTCTGTCGGCTGCATATGTCCATAGAATTAATCACACACAGTTCTTAAGACTATTATATATGTCTTATTATTTTGTCCAGTCCAGCCCCAGAAAGCTCCGTATAGCCACTGCTAATTTTGCTTGGAGATTTCGCTGAAATGGTGTGTTGATTATAATTTTCCTGGCAAGGATTCTTTGTCAGATTGCAGGGATTGTTATAGGGACTAAGTTAGTTTCTAGGAGTCTGTCAAAATGACTGGGAAATATCTCAACAGTAGAATGTTACTCACAGGCGGTTCTTGGACAAACTAGCCTTAAATGTTCTCTGGAGAAGTTGGTGGTAGGAACACTGTTTACTGTCATATGGGTTTTGATTAAATAGATTAGTGCTGTCAGTTCTGCCTCATCAGGCCACTTTATATGATTAATATATCTGGCATTGTCCCATTCCAGTTAAATTTTGAACACCAGTGAACCATTGACCATTCTGGTTTTGCGAAGGACTTATAAGGGTCTCCAACAATCAGATTTTAGTATAGTCAAATGTTATTATGTTTTTTAGGAACATATAAATGGGGATACCATAAGCCATCTGAACATGACTCTCTATATATCAAAAACCGTTGGATGGCAAGGTATGATCATCTGTATACAGAGAAAATATAAAACCAGGTAATATTACTGTAATAAAATCAAACATCCGTGTTTTTAGGTTCTTCTTCTTCTTCCGTCCTTAGCCACCGACCGTCAAAGCAGTCAGTGGCCATTACGCCTAGTGGCGTCTTAGGGCAACAGCAGATAGGTCTTCTTTGCCATTGTTTCCCATCACGCCTAGTGGCGTCTTTAGGGCAACGGCAAATCAACCCATTTGCTGTTGTTTCCGTAATCGAAGTGACTGGCAAACGGGTGATCAGCGTGTTTTTAGGTAAGACCTGTACAAATCACTCTGGTATTAAATTATTTATATTTTTAAAAATTCCATGACTGACTAGCTAATGTATCGTTTTAATTGACACTAGCTATGAACAGTTAATTACTAAAAATTTACACGCGGTGAAATAGAAATATGGTTAATAAACAATTTTGCTAGTCTAGCGTTTAAGATTATGTTTCACTTCTATTATCTCGCGAAATAATGAATAGTTATATTTTTTAATTTACATCTGGAAAACTTTGTGATGGGTTTATTTAATAGGTTTAAATTAACATCAAAATCCAGTGAAATAAATGAAGAAACTAAACGCCTAAATCACTCAAGACTAATATTTTACCATAGCACCAGAATGAATTTACTCCAATATATAAGAACTCCAAAGAAATCTTGTAAGATTCTAATATAAGCTAGTACTCCTTCCAATCTCTGGGCAACGAATGATAAACTGCATTGAAATCAGGGAACTATTCTCGTTTTGAGCCTCGTATGGAGCCACGTCTGCCAGCTCTAGCCTTCCCCGTTCGTCTCTTGGTCCACCAGCATTTCCCCCGTCTTAGCTGGTTCGCATGAACGTGTGAACCGAAGGTGTGAAACTCTGCTTCGTTCTTCTGGGACCACCACAGTCGTTTGATACTGGACACTTCCGTCTCCTCTTGGCAACGCCTTCTTGAAGGGGTGGCAGAAAAAAGACTAGAAAATGCTTGATGCTCATAGGTCTAGAGATAGGCAGTAGGTGTGGTTTAAACTCAACTTAAGACAAAGCGATGTCCTGGATGCACGCATGATAGCTGTTTACATATTAATTATCCCACGTGGTGAAAATCCATGTGGAAATGATGCATACTAATTTGCCCAGGTGGTAGAATTCCACGTTGATGATAAAATTACAACAATATTCAGGGGTACTGATGCAATTCGAGGGTACTATCATATCATCTAACAATTCAGGGACACTGAAATTCGTCCGTCACAGCAGGCAATACCAAGTTGAAGACTCCTTGGTATTATCTACATTGTAGATCTAGGCTTTTCCCTTGGCTTTTCTGCCACTCCAAAACGTGTTGAGTTGAAGTCATGAGCTCCCCTCAACCCCAACAGTTTCAATAAATCATACACTGATGCACCCACGAGCCCTCTTGCGCCCACCTCAACAGCTATGACCCTTGCAGTGAACCCATCGTGTCTCAGATCTGCGGCCAGATCATTATACTTGGCCGCTTTGAATGAATGTTGCTCGTCCAATCTGGATTCAAATGGCATGGTCAGTTCAATCAGTATAACCTGAAGCGATGCTGAAGAATGAAGCACTATATCTGGCCGTCTCTGTGATTTTCTGATACTCTCTGGATATGCTCCTCATCCAGGTAGGTCTACCACCTTCTCCCAGTCATTTGCAGTCAAGAAGAGATGGTAAACTGCTACCTGATTTACTCGGTTTGGGGTGTGCTGACTTTCCTGCCCTAAGAAAGTATGTATTTGTGGTGCTCGGCCTGGCTTTGCTATTCGCCTTCATCCTTGCCAGGTCTATTGTCGCAGCCAGCTCATTTAGCACTTTGTTGTGGTGCCAAGTGTATCGACCTTGCCCTAATGACACCTTACACGCTGAGAGCACTTGTTCAAGTGTCTGCCTCCCCTGGCAAAGGGGCACTGCTCATCATCCGACTTTCCCCATCTCACAAGGTTTGTGGCCGACGGCAGCAGGTCATACATTGATCTAACAACGAAGCTGAGCCTAAGAGGTGCCATATGCCATATATCATTCCATGTCAAGGACCTTTGCAGGGCTCCTTCCCATGTAGTCCATTGGCCTTGCTGGGCCTGCTGCACTGCTTTTTGCAACCTCTTATCATTCTCAGCTCCTCGTATCTCCTGAACTACCATGTCTCTGCGCTCCCTGCTTGATGCCTTGGACCACCAGCGGATGTCTCCATGACCAAATCCCCGTCTATTCGTTTGTGTGTATCCAATTACCTCCCTCAGTTTGAGCGACTTTTGGGCAGCATCAACAGCTTCTTCCACTCTCCACTTCTTTCCCGTTTTCAGTGTGGGCTGAATGGACTTAACCACGTCATCTGCTGACTCGCGTAGCATCATTGCAAGCCTTGCCTTTCCAACTTTGTACTCTTCAACAACTGACTTGAAGGGAAGCAGAAGTTTTGACTTTTTGCAGTACAGAACTACATCTGACTGACCTGGTGGTACCCCTAGCCATTTCCTCATGAACTTGACCTTCTGCTCTATAGCTTCCACTGTACTTGTGCTTATTTCATATATAAGCAGTGGCCACAGCAACTTAGGTATCAACATGAACTGGAGGCACCAGAGTTTGAATTTTCCTAGGAGTCTGCTTTGGTCTATGATCTGTAGCCCTCTGCCTGCCATTTCTATTGTCTGTTGCACTGCGTTCAAGTCTTTTAATGAGGCATTGTACACCCTGCCAAGACTTTTAACAGGTTCCTAAATGACAGTAGGGATTCTTTGGTTGGAAACATGAATATGACCTCTGCTATCTTCCCTTTCCTGACTGATAGGCTTCTCGACTTCTTGGGTTTGAAGCTCATTCTGCACCAGCTGACTAGTTCATCCAGGCGTGCTAACATCCTCCGGGCCTGATGTTCATCTGATGTCAGATTTGTCGTGTCATCCATGAATGCTTTTAGCGGTGGCATGTGACACATTCCACCGAGCTTTGGACCTATAGCCATTCCTTAAGCCACATTGAGGATTACCTGCAAAGCCATCATGAATAGTATTGGAGAGATGGTACATCCCATCGCAATTCCATCTTCAAGGCCAATCCACTTCGTTGTATAGTCTCTGGTTTAAAATCTGACAGAAAACCCTGCGAAATACAGCGTCAGCATTGCTGCAATCTCTTGTGGAACATGATATATTTCTAGGGCCTGCCACAACATCTGGTGTGGAATGGATCCATAAGCATTTGCTAGATCCAACCAGATTACATGGAGGTTTGTTCTGTCAGACTTTGCCTTTTAGATTGTTTCCCAGATCATTGTGGCATGCTCTAGACATTCTGGTGTACCTGGGATACTTTTCTGAATGGTAGTGTAAATGTACCAATTTGCCAGGAGGTATGTAGTGAGCCTTTTCGCCATCACTGAGAAGAATATCTTCCCTTCCACATTAAGTAGTGAGATTGGCCTGAACTGACTGATGTCTGTGGAATTTTGTTCCTTCGGGATGTAGACTCCCTTCACCTTTCTCCATTCCTTGCTTACAAGCTGGGTTTTCCATGCATTCTTCAGTAAACGGAGCAGTCATTTGAGCACCTCAGGGCATCTCTTATACACAACATATGGAACACCATTAGGACCTGGAGCTGACTTGCATCGAGCTTTCTGGACAATGCTTTCTACCTCTTGCATCGTTGGGGGCTTGGTGTTAAATTCAGCTCCTGGCTTACTCTGCCATTTAAGGCCTGCCATGCTGCTGAGCAGCTCATCTTTGCGACCATCTGAATATGTCATTCTAAGGTGTTCTTCCGGGTCTTCTTTCCTGATGTTTAGCATGCTCGACCATGGCTGCTCAAACAGTTCTTTGGCAAACTTGAAGGGCTCCCTGAAGAATCTTTCCCTATCCTTTCGAGTCTTCCTTCTCTTCCAGCACAACCTTTCTGCTCTACAAAGGGCATTATGTTGGCCTTTCAGGTGCTCCCAAACCAGTCGTAACCCTTCCTTCTCTGTGGCAACTGTGTTCTTGAACAGTTTTCGGGCATGCTTCTTCTGTTTCCTGATTTCTTCTATTTTAATTTGTCTTCTACTTTTTTACAGTGGGTTACTTTCCCTTGCCTCCCTGACTCCAAACACTTTGCGACAGTGCAGATATATTATGTCGCCGAAGATTTCCAGCTTCTTCTCCAAAGTTATCTGCTTCAGGTTGTTATCCAACTCTTTTGCCAAGGCTTCATCCAGCTGTTCCCAAAGCCCTTTTGCACTGGCAGGTGGAAACTTGATTGCATCTCTCTTCCCGTCCAAGAAGTGTGTGAGACCATTATCAGGCAGATCAGCTTGCATGTACTCAGCACTGTGGATTGACTCCTGGCTGCGTTTTTCTAACGTCTTACCCGTCGAGACAGAGCGCTGTTGATCTCCCCCTGATGACCTCCCACACCCCTTTTTTGTTCTGAGGATTTTCATTCCTCTCTGAGTAGAGAATTTCCTACCACAGTGATAAGATCTTTCTTTGGGAGACAGACGTCATCATCATCAGTTGATAAACTCTTAATACAAGACCCTTGCCCTGAGCAAGAGACATGCTGAGAAATCTGAAGCTCGCTCGAACATCACCAGAGTTAAATACTGTGTTGTTGTGTTGCTCGTGGTTCGAGTATGGAATGTCAACTTGACCTACGCAGTGGTGTGTAGACATAGATGGAGTGTATAATGTGCAAATGATAGGAAGAGTTCGTGGTGTTGACAAATGTTCTTTTCTCACACTCATGTATGGCTGGAAGTCATCGACACCAACGACTGTGTACCTTTACTAAAGTTTAATTGGACGTACACACTCGACAGCACAGATAGTGACAAATCACAGGTTGGCATAATACATCATGGTACAGTGGATAAATGGTCTTGCAATGTTACATGGGCACTCATGTAGAATAATAGTATAATGAACTGTCAATAGCCAAGCACTCAGTATTGCCCATATATATATCATCTGAGTTTACTGACAAAGCACGTCAGATTATAAACAATATCCAAGATGACTTCTAGACCTAATCTCGTCTAGTGAAGATTCCTTAACATAATGTCCAGCACAGATTTTTCCATATAATCAAATTGAACCGCTAGCAATGGGTTCTCATGTGTAGCAGTGATCTCTGGACTAATCAAGCGATAATACGGGCATCCCTTTTCTCTTCTTGAAAGTCACTAAATGTTTTTTACAAGATGGCTTCTCTCGTGAGCTGTCACTCACGTTTGGATACAGATAATGAATCTGTCTTAAAGTTACTCATTCATTAAATGTTTCATTGCTCTGTAGATTCTATCATGATACAATTGACTGCATTCTACAGGATATAGTGCTGCTAGGAATCAGAGTCGTTTTCCATCTAGTTAAATGCATCCTCTCAGATGTACAAGTCATACCTATCGAAAAACGGTGGCTTCGTACGAGAGTTCAAAAGAGTATCTTTTATTACCTGCGTATCAGAAATATGATTCTGCCATTCCTTGGCAATAAGAATAAACACTGGGGTAAAGCATACACGATAGGTCTAGACGACTATCACTTTCCCCATAAATATAGAGATCACTTTTTCCCGGCGACAAGCCGACATAGCAAAACATAGCCCCCATGATCAGGGCGAAGCCAAAACACACCTCTCTAGAGACACATCCGCTGAACAGCCTTTGACCTCTCTAGAGACAAAAGAACATATAGTTCGACTTAGATATGTAAAGATATACAGATATAAGACAGACTCGTCCTACTCAGCCAAACAATACACATAAATTCAGGCCATAGATATTCTGAAGCAAGAACAATCTATTACTACCCAAACAAAGAATAAATCGCAGTAAAACTGGATTCATCCGCGGAGTTCGATCGAAAGAGATGACACAACTTTCAAGGGAAGTAACTCAATAATGACTTTTCCTTAAGCACTAAAAAATATCTATTTTGTTTACAAAATATTTGCGAACATAACAAGTATACCAATGTATAATATTGTAAGATATCAAAGACTGCACGTAACAGTCTTACCACACCTCCCGGGAAAAAAAAAAAGGAACTTTTTTTTTTTTTTTGAAATACATCTAGGAGCAACGTACAATAGGCTCACAACGCATGAATAATGCGTAGATGAAAATATCAGGAATAAATATAACGCCTAATATGAGGCTAAGTCGACATATGGAGCGACTGGTGAGAATGTGTCTCATAAACTGAGAGAAATTATTTCTCTACAAGTATATTTTTCCAGGAAGGTGTCATCAAAGTATAATACAATTCTGGCAATTACACGATGCCTAAAAAATTCATACCATAGTTTCATATTAGATATCTTACATTTATGATTTATGAAGAAAAATCATCAAAGCACAGCGGTGAATAAACATCAATGAACCGCTATGTAGTGATACAATCATTATATTATTAAATTACAAATTTGTATCTATCATGATATAGAAAAGGAACTACTATAGAACTAGACATATCAAGAAGTCTAAGCCCTAATAGTTATGTGGAATCATGTGGGCATCTTGACAGAATGTCTGCCATCACATTATCTGATCCACGAATAGCTCGCACAGAGAAATGAAAAGGTTGAAGAGCAATTGCATATCGAGTAGACCTCGAGCTCTTCAAATTCTTACTCTGTATAGCAGTAAGAGCTTTTTGGTCAGTTTCTACTATGAAATGTGCGCCCAGAAGGAATCTCTGTAGTTTGAGGATCGACCAAACCACAGCTAATAGCTCACGGTCTAAAACCGAATAATTCCTTTCTGCCGCATTAAGTTTTCTGAAAATATACATTACAGGATGCAGAGTTCCAGAGTACTCTTGCATTAGTGCCGCTCCAATCCCAGTGGATGAAGCGTCACTACGAAGAACGAATGTCTTATCTTTAGTAGGTAGCACTAAAATAGGTGGTGTTGAAAACAATGTTTTAATCTTATCCAGAGAGCATTGGCATTCCTGAGACCAGTGGACCACATTAGGCGAACCTTTCTTTAGAAGTGTTGAAAGAGGTGCCATGATAGAGGATAGATTCTGAATGAATCTGCCATAAAATTGAATAAGACCTAACAGACTTCTCACCTGTTTTTTAGTCTTAGGGATCGAGATGTTAAGTATCTTACTAGTATTATGGTCCTCTGTCTTTAGGAAACCATGACCAACTCGGTGGCCTAGGAAAGAAATTTCGCTAAAACCAATATAGGCTTTAGAGGGTTTCGCTGTCAGGTTGTGCTCGCGCAAAGTAGACAGCAATTCATCTAACCCTGAATAGTGATCTTCCCAAGTATCGCTGAAAAGACAGATGTCGTCTAGATCTGCAATGACATCTGACCGATAAGATAGGATTCGGCGCATCATGCGCACGAATGAGGCTGGTGCGTTCATAAGACCGAAAGGCATAAAATTCCATTGGAACAAACCTCTAGGTGTTGAAAAAGCCGTGAGAGGTTTGGCGCGTTCAGATAAAGGAACTTGCCAATATCCTTTAGACAAATCAAGTTTAGTGAAAAAATGAGATTTGGAGAGTCGAGTAAGTAGCTCTTCCAGTAAAGGCATAGGTTCGGCATCGAACTTCGTTACTTGATTCAATTTTCGATAGTCAACGCAAAGACGTATGTTATTGTCTTTTTTACGAACAATAACCATCGGCGAAGAATATGCAGAGGTGGATGGTTCGATTATTTTCAAATCTATCATCTCATCCAACTCTTTCTCGACCTGTGCTTGAAAATGTATAGGTATAGGATAAGGTCTAACCCTAATAGGAGTATGGTCAGTTAGAACAATGTCATGTTCAATGACATGCGTTTGTCCAGGGATTTCAGTGAGTACATCCTGAAATGTTTGCAACATAGTTGAAACTTGTCGCTGTTCTCCTAGAGACAAATCAGGAGAGACAGTAACGTTCTTCCATGATTCACTAGAATGGAGTGGGATCATTGGAAGAGGAAGATTTACATCTGAAAAACTTGTTTCCTCATCCTGTATCACGGACAGTGATGAGTAATGACCATGTTGTACTGGAGAATTGTCCGTTGCTTGGAAAATGGGTTGCAAATAATCCGGACGTTCATGGAATTCAGTAAGCATATTGATGTGGAAGGTTTTATGCTTCCCATCAATATTGACAATATAGTCGACATCGGAAATTTTCGATATTATATCGTACGGACCTTTCCAAGAAATAAGTAGTCTGTTTTCCCTACAAGGTAGTAATACAAATGCTTTGTCACCAGGACAAAGTTGTCGTAAGCATCTCTTCTTATTGGCAAATTGCCTTGCCTTCTGTTTCGCAAATTCAGAAGAAGAAGTTGCTAATTTGCATGCTTCGATAATCTTTTGTCTCAAAGCGATGACATATTCGTAGGATGACTTTGTGTCATCGTCAATATTGTCAGCTGTTATGAGATCATGAAGCAGCGACATAGGGCCACGCGGACGCGCGCCAAAGACGAGTTCAAAGGGAGAAAATCCTGTATGTTCATTGGGTACCTCTCTGTAAGCGAAGAGGGCCGCAGGTAAAACTCTGTCCCAGTCTTGAGGATGATCCTCAGTTATCTTCCCTAGTAAGTTTTTAAGTGTTCTATTAAGGCGTTCGACCATACCATTAGACATTGGATGGTAGATACTACTTAAAGATCTATCTATCTGCAGAGTAGACATTACTTGAGACATGGTATCTGATATTAGTTGGGTGCCATGGTCTGACAATATCTCTCCGGGGAACCCCAGACGAGAAAATATAAGCCAAAGAGCATCTGCAATATCAGCAGTAGTAATGCTCTTCAGAGGAATAGCCTCTGGCCAACGTGTGCACATATCAACACACGTCAAGATAAACTGATGTCCTCTGACAGACTTGATCTTAAATGGACCAATAATGTCTATGGCCATTTTTTGAAACGGCCGAATAGGAATGTCCGCCGCCTGAATGGGTGCAGCATGCCGTGGACCTTTGGATTTAACTTCCTGACATACTTTACAAGATCGACAATAAATCCGTTGTCACGTAGCGTTTAAAGGATAAGAGAATTATTTAGAGGAAATAATAGATCTGATGTGGAAGATTTGGCTCAAGGAATCCCTGCTGGGTTTTCCCACTTCCGAAGGGTGACGAAGAGGGTAAATTCTCCTAACTCGACAGGTCTGGAAAAGATTGTAAGGAGATATTTGGTCTCTCGCTACCGTCGTCCCCTTCTCAGTTATCTATTATTATTATTCTTTAAATTATATTATATTTTACGAGCCCCCCCCTCCCTTATAAAGGAAGATAAACATAGACAATATTCAACATCTAATGGAAGGAACAAAGCGTGGGGTACAGTATATACACCCAATTGGTTTATTGCAATAAAGTGAATAGATGGTGAATGATAGTATTGTCGATGGAATTAGTGTCTGCTGTATGTATTATGTGTCTCACAATTCAAGTGTTTTTCATCATGGATGACTAAACTAGGCATTGATGTAGTGAGGTTCCTTTTTCGTGGACTTAGCTTTTCAGCCCCTGGCTGATAGTGAAGTGTGGTTAGTTCTCCGGTCTCCTGACGTTGCCCCGGTAGGTCTTGAATGGTTCGGATTTGCCTTCTCTGTGCTCGACTCCGTATTCTGCGCTGAGATTGGACTGTCGTGCAAGGCTCCACCATAGACTGAAGACAAATACGACGGCTTCATTAATTTTCTAGCTTTAGAAAGCAGTCTTTCCCTAAGCCGTCCCTCTGCCCGTCACCTCAGATTTTAGTCTCTAACATCATATGTCTAGAGTCTAATCTTGAATTCAAGTTTCTCCTGTCTGTCCTTTATTATATTTCTCTGCCCCAGTGGCAGTATTATAATTCTTTAGACTGAGTTATCGTCAACTTAACCCGATGAATTATTATAAATGTCAGTTAAACCCACCAAATTTATCATAGAAATGTCGGCAACAGTATTCTAGTTCTGTGCCTCTAGCCTAATCGTCATGTCATTATGATGAATTTAACAAATAATTGGACATCCGTGTTTTAGAATTGTCTGACAACATTATCACACACTTCATGTCTGGTCGCATCGTCATATAATTTATAATGAATATATGTCACGGTCTGTCAACATTATCGTTAATATTAATTTCCGTTAGTCTAAACGTCGGGTCGAAATTAATCAAATAATATGGAAATTAATAGCTATATATATATATATTCCCGTTATACATTATTATGAACATGTACATATCCCGTGGGATCATAAAATATACCCGATCACATGTGGCTGGATGTGATCGTAAAACAAAAATATGAATAAAGTAAACATACCAATCTTGCGTCGATTTTGCAATGTACTACACATTTCATCACATTATATTCTAGCGAGATTTCACTTACCTACTCAAAGATGGACGCTAACCCGCAATTAGACACGTGGCTTCAGTGCTTTTAATGCGAGAATTCGCCGATCTGGCTTAGACCTAGCTTTCTTGAGGGTTCCTGAGTGAAAAATGCTGGCTTTGCCGCCTTTTAGCGGGTCATTTCCGCTTGGACACGTGATCCATAGCGTGCATCATGTGACATTAGCGTCAAATAAACGCTCCAATCAATAGCGTTAAAAGTCACGTGGGGTCTTCCTAAAGTGGCATAAACTGGTTTTATCAGCTTAAGCAGTCTTAAATTAAAACAGGTTCCTAGCTACCGAGGTCATTGGTCAACAATGACGTCGTATCTAAAAATAGCGAGGAGAAAATACTGAATGCTAGGAGAATTTCCGCCAGTGACAATTCCCGGGACTTTGCGATCATGCATTGAGGATGAGAAAAAAAACGATGTCACGTAAATAATAAAAAAAATGAAGAGAAGATTGGGCAAGTTGTCACACAAGCCCCTCCTCAAGTTCGACGTTCCGTCCAACTCCTCTTGTCCTGTCTTCCTCTTCTTTTCCAGTTTCTCATATCTCCTCGGTTGCGTCCGGATGTCTGCTCAAAAAATCTGCCCCTACGTTGTTCTTCCCAGGTATGTATTCTATGTGAAAGGAATATGGCTGCAACAGGAGTGACCATCTCATAAGCCGGGCATTAAGGTTCTTCGACGCTGCAAGAAATATCAACGGTTGGTGATCACACTGCACCGTGAACTTTTTCCCGTATAAATATGGTTGAAACTTCTGCACAGCCCATATTAGCGACAGACATTCTCGTTCGATGGTAGAGTAGTTCTGTTCAGCAGGGTTCAATTTCCTACTAGCATATGCGATGGGGAATAGAGTTGCAGAAGGTCTATCACTAGGCTGCAGGAGAGTGGCTCCTATCCCTATATTGCTAGCATCTGTTCGCAGCGTAAAGTTCAGAGTTAAGTCAGGCAGTCGCAGAATTGGCCTAGCTGTGAGTTTCTCCTTCAGCAGCGTGTAGGCATTTTCGCACTCCGCTGTCCAGGTTACTTTGTCCGGGTTCCCATTCTTGGTTAATGCGGTCAATGGCGCACTCAGGGTATTAAAATCTTTAATATATCTCTGGTAGAAGCCACATAGAGACACAAATGACCTTACATCCTTTTTAGTCTGGGGTCGTGGGGCCCGCTGTAACTTCTCAATATTACGCGCATCTGGGAACATGCATCCATGCGAGATAGTGTGTCCCAGGAATTCTAGTTGCTCGCAGGCAATTTGACATTTTGTAGGGCGAGCGGTGAGTCCTGTTTCTCTAAGTCTTTCGAAGAGTAGGGAAACTGCGTCCAGGTGCTCCTCAAAGGTGTTCGTGGCAATAAGTATGTCGTCCATGAAATTACTTATCCCAGGGTGGTTCAGGGGTTCCAGTAGCTTCCTCATCATACGAGTAAAGACGCTTGGGGCGTTGCTTAGCCCAAATGGCAATACATTAAACTCGTAATGGCCTTCAGAAGTACTAAATGCTAACATATGTCGAATTTCCTCTTTTACCGGGATCTGGTAGTACCCTTTGCTAAGGTCTATCTTCGAAAAGTATCGTGCTCTACTCAGCTTGGTGAAAAGCTGATTCTGATCCGGTAAGGGTTCCGCTTGAAATTCCGTTACAGCGTTGAGCCTTCGGTAGTCTATGCAGAGGCGATGTTCTCCTGTGGATTTTCTAAGCAACACTACACTCGCACTATAAGGCGACTCTGATTTTGAGATAATATTTTCCTTAAGCAGGTACTCGATTTCCTCACTCAATGCCTTTGCTTTAGCATAAGGAACAGGATAGTTCTTAACTCGTACCGGGGCGAGGTCTGTTAGCTTCATATCAAATTCTATCAGGTTGGTCATGCCAGGTTTATCCGTGAGTGTACTAGGGTGTTTTCTCAACAACTGTTGAACCCGTGCCTGCTGATCCTCCGTTAAAGTTGAACTAATCTGAACATCTTGATGAGTTTCGCACTGACGAAGAGGGTATTCACAGGAGGTCAGGGGTTCTGCCTCAGTTTCCGTCGCAATAGCCAGTGTCAGGAAATGTGCTGGTTCTGCACCTGGTCTTTCATAATATCGCTTCAGCAGGTTTATGTGGTAAATTTTCTGCTTCCCCTTTATGGCAATCTTGTAATTGGTGCGCGACATTTTCTCAACAATTTTATATGGACCTCTCCACCCGATTTGCAATTTATTATTGCTACTGGGCAGGAGTAATAATACCTGTTCTCCTACTTCTAGCTCCCTATCCTTCGCAGTGCGGTTGTAGTAACGCGCATGTTTACGAAGGGCACGGCGTACATTTTCCTTTGCCAGTTCCCATCCTGTTTTAAGGCGTTGGGTCAACTCCTTCACGTATTGGGATGCAGAGGTGACCGTCTCATCAGCTTTATCATCTGTCCAAGTACGTAACAGTGCCTCTAAAGGTCCTTTTATAGGTCTACCAAACAGCAATGTGGCAGGAGGCATCCCAGTAGAATTGTGGGGTACTTCGCGGTAAGCAAATAGTGCTGCGGGTAAGTATTGATCCCAGCTCTCTGGTTTTTCCTGCGCAAGTTTCCGAAGGATGGAAATAAGGGTCCCGTTAAACCGCTCCACCTGGCCATTTGCCTGGGGGTGGTAGGGAGAGGTGTGGATATGTCGGGCCTGAAATATCCTAAACACTTCCTCGGTGAGTTTTCCTCGGAATTGGGAACCATTATCTGTCAGGATCTGTGACGGAAACCCTAGCCGAGTAAATATGGTGAGCAGAGCCTCAGCAACATGCTTAGAATCACAGGCGGGCATAGCAATTGCCTCTGCCCACATGGAGCAACAATCCACTAACGTGAGTATATAACTGTTTCTCTTTTTGCTACGAGTAAGTGGACCCACAATATCCACCGCTACTCGTTCGAAGGGTGTGCCCAAGATTGGCATTTCTCCCAGAGTGGCTGGGGCCGTCCAGTGTTTCGGCGCTGTCCTCTGGCACTGCGGGCATGATTTCACATATCTCTGGATATCGGCGTTGATACCTGGCCAATAATAATGACATGAAATACGCTGAATCGTGGCACTTATGCCCATGTGGCCACTAAACGGAAGGGCATGGCCCATTTCTAGGACCTGGGCTCGGTATGCTGATGGAACCACAAGTTGCCCATGTTCCTGTCCTCCATTTCCTGCTTTCCGATGCAACAGCCCATTTTTCTTGTAGAAGTCTCCCTTTTGGAGAGGAGTGTGCGCTCTCGGTAGTTTTTTGTAGCAGGGTGCTAGAGATTGATCCTCCGTTTGTGCCTTTTTTAATTCCTCAGGAAGGATGTTGGGTGGGGATTCCAACTCCGTATTCCGTTTGGCCTGTCCTCTAGTGGTGACAGCCGCCACAACCAGAGGGTGAATGGGTTCTCCCAAGAACACATACCTACACCCTAAGATCAAGGGATAAATAGGGTCGTCCAAGATCGCTGCACGGATTTCCCCAGTCACATATTTTGATTTGACCTTAATCTTGGCTATGGCCAAACGCATAGGTGCTGCACTTTTAGTAGGTCCTTGTATTTCTATAGTGTCTTCTGTCATCTGGTCAGGCTTGACTAGGGATGCACAGACAACTGCGTCGAATGCAAGGCCTGTATCATAAAGGCAGGTCACCTCTTGGTCATTTACGAGGACTGTCTCAACGACCGGGGGATGTCGGGGTTTGTCCAGAGGTTCTTCCGGTCCATTTCCCCTTGCGGCACTTTTACGTAAGCAGGCAGCATGATGAGGTGGGTTTTTCCGGTTGCACTCCTGCGTATTGTGGGTGATGGTTCTACAGTGCTTACACCATTTTTCCCCTTGCCTCTGCTGCTGGAAATTAGATCTCTGAGTAGTCTTGTAGTCTGGCTTGTCATGCTTTTTGAAGTTAGTATACGGTGGTTTCACTTGGGGGTCCATGTGTGACTGAGCTGTCTGTCTAGGTACGTAATCTGGTTGTTTCCGTCTGGGTGGTGGATTCTCTGATAGTGCTGCCTGATATCGTTCCGCTAACTGGACTATGGATTCTAAAGTGCTGGCCCCATTCTCTGTCAGGAATCTTCTCATGTCGGAAGTCATGGTGTCCTTCAGTTGTTCGATCATGACCATTTCCTTCAGGCCTTCCCAATCATGAGTAAAATTCCCTAGGGCACCCCACTTCTCCACGTAGGAATCCAGTCTCGCAGCAAACTGAGCAAAGTTCTCTCCGACTTCCCTCCTAGAGTTACGGAACCTCTTCCTATAGGCGTCAGCATGTAGCTCATAACGAACCAATAGTGCCTTTTTCAAAGAGTCGTAGTCATCCTGTAAACCTGGAGGAAGCTTGCTATACACGTCATAAGCAGTTCCTCTAAGCCCTTGCGACAGTTTCAGGTTCCATTTGCTCTTCTCCAAACCAAACGTGGTGGCAAACTTCTCAAATTTGTCCAGATACCTATCGATCGAGTCGGCTTGTTCCGAGAAAGCTTCGAATGGAAACGTCAAGGGTCCCAAAGTTGACATGAGTGAGGATGGCAAAGGTCCTGTGCCCCCTGCGTGCAAGGAGGGCATATCATCTGACCGTGGCGATAGGTTGCCTGAGGAGGTAGATGCGGTCGCACCGGCTACCGGTTCAACTCTTTGAGCTTGTCCCTGCATCTCTAACTGCTTCATCTTCAATGCATGCTCGCGTTCATCTCTCTCGCTTCTTTCTCTAGCGTCTACAGCTTTTATCCTCTCATCTATTTCTGCTAACTTTATTCGCTCTTCTCTTTCAGCTTTCGCTGTTTCTCGAGCGTAATACTTATCAGTCTCGACACTGACATAATTTGCAAGGTCCACCCCACTATAACCTAGATCTCGACCGGCCTCCCCTAGTGCTGCCTTAAGCTTAACTATTTCAGCCATCTTTTGCAGTTAAAGTCCACACTGAGTAAGCTAGTGCTACCTTCCAATAGTATTTCTAGCAACAAGTAAATACTAATTATTTATCCGACTGCTGTAGAATGAAATTACTACAGTTATGGAGACTTAAGGTCTGTAATTCAATGAAATACAAAATCAAGAACTAACTTAATTAAACACAACATATATAAAGGGATTCACCAATCAATGCCTGAATTTCTAGAAAAAATGTTTTCTGTCTTTCTAGAGCTCACTGTGTGAAAATACATGTGTTAAAATGGTATACTGTAATGACTGAATGGATGATACTATCCCAGAGGTATGATAAAATACATAAGTTCAAATCCCGGACCGAGACACCAGTGTCACGTAGCGTTTAAAGGATAAGAGAATTATTTAGAGGAAATAATAGATCTGATGTGGAAGATTTGGCTCAAGGAATCCCTGCTGGGTTTTCCCACTTCCGAAGGGTGACGAAGAGGGTAAATTCTCCTAACTCGACAGGTCTGGAAAAGATTGTAAGGAGATATTTGGTCTCTCGCTACCGTCGTCCCCTTCTCAGTTATCTATTATTATTATTCTTTAAATTATATTATATTTTACGAGCCCCCCCTCCCTTATAAAGGAAGATAAACATAGACAATATTCAACATCTAATGGAAGGAACAAAGCGTGGGGTACAGTATATACACCCAATTGGTTTATTGCAATAAAGTGAATAGATGGTGAATGATAGTATTGTCGATGGAATTAGTGTCTGCTGTATGTATTATGTGTCTCACAATTCAAGTGTTTTTCATCATGGATGACTAAACTAGGCATTGATGTAGTGAGGTTCCTTTTTCGTGGACTTAGCTTTTCAGCCCCTGGCTGATAGTGAAGTGTGGTTAGTTCTCCGGTCTCCTGACGTTGCCCCGGTAGGTCTTGAATGGTTCGGATTTGCCTTCTCTGTGCTCGACTCCGTATTCTGCGCTGAGATTGGACTGTCGTGCAAGGCTCCACCATAGACTGAAGACAAATACGACGGCTTCATTAATTTTCTAGCTTTAGAAAGCAGTCTTTCCCTAAGCCGTCCCTCTGCCCGTCACCTCAGATTTTAGTCTCTAACATCATATGTCTAGAGTCTAATCTTGAATTCAAGTTTCTCCTGTCTGTCCTTTATTATATTTCTCTGCCCCAGTGGCAGTATTATAATTCTTTAGACTGAGTTATCGTCAACTTAACCCGATGAATTATTATAAATGTCAGTTAAACCCACCAAATTTATCATAGAAATGTCGGCAACAGTATTCTAGTTCTGTGCCTCTAGCCTAATCGTCATGTCATTATGATGAATTTAACAAATAATTGGACATCCGTGTTTTAGAATTGTCTGACAACATTATCACACACTTCATGTCTGGTCGCATCGTCATATAATTTATAATGAATATATGTCACGGTCTGTCAACATTATCGTTAATATTAATTTCCGTTAGTCTAAACGTCGGGTCGAAATTAATCAAATAATATGGAAATTAATAGCTATATATATATATATTCCCGTTATACATTATTATGAACATGTACATATCCCGTGGGATCATAAAATATACCCGATCACATGTGGCTGGATGTGATCGTAAAACAAAAATATGAATAAAGTAAACATACCAATCTTGCGTCGATTTTGCAATGTACTACACATTTCATCACATTATATTCTAGCGAGATTTCACTTACCTACTCAAAGATGGACGCTAACCCGCAATTAGACACGTGGCTTCAGTGCTTTTAATGCGAGAATTCGCCGATCTGGCTTAGACCTAGCTTTCTTGAGGGTTCCTGGGGCGTAAGTGAAAAATGCTGGCTTTGCCGCCTTTTAGCGGGTCATTTCCGCTTGGACACGTGATCCATAGCGTGCATCATGTGACATTAGCGTCAAATAAACGCTCCAATCAATAGCGTTAAAAGTCACGTGGGGTCTTCCTAAAGTGGCATAAACTGGTTTTATCAGCTTAAGCAGTCTTAAATTAAAACAGGTTCCTAGCTACCGAGGTCATTGGTCAACAATGACGTCGTATCTAAAAATAGCGAGGAGAAAATACTGAATGCTAGGAGAATTTCCGCCAGTGACAATTCCCGGGACTTTGCGATCATGCATTGAGGATGAGAAAAAAACGATGTCACGTAAATAATAAAAAAAATGAAGAGAAGATTGGGCAAGTTGTCACATCCGTATGTCCTTGTTTACCAATGGCCAAAAGAAAGCCGCAAGGACTCTTGACTTAGTACGGGAAAAACCCATGTGTCCAGCACACTGAGAGTCGTGAGCGTGCTGCAAAATTTTAACTCTCAAATTCTTGGGAACCAGGATTTGAGAATGACTTGACGTAATGGAGTCTTGAACCATACGTACAAGTACGCCATTCTTCTTTGTAATCCACGATTTACGACTTGTGTCTTTATTCGGATCACCTTTAGTTGCAAGAATGAAGAATTTCTTCAGAGTGGGATCATCTTCTTGCTGTTTTATAAACGAGTCACGAGAAATTACCAAGGGATCACCTTGGTTATGCACTTCATTATCTTCAGTAGATGAAGTTTGAGGCATATTAAGAGCCTGCGCTCTAGTGACTACAGCGTTAGCAATCTGCATGTTTTGCCTTTCCCACGCGGAAATTTGTTGCGGAGTGCATTCTTTGACTCCATGAATGCGACCAATGATGAGGTCAGCGATCGGATTCGGAAGAAGACATGCGTGTACATCTCCTGTAAAGAAAGGAGTAGCAATCCTAATGATAGCAGTAGAGTATTTCTCTAATGTGCCGCCAAATGTTACACATTTGACTACTTGTCCAGTGGCACGGGAAGGATCTATGAGTGACTGCCTAACACCAATTGTGGTGCATCCAGAATCAAATAGCACAGAGACTGGATTGTTATTTACTAAACCCTTATGTAAAACAAGAGAACCTCTTCCATCATGCGCGACTGATGCAGGAAGAGCAGGAAGAGGATGGCCACAGCTTAAAGTAGACACTGTGGTTGGCTCAAATAATGTTTTGCATTGGGGGCACTGAGATGCTCTCCCAAAATCAAAAGCGGCACATGCCATATTACTAGCATCATTATTATCTTTACTCTGTTTATAGGCTTCATGGGACTCTTGTTGTGCAGAGTTTGCCTGAAAATGTGGTTTATGTCTTTTGTTTTGAGATCTACCTCGGTTATTATCACCTCTGTAGTTATTGTTACCTCTATTGTAACCCCTATTTGGGTTTGAGTCATAGTTCCCTTGGTTACCATTATCATATTCATTATAATGAGTATCTCTGTAATTATGATCTTGTTGACTCCAAGACGGATAACCCGGATAGTTTCTATAATTACTTCCTCTACGGAAATTCCTATAATTATGACCACCCCTGTGTCGAGAGCTATCAGCTCGTCTCCAGTTCTTTGAAGAAGAACCCTGAAATGATTGGTTACCTTGGTTTTGATAACTATTATGGTTACTTTTTTTATCAAATCTGTTTTGAGGTCCCTGAAATCTGTGTGAATGATTGGGATTGTATGGTGTTGCTGAAGCAACTGGCATACTCTCCTTAATCTTAGTGTTGCCAAAAGTCACGTCGGGGTGTGCAGTGACATATTGGGAACAATATTCTTCCATTTCCTTTAGAGATTTGGGTTTACGCTCATGTATAAATTCCAGGAATGGTTTGTTAACACATGACATAATCTTATCTCTGAGCAACAAATCCATAAGTCCTTCATACGTTTTTTTCTGTTTTGGAAAGCTCAATCCAACGATCAACTGTGAGACGTGCCTTTGCAGTGAATTCTGAGAATTCTACACCTGTCTCAGGCACCATCGTCTTAAATAAAAGGCGATAGCCTTCCTCACTTAGCTGGTATTTCTTTATCAAAGCCGCCCTAATGACATCATAATTATCCTTATCTGCTTCTCCTACAAGGCATAATCTAGTCAAAGATTCACCTTTCAAGTTTTCTGCTAATTGATTAGCGTATTGTGATTTATCCACATTATGTGTACGACAAGAACGTTCAAATCTATCCAGCCAGAATGTAATATCGTCACTGGACTGATTGAACGGTGGAACCTTAACCTTGTAAGTAGAAGGTTTACCATTACCACTAGATGCCTAATTAACATTACTCATACTTGTCAATCTCAATTTCTCTAACTCAAATTCATGTTCTCTTTTGCTTTTTTTTCTTCAGCTTCTCTGTCTAATCTTTTTTGTTCAGCATCCCTGTCTAATCTTTTTTGTTCAGCTTCCCTGTCTAATCTTTTTTGTTCAGCTTCCCTGTCTAATCTTTTTTGTTCAGCTTCCCTGTCTAATCTTTTTTGTTCAGCATCACTGTCTAATCTTTTTTGTTCAGCAGCAGCTTCTCTTTCTAATTTTTTTTGTTCAGCTTCAAATCTCCATTGCTCCACCTGCATCTGCAATTTCTTTTGTTCAGCAGCAGCCTCAGCTTCTCTTTCTAATCTTTTCTCTTCAGCCATAGCTTTTCTCTCTTCTGCAGCAGCTTTTCTCTCTTCTGCAGCTAATGCTTTGTCATATTGAGCAACTGCCCATTCTTCTAATTGTTGACCAGTTTTATCAAGGGATTTCCCTTGTGTAATGAAGTATTCTAATGTAGACATGATGTCTAACAATAATACTAATCACTTGAAACAATAATAATACCACAAGTTCTTAATGACTTGATTAATCATATACTATCCCAATATCTGTGGGTCACAAGCCTTAATAAGGTCTTGTATAACAGTAATAATAATCAAGTACTGGTTTATACCATAATCCAAGTGCAGTGCACAGGCAATAGTGTCTTATGAAATATACCTATATAAAACATATGTCAACCAACAGAATATATAAAGTACAAATAGGACTGACAATACGAAAACGTTTGCAGAAATCAAATAAATCAAATAGGGAAATCAATGAAAATAATCACTGAATCTGCAAGGGATAACAACACAAATGACGTCACAGTATATGAATATAAATTGTGAATAGAACTGAAAGATAGAAAAGGGTAGACCAACAAATTACAAACAAATCCAAACAAAACTAAAGAACAAAGAAATATTACAAAAATAACAATAATTACAGTCTTCACAGCTAACACAAATAGCAACTAGTTGTTGCAAGCAAATTTCCAATTAAGGAAATTGCACCTAAAGAAAACGCCCACAACGGACCCTCTATGACGTGGGATATTCTGTTGTGAGGACTCCGCCCAACCTTAAACACAACCCGCTGACATATAAACTAACATACTGTACAAATAAATAACATGTAAACATAAATATATAAATTATGTGTATGATAGTATGTGTTGCGAAATAGGCTCAGTTTTACAGTAATGGCAAAGTTATTCTTATGAAAATAAACAAACTGCCACTTTATTCAATTAAACATTCTGGCCTTAAATATTAAAGTTCATATATAGAAAACAAAAAGATCCATCGATGAAAATAGGACTTCTTAGTTCAATAATACTGTCTTCCTGTTAATATTGACAAGAATTGATCCAACTGTTCTGTGAAACTCTGTAATGTCTAATGTACAAATGTCAACAACGCTGACCTACATACTGCATTCACTTGACAGGTCACGTGACGAAGTGTTGACAAAGAGCAAACCAATACTGCAAGTGTGTCGTATTAGCCACAGGAAACGGTCTGGTATCGGTAATCTGTTGACTTCTGAATTCTGCGAGGTCAAACCCAGAAAGCTGGTCCACCAGTTGATAAGATCTTTCTTTGGGAGACAGACGTCATCATCATCAGTTGATAAACTCTTAATACAAGACCCTTGCCCTGAGCAAGAGACATGCTGAGAAATCTGAAGCTCGCTAGAACATCACCAGAGTTAAATACTGTGTTGTTGTGTTGCTCGTGGTTCGAGTATGGAATGTCAACTTGACCTATGCAGTGGTGTGTAGACATAGATGGAGTGTATAATGTGCGAATGATAGGAAGAGTTCGTGGTGTTGACAAATGTTCTTTTCTCACACTCATGTATGGCTGGAAGTCATCGACACCAACGACTGTGTACCTTTACTAAAGTTTAATTGGACGTACACACTCGACAGCACAGATAGTGACAAATCACAGGTTGGCATAATACATCATGGTACAGTGGATAAATGGTCTTGCAATGTTACATGGGCACTCATGTAGAATAATAGTATAATGGACTGTCAATAGCCAAGCACTCAGTATTGCCCATATATATATCATCTGAGTTTACTGACAAAGCACGTCAGATTATAAACAATATCCAAGATGACTTCTAGACCTAATCTCGTCTAGTGAAGATTCCTTAACATAATGTCCAGCACAGATTTTTCCATATAATCAAATTGAACCGCTAGCAATGGGTTCTCATGTGTAGCAGTGATCTCTGGACTAATCAAGCGATAATACGGGCATCCCTTTTCTCTTCTTGAAAGTCACTAAATGTTTTTACAAGATGGCTTCTCTCGTGAGCTGTCACTCACGTTTGGATACAGATAATGAATCTGTCTTAAAGTTAGTCATTCATTAAATGTTTCATTGCTCTGTAGATTCTATCATGATACAATTGACTGCATTCTACAGGATATAGTGCTGCTAGGAATCAGAGTCGTTTTCCATCTAGTTAAATGCATCCTCTCAGATGTACAAGTCATACCTATCAAAAAACGGTGGCTTCGTACGAGAGTTCAAAAGAGTATCTTTTATTACCTGCGTATCAGAAATATGATTCTGCCATTCCTTGGCAATAAGAATAAACACTGGGGTAAAGCATACACGATAGGTCTAGACGACTATCACTTTCCCCATAAATATAGAGATCACTTTTTCCCGGCGACAAGCCGACATAGCAAAACACAGCCCCCATGATCAGGGCGAAGCCAAAACACACCTCTCTAGAGACACATCCGCCGAACAGCCTTTGACCTCTCTAGAGACAAAAGAACATATAGTTCGACTTAGATATGTAAAGATATACAAATATAAGACAGACTCGTCCTACTCAGCCAAACAATACACATAAATTCAGGCCATAGATATTCTGAAGCAAGAACAATCTATTACTACCCAAACAAAGAATAAATCGCAGTAAAACTGGATTCATCCGCGGAGTTCGATCGAAAGAGACGACACAACTTTCAAGGGAAGTAACTCAATAATGACTTTTCCTTAAGCACTAAAAAATATCTATTTTGTTTACAAAATATTTGCGAACATAACAAGTATACCAATGTATAATATTGTAAGATATCAAAGACTGCACGTAACACACAGGCACATGAAAATTCCAGCCGTTGTTCAGAGCTCGAAGTCCGTGTAACGGGTCTGGTCGATTCCAATGAGGGGCCTGTGGATTCATCATTCTCCCCCCCTTTCGGTGAGTCCTGGGGGCATCTATCATTTTTGGGTCCTGTAGCAATTGTAATACAGCTTACGGGGTGCTAACCCAGTCAGCCGGTTTCTAGTCTTTCCCAGTGTCATCTATCTTTCCAGAAGTCCAGTCTTTTCCCAATTGTCACTGGTTTGACCATGCAACTATGATAGGAAACTCTTTACAGAGTGATACAACAGGAGGCAATCTGATCATCAGAAGTGGTCCCCCCCGCCGAACAAGTGTTTCGGCCCTGTATACTCCTTTGCACTCTAAGGGGGGGTGGGACCACTTGGGTCATGACTCCCAAGTGTCTCAGCCTCCTGTTGTCTTGTATCGAAAATGAGCCCATTTCACTTTGGTAGCAACTTTAAAATGCACAACTCCGCCAGTATAATGTACTTATGGGGGGAATTTGTCCGTTATTAATGATTATTTATTATATTCTAATTTGGGGATGGGGAGTATGAGGCTGGCAACCTCATCATATAAAAGAAACTGCTACAGAAACCACTGATGTAAGAGCATGTGAATGTTTGGTGTAAGCTTCCTACAAGGGGATGAGTTGCAGTAGTAGCTTCATGCTCTGTAAGGAGCACAAAGAAAAATGATGGTGGTGATGATAAGTCTTTCTACATAGAAAAAAATAAAACAGCTAACAGAATTTATTTGATGCTTGGTATTGACAATTGTATTACTGCGATTTTTAGGTCGTAACGATTGAGATACAGAAGTGACAATGGATTTCACCAATGCCATATTCTCATCCAAGATGGAGGTGAAATTCGTTTCTCACCTTAGACGCCGAAAGAAAAACATCAGGAATGTGTATATTTCGATGGATAGTACCATGTTATGTTAAATTATAGAATAAAAGATACACCAGAGTATCTAGTGGTGTAGATATTTTCCTATAACTGACCTCGAAACCCTCGAATCGGTCGGTTGGATCGGAGGGTTGATCAGTGAGTTAACAATTCACTATCGTAAAACAAGCTATTGTTACCGAAACAGAACCAGGCTTGACAGTAAACATGACTCACTCTAATATCTTGGGGGCTAAGGAGATTTTTAAAATTGGATACTGGAATGTAAGAACTATGTATCAAGACGGAAAATTGGAAGAAGTAATTAAAGAAATGGATAATTATAAGTTGGACTTATTGGGTGTCAGCGAGTGTAGATGGACGGGGAAGGGCATAAAATATATTTCAGAAGAACAATTGGGTATAAAATGGACAAATGGAAAATTCCTGGGGGACTTGGATTTCGCAGATGATGTAGCATTCTTAAGTTCAACACCAAGACAATCCCAAGAAGCAATAAATAATTTGTGTCATCTCTCGATTAAAATAGGTCTCCAAATAAATGCCTCTAAAACTAAAGCTATGAACTTTTCTAACGAGACCTTTGATATCATCTTGAACGGGGAAAAACTACAGAAAGTTGAAAGTTTCAATTATTTAGGCAGTAAAATGACTCAGGATGGTGACACAACAAGAGAAATCCATACTAGAATTGCTTTGGCAGCTAGCGCCTTCAATAGATTATCTAACATTTGGAAATTACGATCATTGAATATACATACCAAGCTTCGTCTGTTTAATTCAAATGTTATCTCAGTGTTAACATACGGCTGTGAGAGTTGGAAAATAACAAAATCATTGGAGAACAAGCTGAATACATTCGAGAACAAATGTCTTAGAAAACTCATGAACATCAGTTGGAAAGAATTCAAGACTAATCGACAAATAAGAGAAGACTCTAGGCAGAAACATGTCTCCGACTATATAAGGAAAAGACGATGGTCTTATATCGGTCATGTCCTACGAATGCAAAACAACAGAATACCACTACAGGCGCTCACTTGGGTTCCTGAGGGTAAGAGGAAAAAAGGAAGACCAAAAGAAACACTCAGAAGAACAATAATAAGAGAAGGAAGAACGTTGGGCCTAAATAATGTGCAAGAGCTAAGAGGAGTGGCGTCACAACGAACAACCTGGAGAGCACTGGTTTCTGCCTTATGCGCCGTGTTTGGTGCTTAAAGAATTTATTATTATTATTATTATTATATTCTCATATTAACTACCGAATTGAAAAACACACTGTGGCCGAATTAAATTTTTTTCCCATTTTCATCCTTTAGGTGTTTGCACAAAGTAAGCTGTGATTTTCGTAATTGTTTACAGATTTTTATGAATTACATGTCATTTTAAAGATAAATGAATGTACTATTACAACAAGCACCATTTGTAACTCTCATAGAGGTTGTTGCTATTTAACGGCCCTCCGGTGGCTGAGGACTTGTAATATTTTCACAATTATAACTGCTTGCGCCCCATCTCTATCAAAATCACTATTTCAATCAATTTGCACACCGTTTTCACTCTTTTCCTCATCGCTAGATCTATTAGTCAATAGAAGAAACAAGTTTCTAGCCTATTCAGCCATTAGACAAGATGTACAAGCATTTTTTGTGGTCCTATCACTAGTTTCCACGGTAAACAGTTTTACATGATTTGGTAACAAAACCCAAAACGCTGAAAAATATGAACATTATATCAATTTTCCAGTGTTCTACAACAACCATGCTTTGGGAATTTGTTTTCCGGTGGCAACTTAAAATCTTGAACCAGATCAGAAAGTGTTTCAGTACATTTTTCATTTGTTTTATTACTAAACATAGATCGACGCTCTGAGCGGCTCGCGGTCCAAATGATAGGATTTCAAAAGCCAGTCCCATCGGCTCGTGGTAGTTAATGTGTTAATATGGCTCTGAAACCAACTCACCTCAGCTGATATGTCTCTGGCAATAAATAGGACAGCATCATCTTTTTCTGTGACAAATGTCAGTGAGATGTCATTCTTCTCATCTGTAAAATCTAAATGTTCACTCTGCAGAATCAGATACCCGTCTCCCTTGAAGTCTACAGTATGAATGCCCTGTTTTAAGGAACACAGAATCCCACAATAACAACATAAATAATAAACAGAAGCTTTAAAAAACGAAATGAAAAAACGAAAAGGAGATCACAATTAAAATCCTTAAATTTCATGACGAAATATTTTTTGACTCTGAGCTATCTCATACATGGATGGACTTCAGACTCCAATCACAACATCAACTTTAGTTAACTTTACTGTAAGCACACCTACTTATAACCTCAATTTATAGACTATAAACAATAATCATGACTAAAGAAAGAGGCGAGGTGCAGAAAGAGATTAATGTCATTATCCTCATCAGAAAATGTGAGTGAAAGACAATTTGTAGTACATTATTAATGAGAGGTACAACACATAGCAAAAAAAACTACATAGAAATAGTGTAGTACAGATGGTGATAACAAGTGAAACTGATTTCGGATAAGGCATCAAATCTGTTTAACCACACTCAGTATATAAGCCCACATATACTCAACAACTTCCAACTTTGTCTATATTACTGCCAAGATATGTGTACGATTCTACATCTTGTATTGGTGTTTCTTCAAGTTCAACCCTGTTATCATAACCTGCATTTATTCTCATTATTTTTGTCTTTTCCCTGTGTATTTTCAGACCCAATTGCTGTGACCTCTCATCGAGTGTTTTCAATTTGTCCTGCATCTGATTACGGTTATGGGACAGAAGAGCCAAGTCATCAGCAAAATCCAGATCATCCAACTGCTTAGTCCACTGGATTCCATTTCTGTTGTGTGTTGTCGATGATCTCATAACCCAGTCTATTGCTAGTAAGAAATGAAATGGAGACAAGAGGCATCCCTGTCGCACTCCTGTTCTTATCCCAAACGGTTCTGTAAGCTGTCCTTCGTGGAGAACAACAAAGACAACAACCAAAAAGCTACAGACTTTCATAAATGGGTGCTTGCGTAGAATAGAGGGATTAAAATGGTATGACAAGGTTACCAATGTGGAATTGAGGACAAGAACTAGACAAGTGCCAGTGGAACAAGAGATAAGAAGAAGACGATGGCGATGGATAGGACACACACTGAGGAAACCTGTTGATAGCATTACAAGGCAGTCCTTGTTCTGGAACCCCCAGGGCAAGAGAGGCAGAGGTAGGCGAAGAAGCCCATGGAGAAGAGAGCTGGAAACACAGGTGAAAATGATGAGAAGAACGTGGAAAGAACTTGAGATGATGGCACGTGACAGGAGGACTTGGCATGTGTTCGTTGAAGGCCTATGCTCCTTTGGGAGTGGAGGGTTATGAATGAATGAATGAATGCTCAACAACAAAATTTCAGTCACTGTTTTCTGGGTCCTAGAAGATCCAATAACTTGAAGGCATCCACCACAACACAATATTTCTTTCACAAAAAAAAGGACAAATAATGGAGAAGCCCAAGTCTGAAATAGGGGTGGACTTACATTCTCTCTACATGTTGAGCTGGTCTGCACATCGACAAGAGTGCTAGTATCATCTTCAGGCGGAAGAGTTCCAAAGTGAAGGTTCCGCATACAACCAAAGAAATAATCACTCCTGTTTCTGTCACAGAAAACAAGTTTTCACATAAAGAGGTTAGAATTTACTAAATCGTTCAAAACAAATGAAAACAATATAAACAGAAAAGAGGGAAAAATGAAATTATATATATATATATATTATTTTAGCTTTTATTTTATTTTGTAAAAAAAAAAATGATTTGCATGTATGATAATTATTGCAGTTTATAAGAAAACTTACAGATCTTTAAAACTCTCCTCTTTGAGTGTTGTAGGCACACCCCCAAAGTACATAGGTGCACCAGATAGATCTAAACCTGTGCTTGGGCCAAGAGCATCCATGTTAATCCTTTCTGATCCAACTAGTAACACAGCTGGAAAAAATACAAAGACAATGGCATCAACGGGCCATGTGACATGAGGCTTCCACTAAACATTTTTACACAGGCGATTGAATACTTCAGTTGTGAGCATTTTAAAATTGTGGACTACAATACATAGATATGCCACTAGTCAAACTGTAGGCACAGTAAGGCACAGACAACAGTAGGGAAAACAAATTAGTATCAGTGTCACAGAATTATGCATAAAAAAATAAAATAAAACTCCATGTTGAAGTGGTCAAACTTTCACAAACAGAATAAGAGGAAATCTAATTCATTTCTATTTTGACATTATTACAAATGTCCAAATGTAACCATGTCCATATGTAACCATGTCCAATATTAGGCAGACTTGGAAATCTAAATTATACAGATGAAGGCATATCTAAAAATACTGACACAAAATGATAAAGACCATCAGATTAGTTTTAAAAATTACTTACAATCTGATACTTTGTTTACATGTTTTGTGTGTTCAAGGAATAAACATCTTGATGTGAGTTATGTATGAAGATAAACATATTATCCATGACTCCAATAAAGCCAGCCATAATTGCTGTACATACACTCTAATGGAAATAATAACATGACAATGAAAATTTGTAGTTTATAACTGCACAACGACCTTGGAGGAATCAGCGAAAAAATAATATATTAAATGAAAAGTGAAAACCTTTTCCCATGTGATAAAATCACATTTTGTCTTAAATAGCCTGTTACTTATAATATAAACATTGACAAGTACTAAGTGTGAAAGCTAACAAATTTGGAGCCTCACCAGAAAGGCTTCTTCTGTCAAAGGTAACCTTTGTCCACTGGTTGTTGTTATAAGTGTTCACTGTCTGACCATGGGTTGCACTTTTCCCTCCCATGTAAAAATGCACAGACACTCGGCCCCCTTTAAGTTCTATAGACAGATAGTCACCCTAAGAAAGATAAACAGGGCAAATTAACTTTATAAGCACATGTATAAGATGCACTAGAAATTAATGAATCTTCAGGCAAATTAGTATATGAATCTGTCAAAATATTAAATACTGTCTTTCATCTGTTGTTTTGCAGCAATTAGTTTGTTGGAAATCAGTAAGTCATAAAGGTATACAACATAAAATAAATTATTAGAAACGATGCTGCCAGTGAGCAAATGGCAACAACTTAATACATTATCTACAATTATAGACAATCATTTATCCTAATTATTTCATCTTGGGTTGAATGATACTTTTTTACCCTTAAATATTAATTAAACACATGAAAAAGTAAGACATTCATAATTGTGGAGTCACAAGAAATCTTTAACTCTAATTTTACCATGTAACTTCCACCTGTCACTACATATCTGCACTCTATGCTTGTATTGTGTTGATTAGCTGTTTCTAACTATAGGGTGAAGATATGATAGGTACACTGGATATGAACGCAGTTTCATAATCCAGATATACCAGGTTCGAAACCTGCTGCAGGTGGTTTGGTAGCAGATCGCTTTGTGTGGATTTTTAACAATGGTATAAGCGCCGTACCATTCAGAAAGCAATGGCAAACTACTGAATGAAAAAAATTGCCTAGAAAAATCACAAACAGCCAATAAAAGCTGGGGTTGATTGCCACGTCCTGTAAAGGATAAGCAACTAACTTTTAACACTGGCAATCAATCAATTGATCTCTTTACATCATAAACGAGCTATGTTTTTAATACAGTTTTCACAAATAAATTACTTACTAGAGCAGTATTTCCAACAAAGAATATTCTAGAATCCTCCCAGAATGTCTTGAACTCTAGTTCCACTTTAGTTCTTACAGAGTTATATTCTCTGACCTGGAATCTGGCAAAGCCTCTGCCATTGAACACATACACTTTGCCTGTGCCTAAATTTACCCGCGGTCTGCAAATGAAAACCAAGACCTATTTAAAATGCAAAGAAAAGATACAACAATGGACAATTATTAAATACACATATCTTTTAACAGTTCAATATTTGTGGTGACTATTCTGGATTGGTCAGAGGCACTTAACTCATTAAGAGTTATTAATATAATAATGAGTGGTAGCATCTGATGAAGTTGCAGTGAACTGAGAAACTGATTACTCAACATAGTTTTGGTAGTTGAGTTATATACAGTGTTCATATGCTACTTCAATTGGGGGGTGATCTTTACAATGCTGCTCATAAATGCAATACTCTAAATACAATAGGAGAAGATGTTCTTAGTGAGTACTTAATTTATAACTAAAAGTAAGCAGGTTTCAAAACAGTACATTATAGCCAAAGTGTTCAATAAGCAGTGCTGCAGTGGTTGCTAAACAAAGTGAACATAATAAACTGTAAATAAAAAAGCAGATGATATGAAAGTTCGCTGTAGAATGATATGACAATTAAATGTTAAGATCAAGGGGAAGTTACACATGTAAAGAACCCTTCCTTATTTTACTCTACAAAAGGCATGGGGTCAATATTGCAGTTGGCCTCTGAGTTGGAAGCTTGTGTAAGTACTTCATGCATTTTTGCAGTTGCAGTTTCTGTAACAACCTGTTTTACAACATGAGTATGTCACCCAATGCACAACCTCATATCAATTGCCTCTTATGACACACCTGAGGAAGCAGTGGTCCTCTCCTTTCTTTGTCTTCTCCGAGAAAGAATACGGTTAATGACATAATGAGTAAGACAAAAGTGAAAATGATGAAGAAGAAACATGTAAAGATGATAATGAAAACAAACGTAAAGATGACGAAGGAGATTTTTGTGAAGATAAAGAGAAAAAAAAAACATGTTACAATGCTTGAGAAAGTTGACCATAATTTAACAAGAATAAAGATTATGAAGGATAGTATCAAAAAATTCATAATAACTGTTGCTTATTATAAATTTTTATAGATATGCCAATCTTTCTGTTCATTTAACAAGTACATGACAATTTAAATAAACTTTTAAACTTATTCTTTCTGTTCATTTCGGAAGCAAGTATGCCCATAAAAATAATGACAGGTGAAGAATTGATGCCAACATATTAAACTGTTGACATCTGCAGGACATTTAAAGCATTTAAAGATGAAGCTGGAGTAAGTAAATTGAGAGATTTGTGAAAACAGGAGTGGTTCTAGATGGGATTATTATAATGGGCACTCATTCAAAGCATAGTGCAACATGTACCATTTCCATATTTTCCTGAAAAACTGGTGTGAATATTTCTAACACCCTGAGCAACACACCATGAAAAGATTGAAAGGCATGCATGTTCTTTTAATAGGTATTCAATTTAGTTTCCACAGTGCAATGCACACTGGTTCCATAGTTTCCTGAAAAGCTGATGTGATTGTTTCCTGGTTACAAATGTTCCTTAAGACAATTCATAATGTGGAGTTTATATGTTTTTAAAGTACCAACTCTTTGTTTATAGTTTACTATCAACAAAGATGCAGACCCTGCGTGGATGTATTAAAAAAACCATGTTTAAGTATTCTGCAGCCAACCGTCTCTTTTTTTCTCACAGTAATTTTGTTTTTCCCATTGGAATCCTTATTTTGACTTATCTGTTGCAGTGGGTGTCCTGTTATTTATTTGTTTTATATAGCACAAACAAATAATAAGAGGAAATAACTATGTGACAACAAGTTGTAATTCTCATGTTCATAAAATTACATTAATAACCAGATGATCAAAGGTAAGAGTCAGAATATATTTATTTACTTACACTTCTTTGCATGCATCACAATGTTCTGGTACATTGGTCTTAAAGTTATATGCACCAAGTCTATTTCCATCAATAAAAACATCACCAAGGCAACCAATGAAATTCTGTCTGGTGATGCCAGTTGGAATCTAGACAAGAAATATTGTTAATTCAGCACCTGCCATGAGCTACTGAAAGGCAAATATATAAAACTGAAAGACAAGTTTTTGTTTCTTTATTTCTGTGAAGTCCATATTTTTGCCAATTTATACTCATATCATGCTCTCCTTCACATTTACTTCTCATTTAACATTTTAAGTATCACATACTAAATTTTAATACAATAAATTTTAAAACAATAATTATAAATATTCAGTTAAAAACATTTTGTTTCTTGCCTGTTACTATGATAATATACTATAATATAAAACAGACTGTTGCTATGCATTTTCAAGATTTAAGATTTAACTCTTTGACTCCATAATTATTTCCACCCTGTGCCATAATTAATGTTTGAAGAATTCTAAACGGTGAAGTGTACTGTCTTTTAGTGTAAATTTTATGTTAATCTTTTTCTGTGAACATGTACATATTATATACCAAACTGTAGGGAAATGGATAGAGAATTGTAATATATAACGTCTTTGGTAGTATTAACACAAGTGTGTTCGGTATACTTAAAACATTTTGCATGTAAAATTGAAAAACACTAAAAAGTTAACTGTAGAATACGATCTTACCAAAGACAAATTACTGTTGTAGACAATAAAACTTACTTTTTAGTCTTCAAACATCAAGTTAATCCTTATACAAAGTAAAAAAAAAATTGCTTATGGCCACAATTAGTACATTTAGTGTTATTCACACTAGTTTTTATTGTGGTCCCTTGTAAGAACAAAATAAATTATGCAATCGTGCATTACGTAATTTTCAAACAAATAAAGAAGAATAACGTCATATAATAACTTGTTTACACTTGTTTAATGTTTTAATAGTAAGCTTCATCTTCTACCTAGGACTAGTGATTAGATGTTATGGTAGGTCTATTTTTGTTGCTTTTTGATTGGCCAGAATATGACTATGCCCACTCATCAACTAAATCTAATGTGTCTAGCTTTTCTGCACCGATTCCGTATTTTGACAACAAACTGTGACTACCTAACAATCATCATCAATGTCAGCAATGTTTCAAAGTAGTTTGACACAATTATTTGCTTAGGAGACTTGAAAACATAAATATAAAGCGTGACATATTTCTCTAGCAATAACAACGAAAAACGCAAACACGCGAATCGGCACACAAAGTGTGATAATAACATCAAAACACACACATGTGCTGCTTAACTACAGTCAAATTAGTTGTTTAAATAGTAGCGGAAGTCATTCTACGAGTTTTAAAATATGAACTGCATTAAACGGACAATTTTTGGGGTTTATTCGTGATAAACTAAAAACAACGCTCTGAGCGTTGCGCTGGCACGGTGCGATGAATTTTGCAACGCTCAGAGCGTTGGTCTGGAGTCAAAGAGTTAAAAGAGACAAAATTAAAATGCAGATTTATTTTTAAACACTGATAGAAGAGATAAAATTTAATTTAGCTGACCAAATGTTGTAAAGGAACTGATGACATAGAAGTAGACAAGTGTCAGTGGACAAGAAGATGTTGGTGATTGATAGAAAACACACTGAGGAAACATGCTGATAGGCAATTCTTGTTCTTAAGTCTCTAGGATAAGTGAGGTAGGATCCCGTTACACACCCATTTGAGGCATATTGGGAACATGGTGTTAGGCCCATTAGTTTCTTGACCATCAGCACTCTAGGGGTAATGTGGTCAGCATCACGCCGGCCGCCTTAACCTTCCCAGAGTTGTTCTGATACCCAATTCATGAGGCTGGGTCAACCCCGGAGCCGTTTGCGGTATAAAAAATCCCACATGAAATGGGGATCGAAACAAGGACCACCGAGCTAGGAACCCAGTGCACTAACCACTGCACTACCGCGGCTCCCTAAGCGAGGTAGAGGAAGGCTAAAAACACATGAGGAAGAGAAATGAAGACAGAAATGAAAAGGATGAGAAAGATTTAGAAAGATCTGGAACTAATAGCAAGGAACAGGATGAGTTTTTAGAAGGCCAATGCTCCTTAGGGAACTGAAAGGCACTGATGATGATCATGATGTTATATAAACTATTACTATATGTTATATAAACTATTACTATATGTTATATAAACTATTACTATATGTTGTATAAACTATTACTATATGTTATATAAACTATTACTATGTTATATAAACTATTACTATGTTATATAAACTATTACTATATGTTATATAAACTATTACTATGTGTTATATAAACTATTACTATATGTTATATAAACTATTGCTATGTGTTATATAAACTATTACTATATGTTATATAAACTATTACTATATGTTATATAAACTATTACTATATGTTATATAAACTATTACTATGTTATGTAAACTATTACTATATGTTATATAAACTATTACTATATGTTATATAAACTATTACTATGTGTTATATAAACTATTACTATATGTTATATAAACTATTGCTATGTTATATAAACTATTACTACATGTTATATAAACTATTACTATATGTTATATTTGATATATAACACTTTATATACTGGAGCTGGGTTGGCCATGTCCTCAGAAGAGACCCCGATGCTATGCTATGGACCCCTGAAGGAAAACGAAAGAGAGGCCGACCAAAAACAACTTGGCGGAGGACTGTGGAGGCTGAGATGCAAAGAATGAACCAGAGTTGGGGCACTGTACGAAGGATGGCCACCGACCGAGCAAAGTGGAATCAATTTGTTGTTGCCCTACAAGACGCCACCAGGCGTAATAGCCACTGACTGCTTTGACGATCGGCGGCTAAGGATCAAAGAAGAAGATATGTTATATAAACTATTAACTGTGTTCGTGCACTTCAGAAGGAAATCATGCAACTGGTATAGATGAATATTTTTTAACCTGGTACAGATCATTAGATCCAGATAAAAATATAGTTGAGTTCTCATTCAGGTTCATCAGAGAACATCCAGCACCCATGCTGGAAAAAAGATACATGAATACTGGTACTATACATAACAGATATCTTAGAATTCACTGTATTTTTATATTTAGTCTACACAGTATACAAATTACTAAACTCTCACATACTGTTTGATGCTTTAGAGTCTATACAATGATAGCCATAAAGTAACCTAATGTTATTTATGTAGGCTCCATCCTTAACTAACAGCCTTTAATTATGAGGCCGTACCATTGAGATATATTTACAATGATCACCACAAAACCAAGAAGTTACACACACACAAAAGGGGGGGGGGGGGGGAGGGGGGCGAACAACAACAATACATTGATAAAACAGATTAAAAAATACAGAAACAGATGAAGAGATACAGCAAACAAACACACATAAGTAAACACAATGTTTGTATCAAAGGTTCAAAAGCTATAAAAAAAACAACTATGTGAACAATTTAAATGTTTAACATAACTGCTTTCTTTCCTTAAGTTTTTTTTAAGTTACATTCTTTAAATTCCTACTTGAAATATTTTTCTGGGTAAGTTGAAAGTTGTGAGGATAACAACCTTCAATCACATATGCAGCAAACAAGACGCTGTGACAAACTTGAAAAGATATGTCTTAAGAAATGCATGTAATGCTCCAGATTTTATTGATCCATAACATTTAAAAACAACACAGTGTAAACTTGCTTTAAAACTGTCCAAAGCTGAATTACTTTATTACTAATGCCTGATTGTCTTTGTTGGTTTGGGGAGGAAAAATATATAGTGGTTTTATCATTTGCTAAAGCACAAGGAACTGAATTAGCCACACTGTGCTTCTAGTAACAATTTATATATCATGTTAAATTTTGAGATAAATCTAGACTAAAAATCATAATTCAGAAAATAGATCTAATAATCCCCCGTTGGGCCCCCCCCATTAGTTATTCCCATGGATCTTGCTTCGTTGATGGTCGACGAGAGCACTGAGACCTTTGCAGAGGCCCTTGCGCAGTTGATACAGGAGTGTTGATGCACTAATTTTATCTCTTACCGCCTGGCAAGTACTTGATACCATGTATCAATCTGTAAAGGCAGCTCATGTGAGACTGAGCCTGTACCTGTCCCAGAATTCCAACTCAGACGAACTTCTTTGTTTCTGATCTCTGCTGCTAGGAACTCCTGATGGATATTGATATAACAGATAAAATTGCAATTATATCTCATTGCATTTATTATAAACAAGGCTGTCTTATGGATAACAGCCTAATACAAATTATGAGTAAAGATTAAACAGACTTACAAAATGGCAACTGTGCATAATTAATCTTTTGTGATTATTTTATTTCATTCATTAAAATGCATAATGAAATAATTAAGCTTTACAAAACACCAACGGCAGCAGATAAAAAATACTGTATATGGAATGTGACCACCACTGCAGCAGGAAACCATAATCAAAATATTCATGTGTTCTTGCAGCAGACGTTTTCATAGCAATATGTTTTAAAAAGATGAGATTGCCTGTACCTTGGACAACATCGTATTAGTTGGCCCTTAAGCCATGCCTGAGGGAGCAATAAGGCTGTTCTTTCTTTATCTCATTGGAGACACCTGGCAACTACACAGGGCAACCCATGTAACTACATCTATTGCTCTCATCAAACTGCTGGTCTGTATCTGACTTCTTTCGCTACCATAATGTTTCTCCCTCAAATGGGTTGGAGAAGGCCAAGTTGTCCATCTGCTCCTATCCTGGAGCTGACAGTCTTCGAGGACATGTTCTACTGTTTGTTAGTCTTCTCAACATGGACTCATGTCTGCCTGCTGAGTTTTTAATTTGTCTTGTGCAATAATCTGCAAAGATCTGTAATAATGCATTCTCCAATACTTATTGCTCCTTTGGGATAATCTAATGACATTCAATGTGAACCACTCTTCTGAAATTCTATCCACAAAAATTGCACTTATGGCATGCAAATATAGTAGTTAGCATAATTTTTTTCCCAAACTTATTATAAAGTCTACATCACAGTTTTTAAGGGAAAACATAAACAAAGTGTTTTCTGCAGCTATGAATAATCTTCTAGCACAAAATAAAACCTGGCAAAAGTTGCATCTAAGGACAGATGCATATTCACATCTTATACAAATGACAAGCAGATGTTTTTATTAATGTGTGGGCAATGTCTTCCCTAATGAAACATGGTTGGGTTGCTGTATTTGTCAGTGAATGAACTTGAAAGTGGTCTTGAGAAATAGTTGACAGATTGCCTAAAATATGACTGTGAGTTGAATATGTAGGTAATAGATTAGATATATCAAATAGACAGAATGACAGAATCTGAAACAAAATGAATCTGTAGATGGACATTAACAATATATGTGGAGTTAGAAATGACAGCACAAGGCTAAAACACTTGTAGTGCGCATAACTGCAAATATAAAATGTTAAATATATATCACTAAAACTAAAAATAATATTCTTTCACAGTTATCAGTGTACATTATATGAAAAATAAGAAAATAAATGATTAATTCTACACTTATAAAATTAATATAATATTTATAAAATATATAAACTAATGTTATGCATGAATATATGTTTAAGATACGTGAATATATATGTCAGATACTGAAAAATAAATTATGTGATCAGATTTTTAATTGTGCTGTAATATGTAATGTAATTAGAATGCTTTTACTATATCTTTTGCTTACTTTAGTAATAGTAAAAGCCTTTAAAAAATTGACTGGCAGAGCTAAGTCTAATATAAATATTTTCAGACCTTGAATTATAGAAATATATGTTCCTTTATTAATATAATTTGTTTCTGCATCCGACAATAAAAAAAATGACAATTGTGGAGATAGCTAGTAGAGTAAAACTAAATGAAAGAACAGTTTATAAATTTTGACACAACAGACTGAACATGAGAAAAGTGTGTGCACGCTGGGTTCCGCGACTGTTGACACGTGAACAGAAGCAAACGAGGGTAAATTGCTGTCAACAGTTGCTCAAAAAGTGTCAGTCAAAAAATTTTTTGGAGACCATGGTGACGGTAGATGAGACTTGGGTACACCATTATGACCCCGAATCCAAAATTGCCACCATGCAATGGAAAACCCCGTGCTCCCCGAAACCTGTCAAGCCAAGGGCGCAGAAATCTGCAGGAAAAGTGATGCTGACTGTTTTTTGGGACGGCAAAGGTATCCTTTTGAAAGATTATCTGCCTCGTGGCAACACAGTTAATGGACAGTACTATGCAGATCTTCTCACAAAACTAAGAAAGGTTGTGACCAGGAAACGAGGGATAACGCGCACTCAAAATCTTCATTTGCTTCAAAACAACGCGCCCTCTCACAAAGCACGGCTTGTGCAGCTATCAGCCAACGATTTGAATATTGAAATTCTTCCACACCCACCATATTCTCCAGATTTGGCTCCATCAGACTTTTTTCTATTCCCAAATCTTAAAAAAACAGCTAAAAGGAAATCATTTTGACAGCGATGAAGAGGTTATACTGGCATGTGATGACTGGTTTAGTTTGAAAAATAGGGTGTTCTACTCCCAAGATCTTTTCAAGGTCAAGCAGAGATGGCAGAAGTGTGTCAATTCAGATGGTGGCTATATTGAAAAGGAATAAACACTATACAAAATTTCAGCTCTCTGTGACATGTCCTTCATGGTCAGGCCCAAGACTTATGTCAATCCCCTTGTACTACTGTCATTTTTTTTTCCGCTTAGCCTTTTCAAAATATCAATTACACACACACTTTCCTATCTTGGACCTGTCTTCAGTTCCATCAATCCAAGTCTTTCCAATATCTGTCTGCTCCCTCTCAATTATTTTCTCTCTGTTTCTCTGGGTCTTCTCCTTCTCACTGTTATCATGGGTGTACTTATGTATCTTCTTTATTGTGTGATTATGTCAACTAAGAAACTTCCATAACTTTTTTTTAATGTAAAACTTTTGCCTCGTTTTGGCGAGGCGCGTCCTGTTCAACCTAGTCGGTTATATTAGGGCGCATGTCCAAATATAAAAGACCCTTAGGTCTGAGACATTACTGTTTTAGATTTTTTTGCCATACAATGAACGTTTTTTTAATACTTTTAGCAGTGTACGCATGTACAATGGTCGCTGTACGGATTTTCTCAACAACAAAAATTTGCAAATTGTTTTTTTTTTTTTGTAAACAAAAAAAAAACATTTTTTTAAAATCTAACAATATTTTCTAGCCCAGGTTTTTTTTTTTAAAATCCCGGGATTTATCGGCGTCTGTTTTTAAAATGAGGTCTTCCAAGCAACCAATCAAATCATTTTATACCCAACAATTCAGCAGTACGTTTAAACATTTTGGGCTCTCAGCTTGACAAAACTTATTTTTAAAGTTATCTGTTACCAACAACGCTTGCGGCCTTCACTAGACGCTATTTTAAAAAAGCTAAGCATTTAATATTGTGCTTATAATTTGGTTAAATATTGCTGTTGTTTTGCTTTGCTGCATTTTTAATCGCTTTCTTAATCTTTCAAGTTATATCTTGCTCTTTTAAATATTTCTGATAAATTAATGTCTGATAAAATAATTTTTTGTGTACATAAGTAGAAAAAAAAAATGGGTTTGCATAAGCCTAAGCTTTTCTGTTTCTAGAGTCAAACCAGCTAAAATGAGGGACAGTGGATCATGTTCTTAGATGTCATACAAATAAGCTGCTGATGTTTATAGGATTAGGATTATGGTTAGCATTAGGACTCATTTCAACCATAAATTCATACAGTAGGCTACTTTATATAAGCGGTTGAGATTCGTTGCTTTTTTTATTTTCAATAAAATGGAGATCTATTACCACTGATGTACGAACTTTTAATAATAATTTTGTAAATTTGTGTTAGGTTTTTCCACTTCCTATGATCATTAGGCCTATTTGAAATAATTAAACGATAGTTGAGCCTAATTCAAAGAAATGAAATCTTGTAGATAGGGTCAGAGGTCATCGTAGTAGCCACAGTATGTTATGCAAGAAATAAATTCCTTAATTTAAAAACTAGCATAATAAATACCCTTTTTTCATTGAAATAATGGTAGGGCTGTGCATTCTCAAAGCACATCAATTTACAACTGCTAGGATATTTTTGTTTTTTAATTTTTGGCAGTGTTTTATCTTCATTTTTTTGCATTATTATAAATAGGGCCTTTGTATATCATTTCCACTGTTATAGTTATAATCTGACATCTGTTATAAAGTTATTGATTTTCAGGTACATTTTACAAAACTAAGACAAACATCACCATGTTATGAATGCAATGATAACTTTAAGGGACATAACACATTCCCACTCACAGAATTTCTAATACACATAAAGAACAGAATGAGACATTATTAGTTTGTTTTATATCGCACTATTTCAAATGTCAATTAATTTGTATATGTCATTTATCGTTTTAAAACCGTATTGCATAAGGTTTTTTGCATGTTTGTACTGGTTTTTACAAGCTTTTACTGGTCCAGCTTAAAGGTTTTCATCTCAGGAGGTTGACAGGTATGTAACTGATATGCTAACATCTATATTTGTTACTCCTCTAAATATTTACAGTTACTAGACAAAGAATAAAAGCTAAAACAAAAGACTGTCTAGAATACCTTTTTTACAAACATAAAAAAAAAAAAATCTGAAAATCAAAAGCTAATCTGCTGAATTTTAAGAATAAAATTGTATAATCTATATAGGTTAACATTTTTTTGAAAAGCCAAAATAGATATAATAGTGACATGAAGTAAAAAATGTGAAATAAGATTAATGTTTATTTGGTGCAGAACAAAATTTTCCTACAATATCCACCTATGTTACACACATTTATTGTTTTCACACCAAGTCATGGAAAAAAACAATTTCAAAACATCATGCATTGTCTTAATAAAACAAGTCTTGATTTAATAAAAGCTTTACTGCATTAAAAGATGTGATCAAAGAAAACAAAGAATTCTTTACAAAAAAAAAAAAAAAATTCTCACCTCTCCATCCTCCTACAGACATACATTAAAAGAACAATAATTTTGAAAGGTGCTGACTTGTTAACACTGCAAACATTATGTGAAAAATAAAATGGACTTAATCTGAGGTGTTTTTTTTTCTATTCGCTCCTTATGGAGCATGGAGCCACCTCCCACAGTTGTTCCCCTTACAGGAAGCCTGCATCAATCATTCATATGCTCTTGCTGTGGTGGTTTCTGTAGCAACGATGAGGTTAACAGCTTCATGCACAACCTCATGCACAACCTCATGCACAACCTCATACACAACCTCATGCACAACCTCATACACAACCTCATGCACAACCTCATACACAACCTCATATTGTATGACATGCCTGAGGGAGCAGTAGTCATATTCTTATCAGAGACACCCCCCCCCCCCCCCCCCCCCCCCCCCCCCCCAGGAAATGGACAATAAACATTATACTTCACATCTAGACAATCATTAATCTTTAGCTTTTAAATGATAAAATGCACATTTCAACTTGCTATAAAGACACAAATTGCTATGAGTTCAATACTATTTAATTTTTTTACATTTTTAAAAAAATAAAATTTTGCATCGTTTTGGCCTAGTTGGTTATATTAGGGCGCACGTCCAAATAGAAAAGATCTTCAGGTCTTGAAACTATAATAAGATCTATACTACAAATACTAATTGCTAAAGGATAAGGACTCAGAAGAACAAACTGCTGAAATGTTAGTGTTAGGAAAGATGAGTTTTTAAATATATTTTATACTGGAACTAGACAATGTCTTACTAAGCTTGCTTAAATATCCAGACTACAAACACCCTAAACCATGGGAAATAAGTACTAATATCAGCACTGTCTAAACAGTATGAAATTCCTAGGCTAACATGTATTTGCTATGTCAAACCTCTACCTTCATGAGTGAGCACTCCAGAACCCAGTACTTACTGAACTAAACTGATAGTGTTATAGTAAACATGACGCTAGATGGCTAAGCTCATCAAGCTGTGAGTACTGTCTAAACAGTATGAAATGTCTAGGTTAACATATATCTGCTATGTCAACCCTCTAGAATTATGAGTGATCACTCCAGAACCCAGTGTTTCTTGATCTAAACTGATAGTATTCTAATAAACACAATGTTAGCTGGCTAAGGTCACCAAGCTGTGAGTACTCTGCTAGGATGGAAGTCAAAGGACTCAGCAGAGTCCTCCAGGTAAATGCTGCAGGAAACATAATTGTTGCCCCCCAGTACATGAATATATCTAATGAAAATATGTCACTGGACTATCACCAGAAGGTTCCCAATGTGACCTGTTGTGATTTTACTACACTGTTAGAACATGTTTAACTCATTCCCCCCCAGGCTGTTTTTGGGTTTTACCAAGGCCCGAAAATGGATGCAATTTTTTCAGACAGGTGAGGTTTTAAAAACAGACAGTGGACAAATACATAAGTTCAGTAGGTAGTTTTGTTATACATTTAAATGTGTGAAATTGACTGGAGAATCTTATGAATTGATTCATATAATTAATTGATATGAACAGATGTGTGTTATGTCTTGTGAAGTGTAGACTTGATTTTAAAAATGTTTAAAAAATAAAATAAAATTGTATACTTAAATTTAAATATTTCAGCTCCCAATAAATGTATGGCAATAAAATATTAAGAATATCAGTGCACATTTAGTTTGAAACATATCTAGAAACTTTTATCACTATCACTTCATAGATGTAATTTTTATGATTTTTTTTCTCAGAACCACATATGTTTGTAAAAACAACCGCTCAAAATGTGTGCAATTTCTCTCTTCAGGTTATATTAAAAAAACAGGCAGTAGATACACATATTATTTAACTAGGTGTTTATGTTATACATTTAAATGTGTGAAATTGACTGGAGAATCTTATGAATTGATTCATATAATTAATTGATATGAATATGTGTGTTATGTCTTGTGAAGTGTAGACTTGATTTTAAAAATGTTTAAAAAATAAAATAAAATTGCATACTTAAACTTAAATATTTCAGCTCCCAATTAATATATGGCAATAAAATATTAAGAATATCAGTGCACATTTAGTTTGAAACATATCTAGAAACTTTTATCACTATCACTTCATAGATGTAATTTTTTTTATTTTTGTTCTCAAAACCACATTTGTTTGTAAAAACAACCGCTCAAAATATGTGCAATTTTTCTCTTCAGGTTATATTTTAAAAACAGGCAGTAGATACACATTTTATTTAACTAGGTGTTGATGTTATACATCAACATGTGGGAAATTGACTGAAGAATCTTGTGAAATGCTGTAGATAATTATTTGATGTAGGGAAAGAGTCTGTCATGTTATGTGAAGTGTAGACCTAATCAAAAATAACTGGAAAAAAGATAAATAAACTGTACTCACATATGTCAGCTCCAGTTTAATCCATAGCAGAAAAATCTCAGAATATCAGTGCACATCCATTTTGAAACACAACACATTTTACCACAATCACTTCAAATATATAATTTATATGATTTTTTTCCTACACCACAAATTTCTGTAAATACCAAACAACTATGACTAATATTATTTACACCACACCAACTATATTCTATAATTTTTGGTTTGACAATGTGCTTCCACTTTGGCCTGAGAAGATACAAGGAAAACCTTGGATTATACTGCTTATATTGCCATCTGCCTTTATACCCTATTACCACTTCATTCAAACTGAGATTTTGGAATGGATAAAAGGCACTCTGAAATTTTTGCAACAACATGTTCATAAAATCTTTTCTTTTCCTTGTGAATTTTCATCAGAGGCATGAAGCATTGTATGATATAATGCTTCAAATCTACTTCTTGAAAACATTTGAAGAAACCAAGGAGTATAAAATTCTGCAGATGTAGACCAGTAGCTGCGAATGCATGGTCTTTTCTGAATCCCAATATTTATTAGGACAGCAATAAACTTATCAAGTTCATGGCGTGTGACTTTGGTCCACCGAGAATACAATGAATATTGTTTCGCAGGGTTATTTTGAATAGATTTGAGTCTGGTATAATCATTGATGCACTGGAACATGAAATCTTGAACCTCATCTGTAAACAAAACACTGAAACATTTCAATGGGGTTGACAGGTCAAACCCCTCAGTCACACCTGGTGTTCTCTTTGGACAAAATCGAAATGCATTTTGTGTCATCCCCTCAGCAATTTCTAACCACTCTGGGACATCTTGTGAGGATGCACCTGCCTCTAGACTTGTGGCAGTTCTCATAGCTTTACTTTTGGTCACAATGGTGTTTTTGCCTCTTTATCCTTCTCCTTTAGTGACTGAAAGTTTTGCTCTTTTTATACCAGCCCTACCTGATGCATGTTCAATCAGCTGATCGACATCGCCCTCAGAATGATCACTTTCATGAATATTCTGACACAAAGTCTTTACAATGTCTTCATTGGAATTACTAAACCTAACTTCTAAAAATCCGTGTCGCTCAAGTTATCTTCTGTCCACTGAGAAATTAGCGTCGTGCTTGCTCAGCCGAAAGCAGGTGTTTAGAAGAAGATTCTCGATCCATTTTGTATGTAAACAAAGAAATAGAAATGGATATAAAACACACTATTTTAGCTTCACAAATTTGTTTTTCGCTCACAAACGTCCATAAACATTTCCTAGATGTAATGAAATGATTTAAAAACCAGCTAGTTGCTAGGTATTTATAACTTTTCGTTCAAACTCGACATATGTCATTGGTCTGAAGATTCTCGATCCATTTTGTATGTAAACAAAGGAATAGAAATGGATATAAAACACACAATTTTAGCTTCACAAATTTGTTTTTCGCTCACAAACGTCCATAAACATGTCCTAGATGTAATGAAATGATTTAAAAACCAGCTAGTTGCTAGGTATTTATAACTTTTCGTTCAAACTCGACATATATCGCTCTGGCGTGCCACGCGTCATTGGTCCAAACGGAAGTCCTATCTGGCGCGTGGTGCGCCACTGTGGACGGAAAGAGTTAATATGACAGATGAATAATATTATTTCCATGGACACCAATAGTATGAAATAAGAATCATACTTTAAAAAACCCAAATTAAATACTACGCTAACAAAAGTTAAAAGAAGACAGACCATATTGGATATATTTAGATACGTGCATCTTGTAAATTTGATGACTGCAGAGAAGACTGAGGACAGAAATAAATTGGTTACCTAGATCACATGGTCTTTTATATTTGGATATGCCCCTCAATATAACTGATGGACCAATGTGTCTGGGTTGAATAGAGCGCGCCATACCAAAACATAGCAAAAACTCTTTAAAAAAAATTTTTTTTAAAGGACAGGAACAGAGAAAAGAAAGATCACTGATGACATGATGGCTAAGAAAACATAATCAGAAGAGCTGGAATACTCAGACAACAACAGTGTAAATAAGGAAATGATTATCAATGCTAGCTAGCATGACACATTATGATATTATCTCCCCAGTATATAAAACTATATGTCTCATTCACACTTGGCACTGTGTGTAATATTCATGAAATGGGCCATCCTAGGAAGATGCACGTCGCAGGCAAATTCTGGGACCATAATACAGTCTGAGTCACAAAAAGCCATTTGGAGTGAATTTAACTACTGTTCATGGAGCTAGAATTTATTAAATATCTCTGATTCGTAAAGGCTATAGGAAAGTTCACAAGCCACGGTAGCAAAGTGGTTAGTGCACTGGCTTCCTAGCTCAGTGATCCATGGTTCGATCCCCAGCTGAGGTGGGATTTTTTTAAGGCCGCAAACGGCTCCTGGGTCGACCCAGCCCCAATTGGGTACCAGAGCAACTCTGGGAAGGTTAAGGCGGCAGCGTGATGCTGACCACATCACCCCTAGTGTGCCGATGGTCGAGAAAATATGTGCCTAACACCATATTCCCAATATGCCTCTATGGGTATGTGTAGTGGGTTTGATGGTATTGTATGATGGTGATATTACTAAATGTAATGTATGAGGCCAGCTGTGAAGGCTCCTGAGATAAAATGTAGTTGTGAATTGTCAGAAGGCCTTTCTTGCTACCACTACGACCTCACACTCAATTTTTTTTCTTAATGAATGTAGCTATGTAAAATGTCTAGGGTTATGATATGTAATGTGGTGTGATAGTTATAGATACACCCACAGATATTTAAGCAGACTAATAATATTTAACAAATATTATAATACACTGAACTAACTCAAGAGTGTAAAATTTTTGATAGAATTATATTACATTTATTTGTTCTGGATCAAGTTTTATGTTGACCAGAACTTTTTTTTAAAAAAAAGGATTTAAAAATTATGAAAGAAATGCATGGAATGTTACATAATAAATGCAAGAGTGTACATATATAAGTACTAGACTAGTTAGTTTTATTAAAATGTTCTAGTAGTCATCTACTTGGGAGGATAGTTAATGCTTGTGCTGTTGGGGTGGCCTCATCACACCTGTCTATATTGACTACACAGTGTCCAGTAAATTACAGGAATTTTATGGGGTATTAGTAACAAAAAGGCGTTGGTGAACTTCCAGCAGACCAGAGGCTCACTCAACTTGCATATATAGCTCTGGTGCTGAAATCTGGTGGTCCCACCTCTCCGTGCTGGCGGGCAATAATAGTGGTCTCTGTCACAACGTACTGCACAGATACACTCGAGTAAAATCACCAACTGAATGGACACCGCCTTGTTGACAACTGAAACTCACAGCTCTGCAATCAAAGTATTGGCTATGTGTCAAAATTCTATTCTCTACCCACGTCTGGACACAACACGGACACAACAACCACATCATACAGACAGGTCAGATCTCTCTGACCAAACAGCACATTTACCATGGTGGTTTTACATCAGATAGGTCCTCCCAGACTATAGATTCTGAAAAATATTTATTAGTTTCCTTCCCTAAAAGTGGATAGGTAATATGTTTCATTATTCTCAACACTTGATCTGTCTTTCCTAACCCTTGCTGGAGTTTATGTATATTGTTGGTCCCTAGACCCTGACTTGGGCGGGGGGTCTAGAGCAAATCCCTACTTGTTTGTAAGGCTAGATTATGATATGGCAGTATCAAATCACTCGAACATTAAACAATATTCAAAATATATAAAGAAATAATTTCAATCTTACCAGATTATGAATAAAGAACACAGAAATGCTAGCAAAACTCAGCTGAGCTGCTGGCTATAGTATGGCGTCCCTGAACTTATTTCACTTTCTTTCATTTGGAAATCACCACACTTTAAAATACTGTGTCTATCATCGAACAACTATTGAGGAATGGCCCCACTTCTCGTCTGAGCGCCGATAAAATGATTGTCTGTGGCCAATCACTGCCTAGGTTTATTTCAAATTCAAATTTCCTACCCTAAAGTCATTTCAGTCATGCTTCAGTCAAGTATGGATGTTTATCTGTTAGTCTGTCCGTCTCTACTTGTTTTTTTTTTCAAAACGTACTTGATTTTTGAACCAACCTTTCTCTCCCCTCCAAAATTTTGTCGTTAAAAGTTATATTTAGACACAGCTCCCACCAATGTCCCTTCGCTTCCCTACTACGTAGATTTGAACACCTGCGTCTCAAGGTCGTGTTTTTTTTTGTGCAAATAGCGACACTTTTTATTCCATACAGTCTGTCGCTGATGTGAACAACACTGTCTTTTGTCATTATCTTCAATATTATCTATCCGTCTGTAAAATTAAGAACATATTAGTTCACTGCTCAGAATGGGCCATCCGGCCAGCTAATTTTTATATTCCTAACATTAATATTACGAAAAAGTTACTTTTTAATTTTTGTAATATTCCAAACATCTGCGTTCTGCCGCTGAATTCAAATCAAAGGCTTGGTATCGCAAAAGCGACCAATAAATGACTGTGGCGTAACATATCCAAGGTCCCTTCTGTCGAGTTCCTTACTTTATGTCAACTTGGGAAACGTGACTTTTCTCCATTTCCCCCCCCAATTGCGTCTCCTTAGCCTTTCTAGTCTCACGCAATCTTTCCAGTCATATTTTTTCCTTTTTATCCGCCGTTCCCCTCCTGTCTAGCAAGTCAATTTTTATGGAGGGTGATGACCCGCGGTCTGGGCAATCATGTACTATCAGCAGCCTACGCATTATGTTTTTATCCTTACATGTTATCTTTGGAGGTATTTTACCGTTGTATCTCTGTCAATTTCACTACAGTATGTAAATGGGATCCTTTACCTTTTATAGAAAGGTTCGCCTAACAGAAACTAAAGCCACATGTGGCTGCTGTAAACTGAGGCATATTGCATCCAATGGATATCCTAAAGCCTACTTAGGACTTTCCAATTAGCCAACCTTGAGAAATATAAGAAAAAATATATTTCCACTGCTATTGGCGGTATGGATATTCCTGTACTCTGTTTACATGTGGCTTTGCATGTCTGGCAGGCATGCCGGCAGATTGCTTCTGCCAAGATGACTAATGCATTAGCCATGATGGCTAATCCATGAGCCCAGATAGCTAATCCATGAAGGTGGAGAACTAGGATGCCAGTGGTTAACAGCGGATGCAACTATATAATTAAAGGCCGTCCGGTTTGAATAGTCATGTGTGGACTGCAAAGTGTACCTACATATATGCACATGCTCTAGTCCATGATATTAAAGAAACCTACAGATAACCTCTGTTCTGGAAATGCCTTGTAAATAGGTCAAAGGGTCTGATGGTTTTGGGAAGTTTAACCCATACACATACGAGGGACGGTCAAAAAGTAATGCCTCGTAATTTTTAATTTCATTCAATAGGCAAGAAAACAGATAAAATTCACATTGAAATGTAGCCCCAAGTCTGAACTTCAAAAATTTATTTCTCAGTGTAGTCTCTGTTATTTGTTACAGTTTTTGTCCATATTCTCACAAGGGCATGTATCCCCGCATGGTAAAAATTTGTGTCCTTTTTCCTAAACCACTGGCGTAAGGATCGTTTTAGGGTCTTGGTGTCCTCAAAGTGATGTCCACGAAGATCTTCTTTCAGTGGTCCAAACAGTTGGAAGTCAGAAGGTGGAAGATCGGGACTGTAAGGGGGATGTGGTAATAATGTCCAGCCAAATTCTGCAATCGCATCAATGGTGTGTTTAGCGGTGTGTGGCGTGGCATTATCGTGCAACAGTAGTGCAGTTCTCTGATCTTTTAATGGGTAAAGTTGCCGAAGATGACCTCTAAGCTTCTTCAAAGTTTCAATGTAACGGTCTGCATTCATCGTGTTTCCCTGTTCCAAGAAGTCGAGAAGAATCACACCCTTCTCATCCCAAAACACGGAGGCCATAACTTTCCCTACAGATGGTGAACTTTGGAACTTCTTTCTTGTCAGCGATGTTGTGTGATGCCATTCCATTGACTGCCTCTTGGATTCTGGTTCAAAAAAATGAACCCAAGTCTCATCACCTGTCACAATATTCGATATTCGATAAAAACTCTTCTCCTTCAGTTTCGTTACGGTGCAGGAGGTTGATGGCTATGGTTTTCCTTGTTTCTTTATGTCTGTCTGTCAACATTCTGGGTACCCACCATGCACAAACGTTTGAATAACCCAGGTCTTTAATGATATTCTGGACACTGCCTTTACTAATGGACAACATGGAAGAAAGTTCATCCAGTGTTACCCGACGGTCACCACGAATGATGCCATCAACTTGATGAATGTTGTGTGGAGTCACTGCGGTAGACGGACGGCCAGTCCGCTTTGCATCAGTCATTGAGGATTGACCTACTTCAGCTTCGTCACAATGATGTACCAAACGTCGGACAATGCTAACATCCACTGTTGAATCTCCATAAACATTCTTCAAACGTTCGTGGATGCGAATTGGGGTCTCGCCTTCAGCATTGAGGAATTCTATGACGTAACGTTCTTTTAACCGAACGTCTTTGGCAGCCATTTTTAAACTGTTACAGTGGTGCCACCTGTTACTGAAACAGGTTGGTAATGCTAAACAGTGCAGAAGAGTGTTTGAGGAATCCTGCTAAATGTACAAATTGCACACCGATGCAGTATTTACATACATAAAAAATAGGAGGCATTAATTTTTGACCTTCCCTCGTACAAAAACTAGAAAGATATACTCTATCCACATAAAAGACTCTAAATGTACACTCCATTCATATACAAATACTACAAAGATATAATCACTCTAAAAAGATGTATTTCTTTAAAGTAACTGTAAACAGCTGAAAAAATATACAACTAAACAGCATAACTGATTCAAATCTGACAAACATCACTAATCATCATCAAAGATTGTAAAAATATCACCAATGATCATTAGGTAGAAACAACATCAAATACCCTTGCAGAGAACAAACAGCATTTACCATGCACAATGCTAAATATATTAACCACCCCAAATGAGAACATTAATGTAGCAATTTTTTTTTTGTAAGTACAAAAGCAAGGTGATTCTACTTCATCCAAATTAAGAACTATTACAAATGTGATTGTTCAAAAGAGTGGTGTCCATTTTCATTTAAACTGAGCTTTGCGGAAACAAATTACGTTGGAACATTTAAAAAACAAAAACATGCAGTGTGCTTGTTTGCAAGAAAAAAATGCTTTACTTATTTCAGAACCAAATAAAACTAGATTATGCTAAAATACTCTGAGTAATTACACTTCATATTTAAAAAAGAAATGATTTTTTAAACATTCTGTCACTAAACCTTTTTTTTTACTTGTTTTTCTTACGTGAAATATAAAGTGGCTTAATTACAAAGCAAACAAAATTACTTACATTTATACTTCTGGAAAGCATTTAACAACAAACAGTAAAAGAGAATTAGTCCTGAGTGGGCATCAACCCCGGATAATAACTTAGCTACTGCATAAAACAATTTAACCAATATTATAGACATAAAAATGAATACTAGAGATATTACTTACCTGAGGAGACTGCTGTAGCAATACAATCAACATGTCTGACACAGAGTTATTTAACTTGAAGCTGAAGCGAATCTCATTGGTTGAACTGGGCTTCATAGGTGAACGGTAAGATCTGTAACACTGTCCATCTGCTTGTAATGACATCTTCATCTGTAGGTACACATTAATTTCTTTATCAATCTAGATTATCAGCATCTGTAATTTTAATAGTTATAACATTATCAGCTGCATTAACTTAATCACGTATATATGTCATTCTTTCCCAAAAGTTCAGTAATCGTATAGCCCTAAGACAGTTTAGTCTTATGGCAAAGATAATTTATATATACATATATATATATATTGTATATGTATATATATGATCCCGTTACACGCCCATTGAGGCATATTGGGAACATGGTGTTAGGCCCATATTTTCTCGACCATCGGCACACTAGGGGTGATGTAGTCAGCATCACGCCAGCCGCCTTAACCTTCCTAGAGTTTTTCTAGTACCCAATTTATGAGGCTGGGTCGACCCTGGAGCCATTTGCAGTCTAAAAAATCCCACCTCAACTGGGGATCGAACCATGGACCACCGAGCTAGGAAACCAGTGCACTAACCACTGTGCTGCCGCCGCTCCAAATGTATATATATAATTGTCATACTCCTCATGGACGATGTCATCAAGGCACGTAAGGAGAAAACAAGAAAGTATTCAGTGGGGTACTGGAAGATGAGACAGGTCTGTATTTCAGAGCTGGCATTTGCTGATGATGTAGCCCTGATTGCTAAATCAGAGACACATCTCCAATCCAACCTGCAAGTCTGGAAGGAAGAGCTGGAGAAGAGAGGGATGCATACATGCCACATGCTATGGTTTACCCATAATCTGTACAAGGTGTTTGCATTTTCAGATGTGTACACCCTGTACATAATTTCTGTACAGGTTTTCTAACCCATTCCCCTTATTACTGTATCTCAGAGTTCTTTTATTAGGTCCTATTGAACACAGGATTTCCCAATCTGTTAGTGATAATTAAGCACAGAAATAGACTAAATGATGACACCATCACATTATTTTTGCAGTGTAAAATAAACTCAGACATTTATTGTTTGGGTTTTAAAATAAGTGAAGACCTGTTTTTAAAGGCAAAGTCCCCATGCCTCATTTATAATGCAGCCCACTGTAATTGAAAATATTTGTACGTGAATTAACTCTTTTGAAATGTTTTTTTCAGTCTTTGTACAGGTTTTGTGGGTCTTTGTACAGGGTTTGGATTGTTTGTACAGGTATTTCATCTCCGAGGTGTGGCATGTATGGGGATGGTCATTAGCAGCTCTAAAACAAAATCCATGGTGATATCACGAGAAGAAAGAAGACATAAATTAAGCAGGGAGAACAGGTCCTGGAGCAGGTCGACCACTTTAAATACCTCGGAGCTATTATTGACCGAAAGGGAGGCATCAAAGAAGAGTTGGCCACTCCAACAGCAGCAGCTGGGAGACTTTTTCAGGCCATAAATCGAGGATTCCTCAGCAAGAGAGAGGTTGGTAAGAAAATGAAGATGGCTGTATACCGCTCCACCTATGTCCCAGTCTTGACATATGGATGTGAGTCATGGGCAATGACTACAACCCACAAAAGCCAGATCCAAACCTCAGAAATGAGGTATATGAGGAAGGTGGTTGAAGTAACAAGAAGAGACATGGTCCGCAACCAGACGATGCGTCAAGGCCTAAAATCCCACCCCCTGCAGACCCAAGTAGAACAGTCCCAACTAAGATGGTTTGGCCATGTCTGCAGAATGGGAGAAGAGCGGCTACCACGACAAGCATGGGAAACAAAGAGCCAGGGATCCCAACCCCCAGGATGACCCAGAGTCCGCTGGCAGGACAACATTAGACAATCTTTAAAGGACCGAGGACTAGAATGGAACCAGGCCAGGAAGATAGGATAGTCTGGCGCTCTCTCTTCCAAACCTCTACACCTCTTGGTAGAAGGGGAACGACTAAGTAAGTAAGTATATATATATAATTCTTCTTCTTTGATCCTTAGCCGCCAACCGTCAAAGCAGTCAGTAGCCATTACGCCTGGTGGCATCTTGTAGGGCAACAACAAATTGATTCCACTTTGCTCGGTTGGCGGCCATCCTTTGTACAGTGCCCCAACTCTGGTTCATTCTTTGCATCTCAGCCTCCACAGTCCTCCGCCAAGTTGTTTCTGGTCGGCCTCTCTTTCATTTTCCTTCAGGGGTCCATAGCATAGCTGTTCTTGTGATGGCATCGGGGTCTCTTCTGAGGACATGGCCAACCCAGCTCCAGCGTCTGCCAGCTATGATGGTGTGCATGTCCTCTTGCTTGCTCCGAGTAAGCAGATCTTGGTTGGTGATGGTATTCAGCCAAAAGATTCGGAGAATTTTTCTTAGGCATGTTGTGTGAAAAGAGGACAATTTTGACATTTCCTTCTCTGTAACTCTCCAGCTCTCCACGCCATAGAGAAGCACAGAAAGCACACAGCTCTGATATAATCCTAATTTTGTGCTTGTGCTGTACTGAGAGGACTTCCAGATGTTGTTTAGACTAAAAAAGGCTGTTCTTGCTTTGTTCATTCTGTTGTTGATGTCTCTGCTTGCTCCGCCGTCTGGTGTTACTATGCATCCTAGGTATGTGAAGGTATCTGTCTGTTCCAGTTGCTGATTCCTTACTGTTATGGGCTCAGCGTTGCTCACATTGAGCGTCATGACCTCTGTCTTCTTTAGGTTGATGTTCAAGCCCACCTGCTGGCTATACTTATTAAGTCTATCCGTTTTTTCCTGGATGTGTTGATGTGAATGTGCTAGCAGTGCAATGTCATCTGCATATTCCAGATCTTCCAATGTAGAAAATGTAGTTCATCTTATTCCTCTTGGATTGCCCTCTGTTGTCTGGTGCATCACCCAGTCGATGACTGTTAAACATAGAGTGGTTGATAAGGGGCATCCCTGTCGTACTCCTGTCTTCACTTCAAAGGTTAGGTTGCTCTGCCCAATGCTACATGTAAAGTTGGCATAAAGGCTTTTTATGATTGACACCATGCAGCTTGGAATTCCATAAGCCCTCGGTATTTTCCATAAACTGTCCCTATGTATACTGTCAAAAGCCTTTTCAAAATCAACAAAATTAATGTGCAGCTGTCTTTGCCATTCTGAGCACTGCTCTATAATGTTCCTGAGGGTAAATATATGATCTACACATCTTCTGTTCTTTCTAAATCCTGCTTGTTCTTTCCTCAGTTTGTGGTCTACTGCTTTTGAGATTCTCTGTATAATTATCCTGCCTAGTATTTTGCTGGGAACTGAGAGAAGAGTTATTCCTCTCCAATTATTGCATTCTGCAAGATCTCCCTTCTTGGGCAATTTGACAATTATTCCTTTTCTCCACTCTGTTGGTGTTGTCCCTGTTTTCCAGACTTGTGCAAATAGTGGTTCTAATAGTTCTGCTGTTAGCTCTGGGATATATATAATTGCCAATACATAAGGCGCCTTCGATACACAATCTTGTCTGATTTAGGACGGAGGGGAGAGGCATGACTACTTACAATGATCACATTATCTCCTTTGTAATTCTTTTATAAAGTTTCTTATCACCCTATGAGTGTCCGATTGACAGAGTAGTTAGAGCGCTGCTCTCTATGCAAAGGTGCCAGGTTCGATTCATGGTATCAACACGCTCCAGCTGTAAATGGGTACCTGAATTAACTTTAACTCTCAGAGTCAGGGAAGGAAAATGCAGCAAGAAAAAGAACTTGTTACCCCACCTCTCAATGCTGGACCTAGTATAGTGAAGTCTCTAACACTTCAGTCCCCTATGGCTGCATGGAACTACCTTTACCTTTATCATCCTATATGGTCATTTATGCAGAAGATACATTTGGTAGTCTTGTTCTCTAAACTATAATAAAAACTATACATAAAATTGTACACAACAGTTCTGTAGATGTTTAGTACATCACATATTTTTATCTTCATCTGTGCCCAGCAGAGAGATTTTAACACACTTTTACTAGACCTGAGGTTCACAATATGAGGAACAAAAAGATGTGTTATTAAATGTATATTTCTCCTTTTTATGAAAGAGAGGTTTGTAAACATATAATTTTATCATATATTAATGATAAAATTATATGTTTACAAACCTCTCTGAAACAGCAGCAACATTTTATGATAAACATTAAATACACTTGAACTACATACAATTAGCTTTATTTATCTTGAATGTTAAACCTTATTTTTTTTTTTTTTATGATTGAAATAATCAAGTGAGTCAACGTTGAGAACTGGCTAATACACTTCTTGTGCATGCTAAATACTGAGGTTTACTTTTGTTTCTGACTATTCTGCTTGCTGCTGAATAAAGCTTCAATGCACTAATTTTATGAAACATATTCATCATCACTGTCTTCCTTCTAAAGTGTTGGCCACCTCTTGTCCAACTCACTGCTCTTCTGATAGGCTGATCCAGATTTTTTCATAAAAAAAGTGAGAGCCTTTTAACTTACATCATTAACCCTGCTTCGAGCATCTCTGATCTTTGCCTTGAGCCTATCCAGCTCATAGCTGATATCTGACATTCTCCTGCTTGCAGCTTTAGCTTTTTCATCTACCTTCTCTTCCAGTTCAAGAACCTTTCTTATATCTTCAGCTAAGTCCTTTGCTCTTGAAACTGAAAGGAAAAATGGCCTTGTATAAATATGATATCTATAAATAAAGTACAATTTCTTTTTTTAAATCAGTGTATTCTATCATCAACATCAAGATATACATATTACATTAATTCATCAGTGTTGTAAGTACAAAAGTGACTGAAATAAACTGGAAGATTTTGCATTAGGTTACAGAAACACAGAAGTTCCAAAATAAAATCAAGTACTGGACAAAATAAACTCCCCAAAACTTAAATTGATCAATACTCTAAAAAAAAACATTAATTGCTGGTTGTTATTTTCAAGTAATGTGAAAGTGTCTTTTGCTTTATTAAGAACAGACTGAAGAAATATAATCCACAGCAACTCTCACCTAAAATCAAAGCTTTGGGGAGAAAACGCCAACACACAGATCACTACATGAAAAAAGATAAAAACAAAAACAAAAAAGTGACATATGACTAAAGTCCAAACAATATCTATAGAAAAGGAAAGCCACTTACTGTCACTGCCAATTTCAAAGTTAAAGGCATTTATGTCCAAATCCTTAATTTCATTCATCTGGGTTTCCAGCTGTGTTTTGTTAATTCTCTTCACAAGGTCAAGGGCATCCTGGACTGTCTTCTCGGTATACTTATTTTTTCTGTCTATCTCAGCAAGCCGATCACGAAAATCTTGGACAGATAAAGACAAGGATAAGTGTGCGTGTGTGTGTGTGTGTGTGTGTGTGTGTGCGCGTGTGCGTGTGCGCGCGCACGCATATCCATGTATGTGTGTGTATATGTATTTTCAATGCTTTTTTTTTTTCAATCAGTAGAATAGATTTTGATTATTCCCACATAAAAAGTTTGCAAACATTTTTAGCAAATAAGCAGTTGAATGTAAATGGTACTTGTACTTGATTAGATTATAGTAATATACAACTAATAACAACCACTATAAGACACACACCTCATTACAAACACAAAACTGATAACAGTTGGCAATAAACACACACATGGTAGCAAGCTCTTGAAAACAAACACCTATATATTTGCTTACCAACATTTGGTAACAAATCATAACAAATAACAGTGAACATTAATAATTAAAAAGATGTATCCATTCTGCAGTACATCCATAACCATACCTGAAGGCAAAAGGTCCAGTTTTCTCCTAATTTCATCCAGAATATCTCTGTTCCTCTTCAGTTTGGATGCTGCATTATCAAGTTCATTTTGGACTTTTGATAAGTTATTCACTAGATCTGCCCAAAAAAATAAACATTCAACGCATCATATGATAAGCTGTTGACTTATTTACAAGACTGACCAAAATTAAAATTAGATACATCTGAGCTGATTACAAAGTCATAAGAGCTGAAGGTCAAACTGTATTTGTTTATAAAATTTAATGCAAAGAGAAAAATATATACTAAAACTTCGATATCTAAAAAAATTTTTTTAAATATTTTAAACACACGCTTTTAATGCACTAAAAATCCAAAAATAATTTTTCAAGGAGTTTATAGCTTGCAGTAAAAATGTAACATCAAATTGACAAAAAGCCTGGGGCGCTGATTATATATGAAATTAACTTCTGCTTTATACTTCATTAGACACCTATTGATAAAATATATGATGAGCGCTTAAGCACCCCAGGCTTTTTGTCATTTTGATGTTACATTTTTACTGCAAGCTATAAACTCCTTGAAAAATTATTTTTGGGTTTTTAGTGCATTAAAAGCCTGTGTTTCAAATATTTTTTTAAATTTTTGTTGTTTTTAAATTTAAGTCAAATGTAATCGATCTTGTTGGAAAGAGTACACCTAGATTATTTGCAGTTATTGCACTAAAAAAAACAAACAAAATTAACATTAACACATTAACTACCGCAAGCCGCTGTCAGCGGCTCACAAAATAATCACATTTGGACCGTAAGCCGCTCAGAGCGCCAATCTAATTTTAGTAATAAAACGAATGAAAAATGCACTGAAACACTCTCTGATCTGGTTCGAGATTTTAAGTTGCCACCGGAAAACAAATTCCCAAAGCATGGTTGTTGTAGAACACTGGAAAATTGATATTATGTTCATATTTTTCAGCATTTTGGGTTAGTTATCAAATCGTGTAAAACTGTTTACCGTGGCAACTAGTGATAGGACTACAAAAAATGCGTGTACATCTCATCTCACGGCTGAATAGGATAGAAACGTGTTTCAACAATTGACTGATAGATGTAGCGACGAGGACAAGAGTGAAAACGGTGTGCACATTGATTGAAATTGTGATTTTGATAGAGATGGGGCGCAAGCAGTTATAATTGTGAAAATATTGCAAGTCCTCGGCCATCGGAGGACCATTAAATAGCAACAACCTCTATCACAACCGGTGTTTATTGTAATAGTACATTAATTTATCTTTAAAATGACATGTAATTCATAAAAATCTGTAAACAATTACGAAAACTACAGCTTACTTTGTGCAAACACCTACAGGATGAAAATGGGAAAAAAAATTTAATTCGGCCACAGTGTGTTTTTCAATTCGGTAGTTAATGTGTTAATTTCAATTTTACTAATTTTATTATTTTTATGACTGATTATTGTATTGTCATGGGGAATACACAACTATGCCAATTTTCAGAGCTATTGCTCATCTGGAAATGATGGAAAAATCGATTGCAAGATTTGAAGGTGACAAATGGGTGACATACTGTTGAGGATTGTTGCATGGTCAGCGAGCATTTTTAGTTTGAACTTGTTTCAAATGGTCGCACCATGGAACACCTCACTAGACCGAAATGAATTAGGTCGCGTGTGGCGATGCATGACGCGGGGGAGTTAGTTACAGTAGTCTTATAGTCTTATGTGTGGCCTTGGAGCCTTATGGTCGTGTTTATAAAATGTGGCATTGCCACCGAAGTATAATAGTGTAGAACTAGGAAAATATATTACGGTAATGTAAAGCCGGTAAAATATATGGATAATGTGTAAGGACCATTGAGTCCGAATATATATATGTCGGTAGTATAAACCGCAATCATTTTTATTATTAACATAAGCCATAAAATATGAAACGCAGTTAGAATATATAAGGCTGATAGAGTTGGGCGATGAATGCCAAAGAAAATTAATAATATGTTTGAGTTCCTAGCAGAACTAGTAGCAGAATGATTATTTAATTCTGTATCAATAATAAGTATACCAAGCTTGTAATTACAAGACATTGAGTATTAACTAATCCGTAAAGTAACAGACGTGTGATGTCTGAAAAAAAAACTGTGATATATTGCGTGTGAGACAAATTGGTATTGAAAACTCATGATGGAAATTGTGTGTTGATTAAAAATGATTTGAAGTCGTCAAAAGAGACTTGATAAATAGTAAAAGTTCACGTTATAAAGGTTGTATGCATTTTGACCGTTATTTTCAAGGTCAGTTCAACTAGAACATTTCAATACAAACTCTATCAAGCAAAGAATAATTGAAATGAAATAAACAGTAATATTCAAACACCAAAAAGAAATTCAGAAAACGAATCCAGTGTTGTGGCAGAAGATCGATACATAAATAAGACAGATGTTGAAGAATAAACCTCACTGAAACGAAACTTTAGTTCTCATAAACCACATGCTTTTTTTTTTTTTTTGGTCTTTCACCTTTGGGATTCCACAACAAGGACTGCCTTGTAATGTTATACACTAGGTCTTGTAATGTTATACACTAGGTCTTGTAATGTTATACGCTAGGTCTTGTAATGTTATACGCTAGGTCTTGTAATGTTATATGCTAGGTCTTGTAATGTTATACGCTAGGTTCCACAAATGTGTTCCCTATAGGGACATCAACAGCTTCATATTAGTCATCTTCATTCATTATCTTTCAGGTTTCTCTAGAGGACTGCCTTGTAATGTTAAATGCTAGGTTCCACAAACGTGTTCCCTATAGGGACATCAACAGCTTCACATTTGTCATCTTTGTTCATTATCTTTCAGGTTTCTCTAGAGGACTGCCTTGTAATGTTAAACGCTAGGTTCCACAAACGTGTTCCCTATAGGGACATCAACAGCTTCACATTTGTCATCTTCATTCATTATCTTTCAGGTTTCTCTAGTGGACTGCCTTGTAATGTTAAACACTAGGTTCCACAAACATGTTCCCTATAGGGACATCAACAGCTTCACATTAGTCATCTTCATTCATTATCTTTCAGGTTTCTCTAGAGAACTGCCTTGTAATGTTAAACGCTAGGTTCCACAAACGTGTTCCCTATAGGGACATCAACAGCTTCACATTAGTCATCTTTGTTCATTATCTTTCAGGTTTCTCTAGAGGACTGCCTTGTAATGTTAAATGCTAGGTTCCACAAACGTGTTCCCTATAGGGACATCAACAGCTTCACATTAGTCATCTTCATTAATTATCTTTCAGGTTTCTCTAGAGGACTGCCTTGTAATGTTAAACGCTAGGTTCCACAAACGTGTTCACTATAGGGACATCAACAGCTTCACATTAGTCATCTTCATTCATTATCTTTCAGGTTTCTCTAGAGGACTGCCTTGTAATGTTAAACGCTAGGTTCCACAAACGTGTTCCCTATAGGGACATCAACAGCTTCACATTAGTCATCTTCATTCATTATCTTTCAGGTTTCTCTGGAGGACTGGCCTTCAACATATTCACACTAAAGCCATCCTGTTCTGTGCCACCCATTCCAGGTCTTTCATATACTTTTTATTCTTTTCCTGCCTGTCTCCAATTTCCTTCTCCATGTGTTTTAGATCTCCCTCTATTTCTATTACGCTGGGAACTCCAGAACGTGGACTTCCCTGTAATGCTATCAGCTAGTTTCCTCATTGTGTGTCCTATCCTATAAGACTCTAAAGAACATGAGGAAGGAAAAACAATGCCCTCTCAAATTTATAAAGGACAAGCAAGGCAAATTGCTTACTGCCCCGAAGGAAGTAATGGAAAGATGGAAAGAATATTTCTCAGAACTCCTGGATGGTGAGCATGGTGAAGCATCAGAAATGATAACCACTAGCACAGAAGAGAAAACCAATGATGGTGAAGATGACATAAAGATGGAAGAGCTGAAGGCAGCACTGGAGAAAATCTAGATGGGCAAAGCAGCAGGGCATGATGGTATAACACCAGAAATGGTTAAGTACATGGAAGCATCAGGCGACCTATAACTCTTAAGGGTTCTACAGGCAGCGTGGTACAACAAAACCATACCAAAGGATTGGGAGATTGCCATCATAACACCAATTTTCAAAAAGTTTGACAATCGACAGTGTGGAAACCATAGAGGCATATCCCTTCTCAGTGTCCCTGGTAAAATCTACTCTAGAATCCTAGAGCAGAGACTCCGACGCCTAGCTGAGCCACAACTGGATGAGGTCCAGTGCGGATTCTGAGCGAACCAAAGTACTCAAGACCTAATCTTCACATTCAGACAGCTGAGTGAAAAGGCCCTTGAGTATAAGAGTGAGATCCATCTTTGTTTCATAGATCTGGAAAAGGCGTTTGACAGGGTCCCCTGGAGAAAACTTTGGGATTGTTTGGCAAGGAAGAACATTCCAGCACCTCTGATTCATGCTATACAGAGCTTCTACAAGTCTTGCAGAAATTATGTGAGGACAGCAAACCATAAGTCAGAAGAGTTCAGGACCACCACTGGTGTAAGACAAGGTGATATCCTGTCACCTTACCTTTTCATACTCCTCATGGATGATGTCATTAAGGCATGTAAGGAGAGAACAAGAAAGTATTCAGTGGGGTACTGGAAGATGAGACAGGACTGTATTTCGGAGCTGGCATTTGCTGATGATGTTGCCCTGATTGCTAAATCAGAGGCACATCTCCAATTCAACCTGCAAGTCTGGAAGGAAGAGCTGGAGAAGAGAGGGATGGTCATAAGCAGCTCTAAAACAAAATCCATAGTGATATCACGAGAAGAAAGAAGACATCAGATTAAGCTAGGAGAACAGGTCCTGGAGCAGGTCGACCACTTTAAATACCACGGAGCTATTATTGACCGAAAGGGAGGCATCAAAGAAGAGTTGGCCACTTCAACAGCAGCAGCTGGGAGACTTTTTCAGGCCATAAATCGAGGATTCCTCAGCAAGAGAGAGGTTGGTAAGAAAATGAAGATGGCTGTATATCGCTCCACCTATGTCCCAGTCTTGACATATGGATGCGAGTCATGGGCAATGACTACAACCCACAAAAGCCAGATCCAAACCTCAGAAATGAGGTATCTGAGGAAGGTGGTTGAAGTAACAAGAAGAGACATGGTACGCAACCAGACGATACGTCAAGGCCTTAAATCCCACCCCCTGCAGACCCAAGTAGAACAGTCCCAACTAAGATGGTTTGGCCATGTCTGCAGAATGGGAGAAGATCGGCTACCACGACAAGCATGGGAAACAAAGAGCCAAGGATCCAGACCCCCAGGACAACCCAGAGTCCGCTGGGAGGACAACATTAGACAATCTTTGAAGGACCGAGGACTAGAATGGAACCAGGCCAGGAGGAAGACAGCCGATAGGATATTCTGGCACTCTCTTTTCCAAACCTCTACACCTCACGGTAGAAGGGGAATGACAAAGTAAGTAAGTAAGTGTCCTATCCAATGCCAGTGTCTTCTGCACACCTCTGACTACACCAGTGTTTTTTCTAGTTCTTTCCATCAGCCGCACATTGTAGAATTGGTGATCTTGTCACATCATTTTGATCCTTTTATTCTATGCAAGCACCAGTCCATGAAAGTCTGTAAATTTCTTTGGTTATGTTTGTATTGTTCACCATGTTTCACAGCCATAGGACTGCCTTGACATCAGCGCTGAACATTCTTTTTTTTTTTTTTTTTGGACTTTTTTTCTATTATTCCCATATATTTCCCAATATAACAGAAGCCTTTCTTGCCATCAGTATTCTTCCATCAGCCATATGTGCAAACCCACATCAATCACCTCCATCAGTATTCTTCCATCAGCCATATGTGCAAACCCACATCAATCACCTCCATCAGTATTCTTCCATCAGCCATATGTGCAAACCCACATCAATCACCTCCATCAGTATTCTTCCATCAGCCATATGTACAAACCCACATCAATCACCTTTAAGTACATGCCTGAGGGAGAAGTGGTTCTATATATAATTGTTTTTTAATCTAAGAGACTTTCAGGAACCATGTGAGGTTTTTTTTTTTTTTTCAAAACAAAGTAAATCTGTTCAACCTTTGATGGGTTTTAATTAGGATATTTGTTGCTGAGTTATTTGCCGGTTGAAGATCATGTGCTGAGTATAGTTATTTTAATGATTTCTTGTTGATCGTGCTTGTTTTATCATTACGCGAATTAGGGTGAAGCGTTCATACAACTCAGTAGCATGATATGAAGAAGTAACATGTAATACTTGAACTCAGCAACATTAATGAAGTAATTAATGCCTTCAGGTTGAGTCCGTAATATTTAATCACATGTACACACAGGATGATCATTTCAAATATGAGCAGAACATAAGTCCGTATAAGTCATGCATAAATTAATCAATAACGTAGACTGCTGGTTTACGTGTCAATGTCCGTTTAAGGATACAATGCAGTATTGTCGTCAGAACATCACAGCTATATGCACGCGCAGATAGACATGGCTACCTGCCGACAGTGAGACTGCGATTCTGAATATTTCATACGAATTGGACGATTATTCTCCTCCTTCTGAGGATTCTAGTTAAACACTAACCTCCGTAAGTTTCCTCTCATTTAGAGTTCTAGGACTGACCCTGGTCCATCATAAATGCACATATAAATGGCTATATCATGCCATTGAATTGGAAGGTTAGAAAACGCAGCTATTCAGCTTGGCGGTCAAGTAACAAAGGGTAGCGTCTCCTAGTTACCGACTGTGACCCAAACAACGCTAGACACGTCATAATCGATCGTGTATGGAGCGTTCAATAATTGAAACATCTATCGCAATATATTAAATGTCTTAACCTTTACAATTGCACGTCTGCTAACCTTTAGCAGACGGCATTAATAACATATACCGTAACAATATTCTTCTTCTTCTTTGATCCTTAGCTGCCTACCGTCAAAGCAGTCAGTGGCCATCACGCCTGGTGGCGTCTTGTAGGGCAACAACAAATTGATTCCACTTTGCTCGGTCGGTGGCCATCCTTCGTACAGTGCCCCAACTCTGGTTCATTCTTTGCATCTCAGCCTCCACAGTCCTCCGCCAAGTTGTTTTTGGTCAGCCTCTCTTTCATTTTCCTTCAGGGGTCCATAGCATAGCTGTTCTTGTGATGGCATCGGAGTCTCTTCTGAGGACATGGCCAACCCAGCTCCAGCGTCTGCCAGCTATGATGGTGTGTACTAAATTCAAGATACTAAAATCTGATTTCCAATATCTAAATATCGTATCTTCTCCTCCCTTCGCTTAGTCCGAATACAGTACATCACAACTGTAAAATTGTGTGAATGTATGAGTGTGTGTGTGCTCTCCCCTGTCCCAAAAAAAAAATAAAAAAATTCACAAAATAAAATAAAATAAAAAACAAATATTGTCCTGTTGTTAATAGGGTGAAAAGGGGTGAGAAAGCCTAAAAAGTGAAATGCCAGTAAGCATGGCTAATGCTAGCCAAAATGCATTGGGAGAAACATTCCAACAAAATGTGAATGCATGCAAATATCTTGACAGCAACATAAACAAAGTTGCAGGAGCAGATAAATCAAGGCAATCACATTGTGTGGCACTAAAATGTGGAGAACTTAAATAAAAACAACAATCATGAAGTTAAGACTTTCATAAATAGGTGCTTACGCAGAATAGGATTAAAATCATATGACAGGATAACCACTTTGGAAATTATAGAAAGAGCTAAATACCAGTGGAACAAAAGGTACCAAAAAATTGCTCAGAGTGGCCAGGACATACACTGATGAAGCTAGCTAATGTATCAACAGATAGTCCATATTCTGGAATTTACAGAGCAAAAAGAAATAGAAGAGGGCATAAAAAGAAACAAAAGACAGACATAAGACTGATGAAGGGAACATAGACAGACATACAAATGATGAAGGTGAAGGAAACAACAGGCACATAAAACTGATGAAGAAAACATAAACAGATATAAAACTGATGAAGGGAACATAGACAGGCATACAACTAATGAAGGGAACTAGAGACATATAAAATTGAGAAGGGAACAAGAGACAGACATGAGGGCAACATAGACAGAACTTAACAGATGCTGCAAGTCATGAATTTTTGGCATAAACTAACTGAATGGTTATGCTCCATAGAGTGCTAAATGGCAAATAAGAGATGAATATTTCTCTTCATTTGCCAACGTTTTGTAACGCTGATTCTGTTTCATCAAATTTAATATTCTCATCATATATTCCTTAACAAAATTGTAGAATTCATTTTATTTGAATGTTTAAGTTACATAAATACTGTTGTTTTTGTTTGTTTGTTTTTTTACACAGACTACAGGTAAACTTTATGCATCACAGGTAAATTATTTGGATCTGAAATGTTATCCTAAACCAGAGGTTTTCAAACTGTGCGTCGTGGCTCCCAGGGGCGTTGCGGCCTTCGGCTAAGGGTGTCGCGGTGGCTTGGGAAAAGTAAGTTGATTAAATTAATTTAGTTTTTCATTTACAAAATAAATACAGTCTTATTTATTGTGTGTCCGAAACTTAACTTATTTACCCCCCCACAATTGGTATCAGATGTAAAATATGCACATTCAGAAGTCATTAATATCTTTTTGGGTACAATTGCTTATATATAATATATAGTATAGAGAGGAGCCGCGGTGATTTATGCACAGGTCAGGGGAGCCGCGGACCAAAAAAGTTTGAAAACCTCTGTCCTAAACTATCAAGATGAAGGTAAAGGTAGTCCCATTGCAAATACTACCGTAGGGGAGTGAAGTGATACAGACTTCACATTACTAGGTCCAGCATCAAGAGCTGGGGTGACCAGTTCCCTTCCTCTGCCTTTTCCTTCCCTAACTCAAGAGCAAAGACAGGTACCCACTTACAGCTGAGGAGACTTGAGCGTGTTGATACCATGAATCTAACCCGGCACCTTTGCCGTGACAGACCAGCGCTCTAACCACTCTGTCAGTCAGACACTCTTAAACTATTAGCAAACTATCAAATGCAGTTTAAGTTCAGCTTAGCTTTTTTTACATTTTACTGAAGAAGGGAAGAATAAATAAATGTGTTACCTTGTGCAGACTTCAGCAAATCTGTTGCAGCTCTGTCTTGCTCTTCACTCTTTCTAATCAATCTTGAAACTTCATCTTTTAAGTCTTTTACTTTGACCTGTAGCCAGTCAAATAAAGCAGTGGTTTGAATTAAAAATATTTTAAAATACTAACTGCATAAAAAGACATTTTTAGTAAAAGATCAGATGACTGGACTAAGTCTTTGACCTTTGTACCAATTAAAAGCAAGGGTATTCATTCTTTCATTAGATCATGCATGCACAGTGACAGTCAAGGGTGTTCATTGATAATATTAGATCTGTTTGAAAGGATGCCCTGCATAGTTCCTAGGAGTCTCTGAAAACACAACAAAAGAGAAAGACATGGCTCGCTCAGACATGTGATAAAAGATGATTGATGTTGTGCATTGGACTGACAGAATATATATATATGTAAAACAAAGTTCTGTGGAAACCACCACTGCTTTGAAACAGGTTTCCTGTAAACAGAACCGAGCAAGACAGAAGATCATGATGATGATGTTAAAAGGAAAAAAAAGTAGAAGTTATAAAAAATGCTGCATGTATATCAAGGAACTGTATGGTCAAGTGGGTAGCCACAAAGACTAGCAGCCTCAAATGCAAAACTATTAAAAACAGAAATATGAAAATTAAGATAGACAGTAAAAACATATAGTAATCAGTAAAATCATCTAATTCTAAATACATTCTACATTATTTATTTTATTCACACATTATCTGAACTGATCTAAAGTAAACTAAAGAGACATAAAGTGTCTGATGGATGAAGTCATTTAACATTTGTTAAGTTATTAAAATATGATGAAATAAACATAGAACTAACTGCTTTCTGCAAGCTAAACTGCGTATTTTACTGAAAGGAAGTACTTATTCAGATTAATATTTGCTTGAAATTGTGGAGTTGCAATATTAAAATAAAATATGAAAAAACAATGATTCTGCTACAAATTAACTCTGTGGTCCAAGCCACAATATTCCAGTGCTAACCAACTGGTTCAAAGTATGGAAAGTGACATACAGGCTAGTAACTGAATATGGAATGGTGATGCCCTTCATATACAGTTCATTGCAATGAAAATAATGAGTTTGACCTGTCTTCACATAAAATAAAAAATATAATAATAATAATAAATTCTTTAAGCACCAAACACGGCGCATAAGGCAGAAACCAATGCTCTCCAGGTTGTACGTTGTGACGCCACTCCTCTTAGCTCTTGCACATTGTTTAATCCCAACGTTCTTCCTTCTCTTATTATTGTTCTTCTGAGTGTTTCTTTTGGTCTTCCTTTTTTCCTCTTACCCTCAGGAACCCAAGTGAGTGCCTGCAATGGTATTCTGTTGTTTTGCATTCATAGGACATGACCGATATATGACCATCGTCTTTTCCTTATATAGTTGGAGACATATTTCTGCCTAGAGTCTTCTCTTATTTGTCGATTAGTCTTGAATTCTTTCCAACTGATGTTCATGAGTAAAAAATATGCACGGTATCAATTACATGCCACAATCGGCAAGAAGTAGATGATCCACCCATTGTTAACAAATGGGTAATATCATCTTATTGTGTAACTACTGTAGTCAGGATGGTAAATATAAAAAAAATATAAAATGCTAAAACATCCAGATATGAACTAAAGTACTTGAAGAATTGAGGTTTAAGTTTAATTATAATTTGTGGTGTTTCATAATTTCCAAATCATATTTGTAATATTGTGATATATGCTTTATTTGAAAGTTGGTACTAACTAGAATACTTCTCAAATACTCTCATGTTAAATTGCAGTCACCTACACATGCTATGAATTTTCACTCTTTTCTTCGATGAACCTATATCACTGTTATTATAACAAATAAAGGAACTACTTGGTTTCAAGTGCTGAAATTAGGTTTTAACAGTTCTCAGCAATGTTAATGCTGATGTGATCTCTTGTTTATTGGGTGGATTTGTATTTATATTAAAAATTTCTTTGCTAGTCCTATGATGATTTGTTGTGCCAGCTGGTTCCTGCTTTAAATTTCCTTAAAATATTCTTAAAATTAGTTGAAACAGTAGTGAATGAAGCAGACAGAGAGTTATAAAACATGCAGCTCCATGTGACTGACTGCATTTTGTCTTCCTTCACACATCTGCATTTTTCCACAAATGATCCATGTTAAGTTCGTTAATCTCATTTACTTATGATCTCCATTTACATCATTTAGGTATGCATTATGCCCTGACTACTGCAGTGCATTCATGCTTACTGTATTTAAATTATGCTGTTTACTTCATCAGCAACATCTCACTTGTATTTAACAGTTTGACTGCAGTAAATATAACAGTGTTTTAGTAGAAAGATCAGCTTATGTTCTGACAGTAAGATATCATGCTTTTCCCTGTGATAAATACAAACAATTTTGACACTGTAATGAAATGAAAATAATATTATCATGTATGACTGATATTAATCTTCTTTAAAATTTACATTAGCCAAAAGTGTATGTAACACAAAAGACAGAACTAATAGTTCTAGCCCTATAAAGTAACTGGTAACAGCATGTAAAACATTCCAACAATTAGCTTCAAACGTAATGTGGACAATATATAAGACATATGTTTCCTTAAAATAAGCACAATTAATAACACTATACAGCATATATGATCAAAGACTTACAATTTCTGCAGATGCATTAGCAGCACTCAGTGCCTCATCAGCAGATTTCTTGGCTTCATTGATGGCATCAATTATGCTTTTGTAAGCATTTGCTGCCTTCACCGCATTCTCAGATAAGTTTCGAGTTCCAGCAAATAATCTAGATTTGTAAACATTTATTTTAAATAAATATTGTTAAAAATTCTAGCATTACACAGCACATAAATAAATCACATACAGGAAAAAACATTTGAAATTTTGATCTGATCCACAACAACAACAACAACAAATGTTATCCATACTACATAAATGAATACCCACACATATTAACACATTAACTACCGCAAGCCGGTAAAGTTGCTACCGGAAAACAAATTACCAAAGCATGGTTGTTGTAGAACACTGGAAAATTGATATTATGTTCATGTTTTTCAGCATTTTAGGTTAGTTACCAAATCGTGTAAAACTGTATACCATGGCAACTAGTGATAGGACCCCAAAAAATGCTTGAACATCTCGTCTAACAGCTGAATAGGCTAGAAACTTGTTTCAACAATTGACTGATAAGAGTGAAAACGGTGTGCACATTGATTGAAATAGGGATTTTGAGTTATAATTGTGAAAATATTGCAAGTCCTCGGCCATCACAGGGCCGTTAAATAGCAACAACCTCTATTAGAGTTACAAATGGTGCTTATTGTAATAGTACATTCATTTATCTTTAAAATGACGTGTAATTCATAAAAATCTGTAAACAATTACGAAAACTACCGCTTACTTTGTGCAAACACTTACAGGATAAAAATGGGAAAAAAATTTAATTCGGCCACAGTGTGTTTTTCAATTTGGTAGTTAATGTGTTAAGAAGCACTCTGCCTCAACCTATCAAGAGAACAAAAAAAATCTATAGGTTAAATTTTATTCTAAAAAACACAATGCAATGCAAAGACTAACCCATCCAGTTTTTCGGCTTGATTCCTTAAGTCTAATGCATGTTGAATGGCTTCATTAGTCAGCTGTGTCAGTCTAGGCAGAACAGTTCGCAGGTTGTTAACTTTTCTTGCCAGTTCATCCATTGCAAATTCCATCCCTTCATTCTGTCCAGTTGTTGTCTGATAGGATTATTTGAAAAGTAATGCAGCTAAAAGCATAGAATTTTTAGGAAAAGGCAGCTTTTAATAAAAATAAAAAAAACAATGTTTCACAATTCATAGTTTTAGAAGAAATAATAACTAGTTACTCTACTTACTTTAATTTTTTCCATATTTTTTTAAGAAATAAACAGCTATTAATTAAAATTAATAAATATTTATTGATTTTAAAAATACCTAGGCTACTTAAACAGATAAACTATTATGTACTTATTCATATAAACCAAGGGTCTTCAAAGCCGTGCCTAGGTGTACCATGGCACGTGCAAATGCTTTTTTTTTTTTTTTTTGCCCACAGATTATTTCAGGATGGAATAATTAAAAAAAAAAAAGATATAATTTAGTGGATCATCAATTCTATTTACCCATTACTGAACGGCTGAAGTAGTCACTGTGATAAAATCAAGAGAATGTTATCAATAGACATAGTAAGCTGTTATATAAAAAGGCTGCTACTCTAATCATGTATGAATGCAAATTCTGTGTGTTTTTGCACCATCTTTCATTTTACCTTTATTTAACTTGTACCTATCACTGTTATAATTCTAATTTATTTACTAATATACAAAAATTAGTGTTCAAGGTAACTGCCAACAGAAATTCTCAATCCAGGGTGGTGAGATTTACATCCTTTGCTAACATAAAAAAAAAGAGAATTAATTATATTTCTGTATACTGAGTTTTCCCTATTCTAAAAATACAGTAGAACTCCATTTATCCGAACCCCAATTATCCGAACATCCAATTATCCGAACACTTTTTCCAGAAAAAAAAAAAAAAATCAGATGCCACAGTCACGTTAGACTAAAATTCTGAATCTTTTGATGCGGCAAACTTCAAATGTGTGCGAACAATTTGTAGAGAATGGGATGGCTAATGGTCGGTCGCTTACGTACAGGAAGTCAGTTAGATCATAAAGTCAGTTAATATCTGGTTTACCAATCCAGTGTACGTGTGCGTTCTAGGTAGAACACTGGCTAAATAGACAGTTCAACTTAAAATAATTGTGTCTGCTACTACAGCAGAATAATTTTTGGTGTACAAGTATTTCTCTGTGCGATATGGCATCTTCCAGTAGGCCTAAAGCATATAAAAGGAACCGCAAAGTTTTGTCAATTGAAACGAAAACAGAAATTATCAAGAGATTAGGACAAGGTGAAACTGTGTCTTCACTTGCGAGGATTTTCAATGTTGGGAAAGTACCGTCTCTGACATCAAAAGTAACAAGGATAAAATTATGAGTTTTGCATCGAAATTTGACAGTGAAAATGGGTCGAAGAAACGTAAAACCATGAGAAATGCGAAAGATGTGAAATTGGAAGAGGCTTTATATATATGGTTTGTGCAAAGAAGAAGCAAAGGGGAACCTATCTCTGGTTGTCTGTTGTGTGAAAAGGCACTTCCGTTCAACAATCAACTTGACGGTCCTCCTGACTTTAAGGCTAGCCAGGGATGGTTAAGAAACTTTAAATCTCGTCATGGCATACGAGAATTGGAGATTCAAGGGGAATCTTTATCTAGCGATGGAACTGCCGCTAAAAATTTTAAAGAAACATTCTTGGCTTTTTTTGGAAGAAGAAGGTTATTCACTCGATGATGTGTATAATGCCGATGAGACTGGCTTATACTGGAAATCATTGCCTCAAAAATCACTTGCATCTCAGCGCGAAGCAGCTGCCCCTGGGTTTAAAAAGTGCAAAGAGAGAGTAACAATTTTGGTAGCCGCGAATGCCAGTGGAAGTCATCGTTTACCGGTGCTAATGATCGGCAAAGCCAAAAAACCACGTTGTATAAAGAATGTGACATGTCTCCCATTGTGTTACAAAGCACAGAAGAGTACTTGAATGAATAGTGAAATATTTCTTGATTGGTATACAAATCAGTTCATCCCAAATGTGAAGAGGCTGAGAGAACAAGAAAAGAAAACTGGAACAGTAATTCTTCTACTGGACAATGCACCATCTCATCCAGAGACGGATACATTGAATGCAGCTGATGCAAATTTTAAAGTAATTTATTTCTGCCTCCCAATGTAACAGCACTGATTCAACCAATGGATCAGGGTGTTATAGCAAAGCTTAAAGAGATGTACAAGAAGGAAGTCCTGTTTATTGTTGGCTGAAGATGAAGAAAGTGTGGTGGCGTTTTCCAAAAAGCTTAATCTCAAAGATTGCGTGGGAAAAAAGGAGGAAATGAAACTACTGCAGTGGACACAAATGATGATTGTATAAATGTAGTTGTGGAACTGTTTCAAGCAATGCCCGGATTTTCGGACTGTGACAAAGATGATGCACACATGTGGCTAGAAGATGATAATGATTCTGGTTTTCAGTTTTTGAATGACGAAGAAATTGTGTCTTTTGTGCAAGAAGAAAACCAAATAAATGTAGTGACCGATGATGAAGACTCCTCAGAAGTACATGATGTACTTGTAGATTATGAAGAAAAACCAAAACGTCGACCAAGTCCTGAAGAGGCCTTTATAGCACTAGAAACAGCGATGGCCTGGTACGAGCAAGAAGATGACAGCTGTCCTACACAGCTTCTGCTGTTGAAGAGAATGCGGGACTTAGCAGCCAAAAGGAGACTATCCAGTTTGGTGCAAAAGAGGATTCCTCATTATTTTAAATAGTGGGCTACATCTGTGCAAGTACATATATACGTAAGTTGCGCCTGGTTTTGAATCGTTTGTAATGTTATTTTGAAAACATTTCTCTTTCTTAACAAAAATAATTAATACAAGTAGTACATGCACTGCAGTGTAATAAAAGATTTTGGTGATACAGTGATCTAATACAGTGTGGGTATTATTATTACAGTACAAGTAAATATGTTTTATAGTGTATTTTCCTTGTGATAGTTAATTATTTTTAGAAATATGTGTACATGTACTCGATACATTATGTAATCCAATTATCCGAACATTTGATTATCCGAACGATGCTCGGTCCCATGGGGTTCGGATAAATGGAGTTCTACTGTATGTTGACATATGGACATAATATTCCAGCATAGAGAGTTGTTATTATAAATCTTACCTCAGCATTATGTTAAGGAACAAAATAACTGAAGAATAAATTAAGGAAAACTGTCACCTACTGCAAGATCTGTATCTGCTCTGGCCAAGAGGTCCTTAGCTTCACCGAGGATATCCAATGAATTTTCATGCAGCTTTTTAATTTCATCTTTGATCTGTGTAAGATTTGCTAACAGCTCCTGTTGAAAAATTAATGGACACCTGTAGTAACATGCTACCTGATGTATGTGTTGTGTGATGTATGATAAAATTAGTTACTTGACAGCGGACACTGAATTTTTAGAGGCAGTTACTGCTGCCTTAAGATGGCTGTCTGAGACTTTATTAACAAAAGCAGTTATTGTATCAGACTCACAATCCATGCTTCGAAAGGTCCAAAATGGATGGTTCCAACATGAATGGAAAACCTCTATAGAAGCATCAAATCTTCAAGAACTGATATGGGTCTACTGTCCTGGTCATGCCGGGGTACGCGACAATGAAAGAGCTGACAGACTAGCTTCAAGAGCACCCACAGAAGGTGCACTGGACATGGATAAGAGAGAAATACTAAAGGCAATTCATGATCGCCTATTAGACAATGACACTGCAATCGATGAATCATCAAGGCTAAAACTGCTGGAATTTGGCATCAAATGCAAGACCAGCTGGGACGGACGTATGAGAGGACGCATCCGCCGTGTATACAACCAGTGCACAACAGGAACAATTAGCATTCATACCCTTCGACATTTGCTGAGGGAGACTGAGTACCTATGGTGCTGAATTTGTAATTTATGAAAACAACGACATGGTTTGAGATTCAGACATGCTCAGAACATTAAGTTTCAATGTTTTGAAATGGAATAAAGTATGCATTTATGTTCAGCTACCGTGAAGGCTCTTGATAGTGATGCTAATGTAAAAGTTACAATATAGAAAAATTAGCAAGCCAATATAATTTCAAATTTCATTTTCAGGTCTTCTAGTCTCCCCCTAATAGCTTCACATACCTTTTAACATTTCCTGAAGTGGTATTCTTACCATAACATCTCATATTTGTATTGGCACAAATTCAGAATTTCACATTCAGAGAACATTAATTCTTTTCAGTATCTAAAAGAAGTTTAGATCATCATTACATGATGTAAAGAGTATGTAGAGGAGTAGATGTGGCATCAGTTCCCCATCTTTTGTCAGTTAAAATAAAGATGAAACTCAAAAGATATACTTCTTCTTCTTCCTCGTTCGTCCTGAAAAGGACGTTGGTTGCGTTGTGTCTGTTTACAGCGGAGCTGCGATATCTGCGCCTTTCGGCCGGCACATCCGACTTCAGCACAGCATTTTTTGGGACCGGGTTTGCCTTCCCTCTTCGATCCCTACTCTCTCAGCCAGACTGCAGTGATGCAGCCTGTTTCCAGGACCACCACGTGGAGGTGGAGTAGGGTCTTGGTCAGCTCTGGTTCGCTGACCCTGACGCAAGCAGTCAAGCTATGGGTTGCTGACTGCATTCTCTATTGCTGCGTCTTTGGGTCCCAAAAGATATACAACAATACATACATATGGACAACAGTTTAATATGGTTTATCTAAGAAATAAGAGACCGATTTACGGTTACAATGTCCAATGAATATCAAGTGCTCCAACAGCTGGAAGATGTAGCAAATACAGATGACCACTGGCAACATAAAAAATATATGGAATGAGACATGTGGAGAAGTACTGGGAAAAAGAGAACACCAGCACAAAGCATCAATAAAAACAGAAACCAACAATGCAATAAAAGACAGGGGGAAAAAAGAAAGATTTAAAATGAAGCAGAACCAGAAGTTGCAAAGCCAAGGCTCCTGGTGTGTAGACTGATAGAAACAAACAAAAGAAGAAACATCAAGAGACAAAAGATGAGTTGGCAAGAGAAGCACAGGGGAAGTTGTAGCCAAACAAAATATGAAGGACCTGTACAGCAGCACAAAGAAGCTGAAAGAGAAATACAAGCAAGCAAATGGCCTCATGAAAGACAAGAATGAAAAACTGTTTAGCAACATACAAGAGAAAATTAAGGATTAGACAGGATATTTTGAGGAACTTCTCAACAGACCAGTTCCACAAAATCCCCAAACATACAGCCAGCAGAAGAGAAGTTACAAGTCAACTGCACAACACCAGATAAGGAAGAAATAAAGAAAGCCACAAAGTTTCTGAAAGATGTTTACAGATTTAGCATGTTTTCATTTATATAATTAAAATTGCCATGACAACAGAATCATTGCAGACCTTTGTAAATATTGTTTTTGTAGAATGTCTTAAATACTGTGTAGGCAGCACAGCAAGAGGAAATTTATTACGATCTTAAAAACTATACTCTTGGATCAGTTCACTTTTCCCCTCTATATTCTCACTTCAGTGATGCTAGTAGGTGATTAATGTTCTCAGTACCCATCAGAAATATTTAAGACATAACCAAATGGATAGTTTATCAAATGAAATAAATTAATAAGCAATACACCCAATAAAATCTTGGAATACAATCGCTACCTTTAATTCTTTTATCTTTTCCAGAGCTTGACCTGCTGTATCACCAGCTCTTCTGGTCTGATTTACAAGATCTTCTAGGCGTCTATTTACTTCACTAAGTTTGCCTTCTACACTAGTAGAATTCACATTTGCATCAGCGAGATCACGAATCCTTAAAGACAGCTGCTCTGCTAACCTAGAAAAGAAGTTATAAATAATTCAGATTACCACATCATTCAAACAGGATTATAATATAAATGATAATCTTTAGACATCAAGTTGCTCTTACTTCATCTCTTTCAAGTCTTATAATGTATTTTTCTGAGCTGTCAATCCATTACAATCATACGATCAATTTTTCCACCTTTCATTGTATCCCATATATTTCATTATATCGGAGGTGTCTTTCTTGATTTTATATAATTTAAATTGCTTGAACATTTCTGAATTTTAAAGACAAATTAATATGATCTAGTTTTAAAAACAAACAAGTAGAAACACTTTTATTCCGTATTCACCACCAGTATTATGCCGTACCAAGTATGTACACTGTCTCATTTTAGTTTGTTAACTCTTCATCCAGCAAAACACTTCATCCATAAACTTCGCAAGATAAAACTAATTACTCTCATGTATAGTGGCATGTATACAGAGTGTCAAACAGTTTTGGGAAAAGAAAACTACATCCAGATAAATTCAAATGCAGCCATTAAGAAAACTTAAATTTATCCCTCAACTTTGTTTGAATCTGTTCATCAATCATAAACTCTAACATAAATGCCAAATTCACTGCAGAAGCATTTTAAAAAAACATTTTTAAAGACTAGTATTCTTGATTACAAATAAAATGTGAAAACGTACATATTTTCCCTTTTTGCAGCCCAGTCTGATGAGGAGAAGTTGACAGCTAAGATTTCATCCAAAATCTTTTTAGCACTTTCAAGGGCAGCAGTCATGTTGACTCCACTCTGATTGTATAAAAGTCTTTCAACAAGTTCATCCAGACCTTCCACTAGTTCTTGAAAGGATAAAACAAAATTTAAAAAAACTGATTTAACATTTTCAGACCATTGATGCAATACTTCACATACTATTTAAATTGACAAAAACATGTGATGAAAAATATATACCTAAAATAATATTAAAAACAAGTGCATATTGACCTCAGAACACTCAGCTTGCTAACTAATTACGACATCCGAGTCACTCTCCAGTAGATACCAGGGCACACAAACATACCAGGCAATGATAAAGCAGACAGACTAGCAAAACTAGGAGCAAGCATGGTTCAAACAAACACTCCAGCAAACATGCAGACAGCTAAACTAATACTCCAAAACAACTTCAAAGAGGAATGGCTGAACCGATGGGCACTAGGGTATACTGGACATGCCTTGTATAAAGAAATGGCCCATCCCAACAAAAATGGCAACATTAATAACCTACGACGTGTGGAGCAGAGCACAATCTTCCAACTAAGAACAGAACACACCAGACTCAACAAGCACTTAAATAAATTAAACCCCACACATGAGCCTAATTGCCGCAACTGTACCCATCAGTATGAGACAGTTCAGCATGTGCTGCTCACTTGCCCAGGACTCTCCACAGAGAAACAAAAGCTATTGCCAGGCTCCCCAACAATCACAAACACTCTATACAGCACCACTCAACAGCTGCTGAACACATGCAGGTTCTTCAGCTTGGCATTGACTGCTAGAGAGCAACGAGCTCAGCAGCCCTAGTTAATCAACAGGAACACTCAAATACTGGAAAAAAAAGGTAATCCAGTGTCCAAAATATTTATTCTTGAGAAAAAAGTGGTACTGTAATCAACTGTATAATCACTGTGTCTACTGAACTGTATGTGTTTGCTGATTACAAGATTTCAATAAAGACAGGAATTTTGAAATTTACAAAATTTATGTAACCTAATAAAAACATGCATGGAAGACTCTCTGCCTTTATCTGTCTCTCTCATGACTCTCTCTATTTGTCTGTCTGTCTCATGTGCTTGTGTGGTGATTTTTCAATTTTGCTATAGAAAGAGTCATCAAATACATAACAGGTGAGAAACATCATTAAATTCTTTTGATAAAATAAAAATCCTAGGATATACAGATGAAATCCATCTTGAGGAATGCAGATGAAGCTGAAATAAACACATTTCTAAGAAAACCACAGAAACTATATATTAAAGGCAAGAAAAATTGACATATACAACACACAGTTAACATCCATGGTACTGCACAGTTCAGAGACTGGAGTATTTTAAAAACCTGGAATGGTATACCTGAAAATTAAATACATTAGTACATGTGAGTGAACAAGAGCAAAGAAAGAACCCCATTAGTGATGATAACGGGAAACTAAAGAAATCCACTAGTACATATTCCCACTAAAAGCATTATTCTGACAGAACTGGGAATAGTAAACTGGGAATAGTAAACTGGGAATAGTAAACTGGGAATAGTAAACTGGGAATAGTAAACTGGGAATAGTAAACTGGGAATAGTAAACTGGGAATAGTAAACTGGAGAAAGTTCATCGAGGACACAGATAAATATAGTAAAGGTAGTCCCTTTAATAGATACTGCTGTAGGAGAGTGAAATGTTAGAGACTTCACCATACCAGGTCCAGCATCAAGAGTGGGGTGACCAGTTCCCTTCCTTGCTGCCTTTTCCTTCCCTAACTCAAAGTCAGGTACCAATTTACAGCTGGGTAGACTGGAGCGTGTCAGTACCGTGATTTGAACCCAACAACTTTGACGTGAGAGACCAGTGCTCTAACCACTCTGTCACGCGGACAATTTAATAATGAATATAGTAAAGAACCACAAATGCTGAAAAAGAAAATTGTGCATTTGTATAGGCCTACTAAACTGATTCTTTTTTCACTGAAATGCATGGAAGCCTCTGACTTTCTTTGTCTCTCTCTCTCTTTGTCATGCTGTTTCTCTTGTGTTTCACTCTGTTTGTCTGTCCATCACTGTCACCATGCGGTTGTGTGCACACAAGCTCAAAATGCAAATACATGCACACACACATATAATGTACAAGGTGGCCGTTCTTCAAATTTGTTATAGAAAAAATCATCAGATGAATAATAAATGATAAACATCAGCTAACTCTTTTAACAAAGTAAAAATCCTAAGATATGCAGATCACATCTTCTTCCTCATCTTCTTCCTCGTTCACCCTGAAAAGGACGGTAGTTGCATTGTGTCTGTTTACGCCTAAGCTGTGACATCTGCACCTTTCGGTCGACACATCCGACTTCAGCACGGCATTTTTTAGGGACCGGGTTTGCCTTCCCATTGCGATCCGCACTCGCTCAGCCAGACTGCACTGCTGCAGACTGTTTCCAGGACCACCACGTGGAGGTGGAGTGCGGTCTTGACCAGCTCTGGTTTGCTGGTCCTGATGCAAGCAGTACAGCTATGGGTCGCTGACTGCATTCACTATTGCTGCATCTTGGGGTCCTGCAGATCACATGACCACTAATAGTTTTATTCTCACATAACTGGAATAGTAAATTGGATAAAGTCTGTCATGGATTAAGATAAATATGGTAAAGTACCATTGAAGAACAAAAAAACTATATCTTTACAGACCTAGTCAAGTAATCATTACAGAGAGATGCTTTGCCTATTGCAGCATAACATCAGCAGCTGATGACAGTAATGATTAAATGCACCAACTGTTAATGCCTCAGCACCACCAAGGCATTTGATGATATGTTGCTATTCGTTGCCATGGAAATGGCAGTACATTTGATTTTAATGCTATATTTCAATTCATTAAAGCTCTTTTTTTTTGAGTTATGAGCTTCAAATCGTAACGGGGAAACTAAACATTGTAATTTAAAACCTTTTTTTTTTTTTAACTTTAGTCGATTCCAAGCTATTGCACTTTAAAATTAGTTTATAAAAAAAGTACATATTTTTCTTAATTTTAAAAATATTTTTGCAATAAATCAAAATGTTGATGACATATCAGAAAGTTGATATCATAAGAGCTTTAACTCATTCTAACCCAGGCATTTTTTCAGTTTTACCCTGGACCCAAAATGCAGACATTTTTTTTCTACAATTGATGTTTTAAAAACAGGCAATTGACATATATATTAATTTAGTAGATATATATATTATGCATCAAACTTTAGGAGATTTGCTGCAGAATGTTTTGAAACAATGTTGAATTCTTATGTGATGATATAATTGTATGTTTTGTCTTGTGAAGTGTAGAAACAATAAAAAATCAAAACTAAATATTAATTAAAATTATGCAAATACACGAAAATATTTCTGCTCTACTTAATCCCTTGGTATTAAAACACCAGATATTGAAATATATATCCAGTTGACAACTAATTCTAGAAGATTGATAAAAAGCAAATGAAATGTCTAATTTTTATAAATTTTTTTGCGTGAAGTCACATACTGCTGAACTTGAATCTCATTTACACATTCCTGTCCCATGCAAATTAATTAATTTTTACTTTAAAATATCACATATGTTCAATGTCTTTATCGGAATCGAAAATAGGTTATTATTGCTATCGATATCGCTAAAATTCATTTCGAAATTATAGATTGAGGTTGATTCATTAATAGTTTATGAGTGTTTTGTATGTGATTACTTTACACATAAACAAACAACCCCATGACGTCATTAATTGATAACAGTATGCAAAAACTAAACACCAATATAATTATTTTGCTACCAGTTAAAAATACGTTGTCCACAGGAAGTGTTTACATGATATGAACATTCTATGGCCACTTATTTTCTATTTTTTTATTCAATTTTGATATCTTATAAACCGGTTGTACCACGCAGCCCGCGGCTAGATCTATAGCAACTCTAGCAACAGATGTAAAGCACACATTTCTGCTTCAGATTTTTTTTTTTGCTCACAAACGTTCACACATGCGTGCTGGATGTAATGAAATGATTTTAAACTGGCTTATCATCAGATATTTTCTAATCTTCTGCTCCAATGCGACATATCATGCTGGCGCAGGATGAGCCAATGGGTAAAAGTAAAGGCCAGTCTGGTGGACCATATGGCTCGCGGGTTAGAATGAGTTAAAATACAGTGGAAATTTTCTGTGATAAAATGTATACTGATCAGTGAATAAATAAGCAAGGTATAAGAAAATTAGTACTCAGAACAAGGTTCTGAAAAATTAATGGTTTTCTTTATATGCGCGGACAGGGGTCAGATGAAAGCAGACACCCTGGTCCTCCAGGTTGGGGATTTTTAGCATAGGGCTGACACCCCTGTCTATGTAAAAAAAAAAATTGAAGTTTTGGAAACAACAACGTTGTCATACACTGGGTGATGCACCAGACAACAGAGGGCAGTCCAAGAGGAATAAGATGGACTACATTTTCTACATTGGAAGATCTGGAATATGCAGATGACATTGCACTACTAGCACATTCACATCAACACATCCAGGAAAAAACGGATAGACTTAATACATTTATCCAGCAGGTGGGCTTGAACATCAATTTAAAGAAGTCAGAGGTCATGATGCTTAATGTGAGCAACCCTGAGCCCATATCAGTAAGGAATCAGCAACTGGTACAGACAGACACCTTCACATACCTAGGATGCATAGTAACATCAGACGGCGGGGCAGGCAAAGACATCAACATCAGAATGAATAAGGCAAGAACAGCTTTTTTTAGCCTAAACAACATCTGGAAGTCCTCTCAATACAGCACAAGTACAAAATTAAGATTATATCAGAGCTGTGTGCTTTCTGTGCTTCTCTATGGTGCGGAATGCTGGAGAGTTACAGAGAAGGAAATGTCGAAATTGTCCTCTTTTCACACAACATGCCTAAGAAAAATTCACCGAATCTTTTGGCCGAATACCATCACCAACCAAGATCTGCTTACTCGGAGCAAGCAAGAGAACTTGCACACCATCATAGCTGGCAGACGCTTGAGCTGGGTTGACCATGTCTTCAGAAGAGACCCCGATGCTTGCGTCAGGGTCAGCGAACCAGAGCTGACCAAGACCCTACTCCACCTCCACGTGGTGGTCCTGGAAACAGGCTGCATCACTGCAGTCTGGCTGAGAGAGTAGGGATCGAAGAGGGAAGGCAAACCTGGTCCCAAAAAATGCTGTGCTGAAGTCGGATGTGCCGGCCGAAAGGCGCAGATATCGCAGCAAAGTCAGAATGCTCCTTTTTTAGAGTGTGTTCTGACAACTGAATTAGACATACTTGCAATAAGAGTATTTTAAATTATTAGAAAATAGACTAGTCCCAGTTTTCATTTTTTTTTTTTTTTCACTTTTTACTCAAAATTCACTATTGCTCCCCATCTTAAGCAAATTATGATTGGTAAATGCATTTTTAGCAAAGGCTGTGAGCACATATTTACTTGTATACAATCTTTACAATCAAACAACAAAAGGTTCATACAGAGCAAAATACGAGCCTGTTGCGGGCTTTTCTTTGATGATATTGTAGTTTCGTTTCAGTGAGTTTTATTCTTCAACGTCTGTCATATTTATGTATCAATCTTCTGCCACAACACTGGATTCGTTTTCTGAATTTCTTTTCAAATATTTGAAATGAAATAAACAGTAATATTCAAACACCGAAAAGAAATTCAGAAAACGAATCCAGTGTTGTGGCAGAAGATCAATACATAAATAAGACAGTTGTTGAAGAATAAACCTCACTGAAACGAAACTACAATATCATCAAAGAAAAGCCCACAACAGAGCCCTATGACAAAATTTCCCGAACAAAAAGAGTTATGATATTGAGAGGTTAAGGGAATACATTTTTAAAAAGCCACATAATTACTTACTCTTACAGTCATCAAATGTGTCCCTGACAATTTTTTCTAGCTCTGTGGCATTTTTAAGTACCTCTACTGTGCTCTCTTTAGTTTTACATGCCTCAGCTCCAGTCGTGCTCAACTGTTGAATCAAGAAATCAATATTTAATAAGCTATATTTGTTACATCAACAATGTTTCTCAGTACCATGACAATAATGAATAAATGATTTTTTTTTTTTTCAATTTAATGACGAAAAATATCCCGTTCAACCTGTGATGAGTTATAATTAGGATATATCTTTTTCCATTCCAATTAATATGAATAACTGCCAATATGGGAAAGAGGTATTAGGCCTACATCTGTCAAATCATTGTAAATAGGACAAATCAAAATTACCAATTGCGCTTGTATGTAAAAAAAAAAAAAAGATATTTAATTGACTTTCACTTGCCATATGTCATATGTATTGTAAGAACATCATCAGACCTTCACTTTCCCAATTACTATACAGGGTGTCTATAAATGATTGTACCCTTTTCAAAAAATTTATTTTTGGCCCCATAACGTGGTACGAAGATGCTTTCTATCACAAAAGTAAGATAATCTCTGCAAGATTTTAAGCATACCTTACAAAGACTCAAAAAAGTGCGCTTGCGCACAGCGGGTATTTCAAGTGAAATTTTCACAGTTGAGTTGCAACCGGTAATTGTTACATGTCTCTCAACACAGTGGTCAAGTAGGGGGAAAAAAAAAGAAATAGGTGCATTCTTTTTGAGTCTTTGTAGGTATGCTTAAAAACTTGCAGAGATTATCTTACTTTTGTGACAGAAAGTATTCTTGTACCACATCATGGGGCCGAGAATAAATTTTGTGAAAAGGGTACAATCTTTTATGGACACCCTGTATATTAACCGTTGTTCGTGTTAGATACTGTTTGACTATATTATGCAGTTCCCTAGTTCTGCCTATTCTTAACACCTCTTCTATATTTATAGGTAATTTTGATACCTGCAAATAATCTAATATTGAAATTCGTATTTGTTCATACCTCTTACATGAATAAATGAAAGAAATGGCTATAACTGCAAATGAAACATTTCAACACGAGCTTATGACATATTTCGACACGAGCCGAATGAAAGATCAGTTCATGAATGCAAAGTTATTTGTACCAACAGTTGACATGTCTCTTTATATCTTTGAAAATAGAAAACACAATTAACCCACAAAACCATGTTGCTACTTTATGTGAAAAATTAAGGAATATGCTCAAACTGTGATTGAGATTTTAAAATAAAGCATGAAAAACAGCAGAAAAATAACAACACAACTTGTTAACTAAATGAATGTTTATTTTTTTAATGCTAGCAGAGTGTATTTTAATCCGTCTTTAATCCCAGGCAGGTCAATTAGACTTCAACAATGGCTGTAGTCAATCAAGACATTTTAAATTAAAACAATTTAGTGACCTAGATGGAAAGAAATGGATTTCAAACTCAGGATCATCATCACATTAGTCTCATAAAATATGTAAATTAATAGTAAAGAAAAGTTATACTATGGATGCTATGCTCATTTAATTGTCATTTCTAGTTTTCTGATTAGGTTTATGAATTCTTCTGTGTCATGTACTACCTACTGTTTCTTAACCATAATATGGAGGCACATTTAAAATTTTTATAATCCAAATCAGCAGCCCAGTATTCTGAATCTAGTAACTAATATGTACAAAATCATTTACATGTACAGACATGTACATTTCAAAACAATTCAGGAGCCAGAAGCTTTGCTTAGTACCTTTTCAAGAAGGTGTAGCCTACTATGAAACTAAGCCAATCAAAGAATTCAAAATTCATATATTCTTTAATATTCATGTTCCTGTATACTATTATTATGTAATTTTTATCTTGCATTTTTCTTAACAAATCTTTTTACTCTGGACATGCCGCCATAGCAAATCACTTTGAACAACCAAACATATAATTTGAGTTTACAAGTTAAAATATTTTAAATGGCAAACACAGTCATGTAAAAAAAGTTAAATAAAATATTAGAAAAGTACAAATTGTAATTCCACATCCGATTCCACAGGTCATGTTACTTTGCAATTAAATGAACTTAAGCCCTGTGTGAATATCTATCATGGCTGACTAAGTTTCCACATGTAGCTTGCAAAACTAGTGTAGCTACTTTATTATGTGTTTAACTGAAGATCATATTGGTGTTACTAAGAGAAGGTATGTCTGTATCTCATGTGGGGCACATATATGGCCATAATGAATCCAGCATCCATGCTGTCAAGAGCTGAGTGAAAAGAAATTCATCAAGCCAAGGCAGTAAATGCTCCTATAACATCTGAAGTGACACACTCATTTTCACTGCATATTCACTGCATATTATTTAATTATTCTGTCAGTTGCTTGCGTTCATTTAAAAATTAAATTAAATAGTACTCTATGTAAAGTTTGTACATTTTAATATAAATACACAGTATCGAGAATATATGTAAATAATATACATTATAAGTGATCAAAAGGACTTTCAACAATAATTTTGACTATATGCCATTTTGGTTTGATGCAGAGTTTTAAAAATGTTACTTCCATGTTTGATGTAAAATAACTATAGAGATTTTTTAAAAATCGATTTTTGCACTATACACAACCTAACTATATCTTAGGCCAAAAATGAAAGGGGAAGAGAGGAACAGTGCCAACTTGCCCCAGTTACAGAGACAAAAGTTGCCAGATGTAAAGATGCATTAAATTAACACACACACTGTAACACAAAATATCATAAATATTTATAAAGATCTGGTACGCGTTTTGGGGAAGGCTTTTCAACAAATACAACAGAATGTATCATTATTTCAACAGATCTAATGTGACTGTGCAGTCAGAAGGATTTTTTAAGACTTGGAAAATAGTAGTAAATAATTTGAGTCCTGAGCCAATGCTATTCATTACTGACCACGTTGGCGCATTCTCAGACAGGAAGGGATAAACCACTGTCACCTCAGAGGACAGGAAACATATAAAATGTGATGCTGTGATAAAAGATGCCACAATCGCAATAAGTTGAAGAAACTAAGCAAAATCGGGGAAACTACACCTGAGAAATATGACATGTATTGGCTTTTGAGTCACCAAAAGTCATTAAGACAAGACGGATGAGATTACATAAAGAGATGACAAATCAGCAAAACTGATCAAGTGTCAGAGCTTAGTACAGAACCAACTTTATCTTACTGAGCGATATCCACTCTCATGATACATTAGAGGACAGAGGAATATATATATATATATATATTACGGTTAGTGTCTCCATGAAAGTGGTCTGGTCTTATTATATGCTTTCACCATAGGCTACCACATATTCACATACCGTGTCCACATTTAAGTTATAGTCTACTGGTAGCCTATCCTATGTTCAGGGGTTGACTTAAATGGCGAGTACAGACCTAACCAGAATTTTGCGCTAAAAATCTTGAGATCAATATATACGCAAAGTCAACTTATACGCCACAATTTGTGGTATGTTGGGTGCTCAGTGGACTTTTGGAATTAAGGCATTCCAGCATTCTGCGTTAGGTAAAGGGATAACCACTGGGTAGTTGCAAACTGGTAGATGATAATAAAGTAGTAACTACTTTATTTTTTAGAATTGTGTAATGCATAATATTCATGTGTATGTCATCATCATGTAGCATGTCCTTTGCAGAACGTCGCTCTCATTACAGCCCGCCTGAAAGACTCTCGATCTCTAGCCAGCCCTCCTGCCTCCTCCAGTGTCATGTTCAACGTGTCTTCGATGTCCTGTGTCCACCGTCGTTTTGGTCGGCCCCTGCCTCGCCTTCCAAGTACCATACCCTCCATCACTGCTCTCTCTAAGCCACTATGGCGTTTAATGTGACCAAAATATTTCAGTTTCCAGGACATGACATTGTTCATGAGCCAGTTTTCCTCAATGTTCAGGTCGTGTAGGATGTCTATATTTTTCTTCTTCTTGGTCCACGATATTCTGAGAATTTTTCTGTAACACTTTGCTTCGAAAGATTCGATTTTTTTCTTTAATGTTTGAGTAATGGTCCATGATTCACATCTATATGTTGCTACAGGAAAGATGCACGTTCTCAGAAGTTTTACTTTTATTAATTTGCTGGTGTTATGCCATAGGTTCTTCATTTTATTTAACCTCTGCATTGCTATGGCCAGTCTCCTTCTGACCTCTTTTGAGCAGTCTCCATTGTTGTTAATTATGGAGCCAAGATATTCAAAATTTGTGACATTTTCAATTTCCTCATCATTGATGGTAATTTTTAGTTGGCATCTTGTTTTGTCTGTGGACATAATCTTTGTTTTTTTTTGTCTTCAGAAAAAGGTTCTGATCCTCACTGTGTCTTTTGACAGACAGGATTAAATGTTCTAGTCCCGTGGCACTGTTTGAAAGAATAACTGTGTCATCTGCGTACCTGAGTTCTGGGATCGCATTTCCACCAATTGTGAACGGATCGCAATGTTCACATTCTTGGTCACTCTGAACATTTCTCATTATATTTTCTGCATAGATGTTAAATAAGTATGGCGAGAGGATGCTTCTTTGATCCATAACCGCCAACCGTCAAAGCAGTCAGCGGCCATCACGCCTGGTGGCGTCTTGTAGGGCAGCAACAAATTGATTCCACCTTGCTCGGTCGGCGGCCATCCTTCGTACAGTGCCCCAACTGTGGTTCATTCTTTGCATCTCAGCTTCCACAGTTCTCCGCCAAGTTGTTTTTGGTCGGCCTCTCTTTCGCTTTCCCTCGGGGGTCCATAGCATAGCTGTTCTTGCGATGGTATCAGGGTCCCTTCTGAGGACATGGCCAACCCAACTCCAGCGTCTGCCAGCTATGATGGTGTGCATGTCCTCCTGGTTACTCCGAATAAGTAGTTCTTGGTTGCTGATGGTGTTTGGCCAAAAGATTCGGAGAATTTTCCTTAGGCAGATTGTGTGGAAGGAGGACAGTTTCGACATTTCCTTCTCTGTTACTCTCCAACATTCCGCACCATAGAGAAGCACAGAAAGTACGCAGCTCTCATACAGTCTTAATTTGGTGTTTGTGCTGTACTGGGAAGACTTCCAAATGTTGTTGAGAATAGCAAAGGCTGTTCTCGCTTTATTCATTCTGTTGTTAATGTCCTTGCTTGTTCCGCCGTCAGGTGTTACTATGCTTCCTAGGTAAGTAAATGTGTCTGTCTGTTCTAACTTCTGGTTCCTTACTGTTATTGGCTCAGGATTGCCCACATTTAGTGTCATGACCTCCGTCTTCTTCAGATTGATGTTCAGGCCAACCTGCTGGCCATACTTATTCAGTCTATCAGTTTTGTCTTGAATGTGTTGGAGTGAATGCGCGAGCAGTGCAATGTCATCTGCATATTCCAAATCTTCCAGTGTAGAAAACATTGTCCATCTAATTCCTCTTGGACTGCCCTCTGTTGTCTGGCGCATCACCCAATCTATGACTGTCAAAAATAATGTTGTTGATAAGGGGCATCCCTGTCGCACTCCTGCCTTCACTTCGAAAGTTACATTACTCGATCCAACACTGCACGTAAAGTTAGAATAGAGGCTTTTTATAATGGAAACAATGCGGCTGGGAATTCCATAAGCCCTCAGAACCTTCCACAGGCTGTCCCCGCGCACGCCGTCGAAAGCCCCCCCAAAATCAACAAAGTTAATGTACAGCTGTCTCTGCCATTCTGAGCACCGCTCCACAATGTTCCCGAGGGCAAATATACGATCCGCACATCTCCCGTTCCCTCCGAAGCCCGCCCGCTCTCTGACCAGTTTATGGTCAACCGCCCCCGAAATTCTCTGGATGACTATCCTGCCCAGTATTCCGCTGGGAACTGAGAGGAGGGTAACTCCTCTCCAGCCGTTGCAGCCTGCAAGGTCGCCCCCCCTGGGCAATCTGACAACCGTTCCCCTACTCCACTCTATTGGTGCCGTCTCAGCTTCCCAGACCTGTGCAAACAGTGGCTCCAACAGCTCTGCTGCCAGTTCAGGGTCTGTCTTGAATAGCTCAGCATTCAGATTGTCGTGACCAGGCGCTTTTCCATTCCTTAGCCCTCTGATAGCTGTGATAACTTCCTCCCTTCGTGGAATGTCTGTACTCACGTCTAAGTCACCCTCAGCCTCAGGAACATTCAGCCGAGTCTCCGGTGGCTCCCCATCCAGTGTCTCCCCGAAGTGCTCTGCCCACCCCGTCTCCTGCCCCTGTGCTGCGGTGATGAGACCTCCCTGCCCGTCTCCCACTAACGTTATGTTGTCCGCACCTCGTTTTCCACTGATAGCCTTAGCCATTTTATAAACTGTGCTCTGTTCATCTCCCAGCGCCGCCCCCTCCGCCTGTCCCGCAAGGTCATCCAGAAATGTCCCTCTGCTAGCACGGGTCTGACGTTCCACTTCCCCGTCCAGCCGACCGCACTGTTCACCATACATTGCCTCTAACCTGGGAGACTTAGCTTCTGTCCCCTTCCCTCTCACCTCCCTTCCCCTCGCCATGGTGTCCAGCGTTTCTGGTGTCATCCAGTCCCGGCTCCCCCCCTTCCGGAATCCCAAGCATGACCCGCTGCTTTCCCTATATATTGCCGAGATGGCGCTGAATTTCCGGTCCACATCGTCGGTCTCTGTTCTTTCCTGGCTTTTGGCAATCAGATATCGTCCCTCTACGTCGACCACAAACGCCTCTCCGGCGAGGGGGTCCTTAAGTTTCGTGATGTTGTATCTTTTCTGTTTGACTGCAACTGGTCCAGCAGCTCTGAGTTTCACCTTCAGTCTTGCCACCACCAGGTGATGATCACTTCCCACATCCGCGCCTCCCCCCACCCTCACGTCCTGCAGTGCATGTCTCCATCTGCCATTGATCATTACGTGATCTATCTGGTTTCCGTCTCGTCCGCCCGGTGATTCCCATGTCAACTTGTGCACCTCCTTGTGTTGAAAAAGTGTTCCTCCGATGACCAGGTTGTCAATACCACAGAAGCTTACCAATTTGTCCCCATTCTCATCTACTGCTCCACTGCCGCATTTCCCCATTACTCTTTCGTTATAATTATTGTGTGTTCCAACTTTCGCATTTAGGTCTCCCATTACTATAATAAGATCGTACCTGGGTACAGTTTCCATTTCCTTTTGTACCTGTTGATAGAACTCGTCCTTGATCTCTTCGTCGCCGTCATTTGCTGGTGCATAGCATTGTATAATTGTGGTGTTGGTGAATCTCCCTCTCAGTCTTGCTCTTATTAGTCTGTTGTTAATGGGTTTCCATTCCAGCGAGAGGATGCAACCCTGTCTTATTCCCCTTTTCACCTCAAACCATCCTGATGTTTCTCCCGCTACTCTGACAGCTGCTTGTTGTTTTTGGTATAGTGTTTCAATTAGATGGATCAAATGCGCTGGAAATCCCATGTCTCTCATGATGTTCCACAATTTCTGATATTGTACGCAGTCGAAGGCCTTGGTGTAATCTACAAAACAGGCATGAAGATCTACATTGTATTCTCTGCATTTCTCGAGGATGTTTCTCACATTAAAGATGTGATCTCTTGTACCTCTGCCTTGTCTAAAACCCACCTGTACTTCATGTATTTCATGTTCTAACTTTCTTTCTATCCTCTTCATGATAATCCACAAGAGGATTTTGCTGGCATGACTTATTAAAGCAATAGTATGATAGTTGGTACACAGTTTTAAATTGCCATTCTTTGGGAGAGGGATATACACAGATCTTTTCCATGCTTTGGGCCAGATTGCACTGTTCCAGATCTTTACACATAGTGCATGATAAATGAGGACACTGGCCTCTCCTCCTGCTTGGATTAGTTCAGTTGGTATATCATCGCATCCTGGTGATTTCCCTTTCTTCAGGCTTTTGATTGCTGCATGTACTTCATCTAATATAGGTTCTGGCTCTCTCTCTTCACTTTCAATCGTCATGTCTGGGGTCTTTGTACTATCTTCATACATTTCTCTACAGTACTCCTTCCATCTCTCCAATATATCCTTACTTTCTGTTAATATGTTACCATTTTTATCACTGATTACATATAATAATGGTCTAAAATCATCTGTTAGCGTTCTGATTTCCTTAAACATATCCCTATCCTTTCCCTGAAATTGCAGCTCTTCTATTCTATTGCAGGTATTCGTTATGTTCTGTTTCTTGTCTTTCCTAATCTCTCTCCTGACGTTTCTTGTGCAGTTTTTGTATTTGTCACTGTTCTGTTCTACCCGTTTGCTTCAATTTTCTTCTTTCCTCCATGAGCCTCAATGTTTCCTACGTGATGTATATCTGCTTCTTATGCACTTTTCTATGTGCATGTGTATGTGGGTGTCACAATAAATCAGATTGGAACCCCTGCCTAGAATCAGTGTGTTTTTTTATAAATTTTGACAGTGGAGTGCGAGTCCAAGAAGACTGTAGTGATGACAACAGCATAATACATAATAATCACTACAACACCATTCATCATCCCCCCCACCCCAATACAATAACAGAATACTTGCTACAAACACATCAAGCTTGAATTATGAAACAAAATTCTAGACCACTAGTTTAGACTAATTCAAGAAGACAAAGGTATACGTCTATTCTATAAACATGAAAGTATAAGCAAATAAAGTAAGTCAACCAAAAAATGGGCCTGATTTATGAGTTCTAAACTATGACATTTTAGTTGATTCTAAACTGTGATTAGAAAGGTACATTTCTGTTGCTTTATACAAAACTACAAAAATATTATTTTAAAAAAGTTACACAAGCTAAATTTAGCAAACTAGGTAAGAATTGTGTATTACACAGAATACTTTAAACATTTTAAACCTAACACTGAAGATCGATACAACAAACAACATAAGTAGTTTATAATACAAGACACATTCAAATATTAGACATTTCTCATTATCAGTGTTGCTGAAAATATTATAACCAAAATTGTGATTCTTTTCTGTCAGTTCAAGATGAAATTAATTTGTGATTGTGTCAGTGTTAAAGATAAACAAGAAAGAAAAACTTCAACTAATCTTTAACTCAAGCTGTATTCATCAATAAGAATCCTAGTGATTGCTCCATGTGGACTACTTTCTTGTACTATATGCTGTTGTTAACACATTAACTACCGAATTGAAAAACACACTGTGGCCGAATTAAATTTTTTTCCCATTTTCATCCTGTAGGTGTTTGCACAAAGTAAGCCGTAGTTTTCGTATTTGTTTACAGATTTTTATGAATTACACGTCATTTTAAAGATAAATGAATGTACTATTACAATAAACACCGTTTGTAACTCTAATACAGGTTGTTGCTATTTAACGGCCCTCCGATGGCCAAGGACTTGCAATATTTTCACAATTATAACTGCTTGCGCCCCATCTCTATCAAAATCAAAATTTCAATCAATGTGCACACCGTTTTCACTCTTGTCCTCGTCGCTAGATCTATCAGTCAATTGTTGAAACATGTTTCTATCCAATTCAGCCGTTAGACGAGATGTACACGCATTTTTTGTAGTCCTATCACTAGTTGCCACGGTAAACAGTTTTACACGATTTGGTAACTAACCCAAAACGCTGAAAAGTATGAACATAATATAAATTTTCCAATGTTCTACAACAACCATGCTTTGGGAATTTGTTTTCCGGTGGCAACTTAAAATCTCGAACCAGATCAGAGAGTATTTCAGTACATTTTTCATTCGTTTTATTACTAAAATTAGATTGGCGCTCTGAGCGGCTTGCGGTCCAAATGTGATTATTTTGTGAGCCGCTGACAGCGGCTTGCGGTAGTTAATGTGTTAAGGATAACATTAATATGTTATAATATGTTGCTACATGCAGGCGTATATCCATTGATTTGAGGAGATATAGCTGTCTGTATTAAAGTCAGTTTTTGTGTACGATTCTTCACTTATATTGAATGCAGCATAACTTGCTATGTCACCGGTCACTAATGACGTAATATATCACACGCTTTTGCATTCTAACGGTCAGCCATCTTGGCCTTTTGTATTTTTCAGTCGTCCGGAGTAGACATACTTTTTTTCAAGCTCCCTAAGATTGTGGAGACTTGTATTCTGATGTTCAGTGGTATTGTTATTTCAGAGGCTGCCACTTACTTGATATTATGCAGAATGGTACATTAATTTACCCAGAAGTTATTTTCATATCCAGGGAGTATTTTTTCGAATAATGCATCTAAGATTTTGTCATGAATATTTCTGATGCATTGCTTGGGTCCTTGTGGTCTACATGAACCTCTAGACACACCGGCCAGAATTAAGGAGAGGAGAGGATTGTATTGTATTTCATTGCCTCTTATTATAAGATTATGATTGAGATTTATGGACAGAAGACTGACTATAAAGAACTACATTGTTGATAAATTCTTCCATGCTGCATATATTACAGTATTACTTGATGGAGCCGGTTTTTATGAGAATAAATTTTTGCCATATTTGCTGTGGACCTGCCACTTGCCAGCTTATGTTGTGCATATCAGATTTGTTCTGAATGACTGCCCATTATCATTTGTGTTACATAGCATGATGTACTCTACAAGATTGACTGTCATATTTTTATTCATCACATCTAAGTCATAACAGCTATAAACAATCTAAATTTATTTATTTATGCTATATTCTTTTTTTTTCTTCTCTTTTTCTTTCTTATGATAACAGTAACAGTAATTGGAATATCAATTTATTTTCTGTTGCATTATATGTAAACAATACAGTATATTTCTTACAGTCACAGTTCCAGTTAACAAGATGGCTTCAAGTTTTATTATTTCAAGAATATTTGTGTTCATCTAGTGCAGCCTTTCTCAACCTTTTTACCCTGGTGGAACCCTTGAAATTATTTTTCAGGCATCACGGAACCCCTGCGCAAAAACTATTACATCTGTAGCTCATGGTAATTTTAATTAATGTCATTTACAACATGAAAATTTATCAACAATATTGTATAGTAAAGCTACTAAAGACCATAGGCCCAAGCAATATGAATAAAAAATATAGCCTAAGACACAGTTCTATACAAAGGTAAAGGACCCTGTTAAACGCTAATTGAGGCATATTGAGAATATGGTGTTAAGCCCATATTTTCTCGACCATCGGCACACTTGGGGTGATGTGGTCAGCATCACGCTGGCTGCCTTAACCTTCCCAGAGTTACTTTGGTACCCAGTTCATGAGGCTGGGTTGACCCCAGAGCCATCTAAAAAATCCCACCTCAACTGGGGATCAAACCATGGACCACTGAGCTAGGAAGCCAGTGCACTAATCACTACTCCAAGAAGATGTTATACTAGAATTTGAAAAAAACCTGTTTATTTTTTTCTTTCAATCACGATCTCTCATGGAACCCCTAGCAACCTCTCGCGGAACCCAGGTTGAGAATCGCTGATCTAATGACTACAATCACTGAAATGTAAAACTGCCAGCTGATGTTGTCAATGTTAAACTGCTCTAGACTATACTGCAGATGGTGAATAAGCACAGTTTAATCTGCATCATGCAGTGCATGATCAATCAAGCAGTAGAGTAGTTTAATAGTCTGAAATAAAATGAGTGGTTTCTTCTAAAATGCAGGCTTTGAGGAAAAAGTGGGAAAAAATGTTTTATCAAATATAAAACCATCATCAAAATTTTACTTTATTTCCATATGCCTATTCCACTCAGAACAAAGAAACATACAACCAGTAACTATCATGTCCCACATTAGTTCATGTCCTTAAACAAACAAAAGAACTTGAGCTAAGCACACCAAAAAAGGCTGAGCTTTATTTTACAGCTGTTTATGTTCTGATGCTACAAAAATAAACCTTGTGAACTATCCAATAACAATAAAACTGATGAAGGGTGAATCCCGAAACGTTCCATGTTTCCTGTATACGTTAATTTGTCAAACTGATTCCATACCATTTTATTTTGTATTTATATATTAATAATAAAACAGAATGACATTTTGCTCTTCTTCTTCTTTGTACACTCTCAGACATCGACTTGAATGTTCTCAAAGAAAGCAGTAGTCAGTTTGAACTTTATTGCTTCATATATTTTACTGTCATCGAGTGGAATCCACTATGGCTTCTGCGGTGTGATGTCTTAGCTAAAAATATCCATAAAATTAAAGCTGTATACCAAAACAATGATCTAATTACTCTCACATTTTAAGAATACTTGCTTAGATTAAGAAACCTGATATGCCAAATGAAGACTCTATAGACCATGCAAACTTTTTTCCTTCACACCAGAAAATAGCAAACATTCATGTAACGCACATGTAAAACACTTGAATAAAATCAGAATTTTACATAATGCAAATGTGTTAGTCTAAATATGCAAACATAGCAAATGTCTATTTTAAAAATTATATTAAGAAAACATCTGGCATGATAAAAGAGTGTAGCATAGCCAAGTGATAAAAGTGCATAGCTGTAAGTTCTTACCTCTGCTTCACAAGTGTAATGACTCTAAACAGAACATGGAAGAACAATATAACATCTAGAAAAGGTTGCTAACTTAATATTACAAAACAACTCAACATCATAAATCTTGAGGAAACCATCATCATCACCCTTCAGCTCTGATGGTACTATGATATTGTTTGTCATGGAACTTGCGGCCATAATTGATTTTATTGGTATATTTCAATTCACTAAGGCAATTTTGTTTTTTAATGAGATATTTTAACACTTTTTTCACACTGGAGTTTTTATAACTTTAGCAGATGCTGAGCTAAATGTAAAACAGAAGTAGAGAATGCCATTCATATGATACAAAAAGGAAAATCAGCAGGCATGGATAACATAAAAATTGAAATGATAGAAGCTCTGGGGAGCTTTGGTATAGATACAATCACAGAAATATGCAACGATGTATACAATACAGGATATATACCACACGACATGAAGCCATCAGTTTTTATAACATTGCCCAAAAAACCAAATGCAACAGAATGTTCAGACTTCAGAACAATCAGCCTGATGAGTCATGCAATTAAGATACTGCTCAAAATCATACAGGAAAGAAAAAAAAGTAAAGTAGACAGCGAAATCCAGGAAGAACAGTTTGGTTTTAGACGGAACAGTGGAACAAGAGAGGCAATATTTTGCCTAAGAATATTAGCAGAAAAATATACAGAGGTCCAAAAAAGTATGTATATGTGCTTCATTGACTATAAGAAGGCTTTTGACAGAGTCCATCATGAGAAAATAATTGAATGCCTCGAAGACATAGGTATTGATGGAAAAGATATAAGAATACTCAGTAACCTTTATTGGGAGCAAACTGCCACAGTAAGATCTGGAAGGAATTATTCACCATACATAGACATAAAAAGAGGTGTCAGACAAGGTTGTGTGCTGTCCCCCTGCCTATTTAATTTATACACCGAAAAAAAGTTCAAACAGATACAGGAAATACCAGGACTGAACATCAGTGGAAGGTCAATAAACAACCTTAGATATGCAGATGATACCGTGTTGTTAGCTGAAAGCGAACAGGAGTTACAAGAACTAGTGAAGCAAGTGAACAGTATAAGTCATGAATATGGACTCGACATTAATATTGAGAAAACAAAAACTATGATAATTAGCAAAACAGACGATAAACCCACATTAAAGATAAGCGTAAATGGGGAAATCCTGGAACAAGTCAAGAGCTACGTATATCTCGGTCATATAATAACAGAAGATGGCAGATGTGAAACAGAAATCAAGAAGAGAATAGGAATGGCCAAAGCTACATTCAACAACATGAAACATATACTGACATCCAAACAGTTATCTCACAAATTAAAACTGAGAATCATAAAGTGTTATATATATTCTGCATTTCTGTATGGTGCAGAAACATGGACGATGAATAAGCAGTTGGAAGAAAGAATTGAGGATCTTGAAATGTGGATATATAGAAGAATGGGGCGTATCTCATGGAAAGAGATGAAAACAAATAAGGAGGTCCTAGAAAATCTAGGTATGAAAAGAGAACTAATGAGGGAGGTCAAAGTTCGACAGCTAAAATACTTTGGCCACATAAAAAGGCATAACACCTTGCAGAAGACCATAACAGAAGGGAGAGTTGAAGGCAAACGTGCAAGGGGAAGACAGCGCTATGAGTGGGAAGACAACATCAAGAGATGGACAGGAAAGAGTCTATCAGAGTGCACCATCAAGACAAGAGACAGAAGACGTTGGAGATCCATTACAGCCAACCTTCGTTGTGGAGATGGCAACTGATGATGATGATGATGAGCTAAATGACTTTAAAGTTAATGTCTAAAAATTGTAACAAAGTCTGCAACAGTTTACAACTTCAGTTCTCATAAATTTAAATTTTAATAAGATATTAGAAACCTGATCTGAAGAAAATTTTTCAATACAATGTAAGAAACTTCTAGGCCAAAGAAAATAAATAAACAAGTCAAAAAGAAATTAGTAACACAAAACAAAATTTACACATATGTTTGTTGTGTTTCCACCCTTTTAGACATGAGGAAAGTGGGAATCAAATTAGAATATTTATACCATGAATCTAATTTTCCTTGCATGTATCAAGACAAAAAAGATTATGCAGAAATATGATGCTTATAGTTCTACACTAAAAATGTTTGGCTGATAGTATCATTTTTCTAAATATAAGGAAACCATGCAAATTTTGATTAAAGGGATGGGCTGCAGTGGATTTTAAGTCAAAATTCTGTGATATTAAAACTGGCATCAATCCATTTTTTGATACTTCAGAATTCCTAGAATCCATGTACATCAAAATCAATTATTAGAACACATTCTCAAATTGGTGAATTTTACTGTGTAAATTGTATTTTTGTATAAAATTTTGTGCCTTTTCTTTGAAGAAGAGCATTCAATTTTTAAGAATGTTGTTTTGTGCTACCAACTGTCTCATAAATTGCTTAACAAAATTTCGATCCACTGCAGATAATGTTGTAAAGATTTACAAACTTTATTTTTTTTTTTTTAAATTCTGTTAATTTAATTGCAGCATTAAAATCCAGTGGTTTCAATAACAACCAAAAGTACTGTACCTTCAAATGTTTGTTACATAACTATTATCTTTGTCGATATGCCAGTGTATTTTAAATGAAATCTTGCATTTACTAAGAACACAGCATGTCACTGTAGCTCCACCCCTTTAATGGAGCATCATTTCTTTGTGTGTTTTTTTAATCTTTTTTATTTCATCTATGCACAATTAACATTATGTACAATCTATTCTAAAAATAATTTAAGAATAGTAAGGAAATTGGCAGACATGCATAATGGAAGACAATTTCACAAATCAAATTACAATATTTGACTGAATGGTTGTAGGACTAATGCTTTAAATTACAAACAAGAGCACTTACGGACTTTCTCATGTTATTACCACTAAAGTAGTTTTAATGAACCTGAACACAGCTATTTCTCACTTATTCCATCTTTGAAATATTTCATTATATGTCTCATTATTTGCAATCAATAAATTCTTGAAGTTAAAATGGCTTTCATCACTCTTCTGGATTTCGGTTAGGATTCTTGAGCAGACTTTGGCTATCATTGTGACATTTTCAAATTTCCAGTTCAGATAAAAAGAACTCCAAAATACAACAATTCTAGGTCATGCGTTATATCTTTTTATGTCAATTTCTAGTTTGGCTCATTATACAGGGTTAGTCCATGAACTTTTAAATCCCATATGTTCATAAAACTACAACTGTGGTTATAACAGAAGCTAACTTAGTAACACATTTATTACAGGTACTTTGAATAAAGGGTGTATGCAAACAATAAATATAAACCAAGGCAGTACAAAGAAGTAGGGAGATACAGAATAATGTAATGCTACTGTTTAAATAGTGGGGAAAATTTATGAGATTCACAGACACATAAATGATACAAGTACATAAATACTCATGAATATTCTCTCTCCCTCCCTCTCCCGCTTTCTCTCTCTCTCTCTCTCTTTAAATATATATATATATATATGAGAGAAGCAGGGCCTATTTTATAAAAAGAAATAAGCTTATTTATTAGACGGTCTTTAAATATTTTCCGCTTCCAAATTATCTGAAAATATTATTATAAACCTGAAGCAATATTTTATTTGTATCACTGCTGCTATTACAGCTTTAAAGCATTATCACTTTGCAACCGTGTCACTTATTAAAATATTATTATACCTGGGAAAGAAAACTCATTATCACTTCCAGTCTTGAACTGAATCTAGTGTTAAAATACATCTAAACAGGCATACAAAAGAAAGCTCACCCTGTTGATAAGATTGTCTGCTAGATCATCATAACGCTGCACCTCTTTCTCCATCTTCATAAAATCTTTCAGGCCAGCAGATTTAACTCCTTCAAGTTTATCCTAAATTAGAGAAAAGAATATATTCAATCAACTAGATATGAGATTTATTTATGTACAGGTAAAGGAAAATGATTCTAATGACAGAATGATAGGGTCCTATTTAAATTCACTAAAATCATTTAAGAACTGAGTACAAAAGTCGGTTCTTGTGCGTTTATTCACCGGGAAATTAATATTGTGGAAATTTATTACCCAAACCGAGCACCGTACTCTTTCTTGACTGAAAAAGTGTCATTTCACATTGTGAGCTCTCCCCCCTCCCCCGTTGTTTAGAATTTTTTTATTAACACGCCTGCCGTTCGCTTGCCACTAATTTAAACCGTAAGGGTAGTCACGTGGCACATTCTGCCGTAGGGGAGTGAAGTGTTACAGACTTCGATGTACTGGGTCCCAGCTTTATGAGGTGGGGTGGCCTGTTCCCTTCCTCGCTGCCATTGCCTTCTCTAACTCAAGATCAGAGTCAGGTACCCTTTTACAGCTGGTTAAACTGATGCGTGACACCTGTTCCCTTCCTCGCTGCCATTGCCTTCTCTAACTCAAGATCAGAGTCAGGTAACCTTTTACAGCTGGCTAGACTGATGCGTGACACCTGTTCCCTTCCTTGCTGCTGTTGCCTTCTCTAACTCAAGATCAGAGTCAGGTACCCTTTTACAGCTGGTTAGACTGATGCGTGACACCTGTTTCCTTCCTTGCTGCCATTGCCTTCTCTAACTCAAGATCAGAGTCAGGTACCCTTTTACAGCTGGCTAGACTGATGCATGACACCTGTTCCCTTCCTCACTGCCATTGCCTTCTCTAACTCAAGATCAGAGTCAGGTACCCTTTTACAGCTGGTTAGACTGATGCGTGACACTACCAAGCTTTGAATCCGAAACCCGGTAACTTATTGCGGTAGTGGAGTGTTAGAGACTTCACAATACTAGGTCCAGCATCAAGAGGTGGGGAGACCAGTTTCCTTCCTCGCTGTCTTTTCCTTCCCTAACTCAAAGTTAAGTACCCATTTATAGCTAGGTAGGCCCCACCTCTCGATGCTGGACCTAGTATGGTGAAGTCTCTAACACTCCACTACTGCAATAAGTTACCGGGTTTCGGGTTCAAAGCTTGGTAGTGTCACGCATCAGTCTAACCAGCTGTAAAAGGGTACCTGACTCTGATAGGGACTTGAAAGCTGATGATGATGATGATGATGATGATGATGATGACTAGCAATTCCCTAGACTTAAGGGTCTTTTATATTTGGACATGCGCCCTAATATAACCGACTAGGATGAACAGGACGCGCCTCAGCAAAACGAGACAAAACTTTAAAAAAAAAAACATTCCAGTAAGTTGTATTTTTTCAGGTTTACAAAAAATAAGGACAAAAAATGGGACGGGGTGGGTAAGAGATTTGTGATGTCGCGTAAGGGGGGTGGCAAAAATGTGACAACTCCACGGCCTAGACACTGCGATTGAATTTGCCGAACTGGAAAAAAGAACGGTGCTAGGTTTGGGTTATAAATTTCCACAATTTTAATTTCCCGGTGAATAAACACACAAGACTTGTGTGTTTATTCACCGGCAGATTACAATAGTGGAAATTTCGAAGCCAAACCGATCACCGTACTTTTTCTTACATTTATTTTCTTACCTTTTCTTTTTCTTAAATTATGTGTCTTAACACGTTTTTTTTTTTCTTAAATTATGTGTCTTGGCGCGGCTTTGGAAAGCAAATCTTATCGTGCCATTTGTCATTTGATAGCGGTGTCCAGAGACGTGGAAGATGAATTTACTGGAGGTGACAGATTTTACACGTAACAAAGAGAACTGTGTGAAGTTTTTGCAGAATTGGGGCATCCCACACACCGTCCGACTGTGTGCTAACAATCACCAGATGAGTTTGTCCTTGACAGTTCGCCAAGATCGTTAGAGATGTCACATATGTAAACAGGATATACCTCTTCATTCTGGCACATGGTTACAGGGCTGTTACAGTGGTTTTATTAGCATCGTCTGCTAGAGGTTAGCAGCGTGCAAAACGGCAACAGCTTCATCTGAGGCTGCTAAAGCGAAAGCTAGAACTTTCCAAAACAGTACTAGACGATTACGTCAATTATTTCCAGGAGATCAAGCTTATGTGTTGTTGCCACATAATGATAATAAACTACTCATCTCATGGAATGGTCCATACCAGGTAATTGATAAGATTTCTGATGTCGATTATGTCCTGGACATTAAGGGACATCACAAAATATTTCACATAAATATGCTCAAACAGTTTCATACTCGTCCTGAACATCTACAAGCTATTTTTCATGAACTAGATGACACTTTCGTACCTACATGTCACTATTCTAATCTGTCTGTTATCCAGGAAGAAGAATCTTCTTTTCCTGAGGTACAGTTGGCGTTACCTGTACCTGTAGTACAAGCTACTGAATCTTGGCGGGACGTAACCATCTCTTCGTCGGTTACACCCCAACAGCATCAACAGATTGCTGATCTTTTACAATCCTATCCAGATGTGTTGATCGACGTTCCAGGCCGCACATCGGTCATTAGTCATGACATCACTCTTAACGATGATACTCCAATTCGGGTACATCCCTATTCTGTTCCTCTACACTTTCTTACTAAAACTACTAAGGAACTTGAACAGATGTTATCTTTAGGGATTATTGAGACTAGTAATTCTCCATTTTCTTCTCCATTAGTTATTGTCTGAAAGAAGGACAATAACATTAGACTATGCGTCGACTATAGAAAATTAAATGCACAAACTGTAGTTGATAGCGAACCGCATCCACTTCTCGACGACTTACTGCCACGTCTATCTACCGCAACTATATTCACTAAGATAGATTTAACTAAAGGTTATTGGCAGATACCACTAACCAAAAAAGCTAAATATTACACAGCGTTTTCCACTCTGCAAGGTCTATACCAGTGGAATGTGATGCCTTTTGGGCTTGTTAACGCTCAAGCTACCTTTATTCGCATGATGCGACAAATTTTGTCAGGTAGATCAGACATCATCACATACATTGACGACATTTGCTTATTTAGTTCGTCATTTGAGGAACATTTTTCGGGACTTAAATATGTTTTGGAAACATTAAGAAAGAATAATTTAACTGCTAAACCTACAAAATTACAAGTAGCATTTCATGAAATAACTTTTTTGGGACATATCATTGGAGCGGGATATATCCAAACACTTCCTAGTACGGTTTCTAAAATTTTAAACGTCTCCGTTCCTCAAACGAAGAAACAGGTTAGAAGCTTGTTAGGACTAGTCCAATATTACAGCAGGTTCGTACCTAACTTGTCATCTATCACGGCTGTTTTATCATCGCTATTAAAAAAAGACAGGCCAGTGAAGGTGACATGGACTGGTGAGTGTAATAAAATATTTCTTAAAATAATCAATATCTTTTCAAATCCACCTATTTTGAGACTACCTGATGCTTCCAAAAAGTTTATACTCCATACAGATGCAAGTAATTACGGAATTGGCGCATGTTTGCTCCAATATCATGACGACGTCCTCCATCCCACACTCTACGTCTCACGGAAACTTAAGCCACCAGAAGTCAAGTACTCCACCGTCGACAGGGAGTTATTATCTGTCATATGGGCGATAACCAAACTGGAGAAATTTCTGCTGGGAGCCCCATTCGTGGTCCAGACGGATCAGAAGGCCGTGGCATCACTACGTCGTGCTAATCACAAGAGCCCGAAGCTGACAAGATATGCCATTCTCCTTCAACCTTTCGATTTCTCCATCGAGTACATTACAGGATCAGAGAACGTCTTGGCAGATACTCTCTCTAGAAACCCTTCTGATGTCAATTCATAAACGATAATACTTTTCGCAGAAACTTACACAAGAGACATAGTACTATCGTTGCATTTTCAACATAGAAATGAACCATTGACTACAAACCAAGTATCTGCTTACTAGATACATACGTTATACGGAATGTACAAAATCAAATGACAATGTGTTCTTTTTTACGCCGGGACTTTGGTTGGTGTCCATTCAGGATGAAACTATTTGACAATTTCGGAAACAATAAGTGAAATCCAGTTGAACTAATTCGGTATATGACTTGAACTATTGGACGTTAAGAAGTTCTATATTTATTCTGAATCAGAACATTTCAACAGTTTTTCTAATGGAAATTCACAAGGATCAAGACTACGGATGGATCGTCATATCCAATGTTAATTAATTTTAATTTAGTCATTGAAGTAATGGAAATTAAAATGAAATGTGAGATAAATATTTAAAAAAAATGAAATATGAAAAAAAATGAAAGAAAGAAAAGAAAGCTCACACAATTCTTATATAATATTCTTAGAATTACATAATCATGTTGCATATTTAATAATTATGTTGACACATTACATACTAGTTTATTATTTAGTTAGTTAAGTTAGATAGGTATTAACCACTTAACACTGATAATTAATATCAAACACACATAACTAAGTTAAATTTATACACTATTTTCTTTCTCTACTTTACTTCTCATTTGGTTGTTTCTCTCTTTTCTTTTCTCATAACATCGTCTCTCATTTTCTTGCATTAGATTTTTAATAACTTGATCCCTAATACACACTTAATATAATTAACTAGTTTAATTTTAATTAGTTAGATTAGTCTTGACATGACATATCATTACGACAGACTCTAACTTAATTGAGTAATTAAATATTAACATTAGACATTTTCTTTTAGTTAATATAACATTTATGTATAACATGATCGTTAGTATATTATATGACTGTTAGTTAGTCGACATGACCACGACACTGTTCTAGTCAGAACATCGTAGGCCATATGTCGCATTTTTGTTAAAATTTTTCGGAATTATTCATTCAGATAGGTTATGAAAAAAAAGAAAAAAAATCTATCGATTTTTTTCCCCCCAGTGTACAGGGAATTGTTACGGTGGTTTTATTAGCATCGTCTGCTAGAGGTTAGCAGCGTGCAGTCTTAGGGGTGACCACATTTAATATAATGTAAATAATTGTTAGTTTATTGAACGCGATACACACGATCGATTATGACGTGGTAGCGTCGGTAAGGTCACGCTGGGTGACTAGGTTACCGGACCCTTTTGTATTGACCGTCGAACTGAATAGACGTGTCCTCTAATCCTTCTAGTGGTAGGCATGATATTGCCGCACATATGTTACTGCAGTACGGACATGGGTCAGTCCAAGAATATTAAGAAGAGAGGAATTTTATGGAGGTTAGTAAATTAACTAAATTCAATGAAGGAAGAAATAGCAGTCCATATTCGTTTATCTTGTCAGACGCATAATCTCACTGTCGGCCATTGGGTGCTCCAACCGCGCGTACATATAGTTATGACATTCTGACTATAGTATTGCATATTACTGGACAAGGACTGTGATGCATGGATAGCATCTATGATGTAGGATTTAATATATACTTTCATGTTCAGCTTGAGTGGATTTGTTCTTCATGTGTAACCTGTAATAAATATATACGGACTCAACCCAAATGAATTATCAATTTAATCAAGTTGCTGAGTTCGAACCTTATGACAGGCAGAATGTTACTGACCCACATTCGCGTAATTTCCCAACAACAGCACGATCAAGATTTAATGAATCAATGACCAGAACTAAAGAGGCCCTATTGAACAAATAAGAAAAATAGCCTTCAACAATTACAACGAACGGCGGCAACAACGGCGCACGTCTATCCTTCAGGCAGATTATTCTGTTCATTTACTGTTGGAGTAAAGAGATGACTAGCATTGATTTCTGTAAATCAGAGCTAGGAATTGCCAATCACGCTGTCATTAAATGGAACAGCAACCTCCGTGAGGTTTGTGCAAATGTACTCATTGCAAATCCCGCTGTAATTGGCGGGCCCAATACCACGGTAGAGATTGATGAAAGTGTGTTCACACGCAGAAAAAATAACGTCGGTCGTGTATTTCCACAGCAGTGGGTATTTGGTGGCCTATGTCGTGAAACAAGTGAGTGTTTCATGGTTCCAGTGCCGGACCGCTCAGCGGCTACACTTATGCCCCTTATCATACCCAACATTTGTCCTGGTATGACAGTTGTTTCTGATCAATGGCGCGCATATAGTACCATTCAGAATTTGCCAGGTTTAACTCACCAAACGGTGAATCATTTTGCAAATTTTGTCGACCGAAATACAGGGGCAAATACACAACGAATAGAGAGGTTGTGGAAATCTGCGAAAGAACGCAACAAACGTCAGAACGGAACACACAGACACATGTTAGATTCCTACATGTGTGAATTTTTGTGGCGACATCGGAATAAAGTTCGTCAGTCAGACCCGTTCGACAATATCCTGCTTGACATTGCAGAATTTTGGCCTCCTCTGTAAATTATGCAGCTACGAACGAACATGTGTATGTCCTGATATGTGCCAAGCTTCAGCGATCTTTGGTGATCTGTTCCCCTCACGGTCCTTTTCAGGGCCCACAAAACCCACAAAACTGCACCTACCATGATCCTTTTCAGGGCCCACAAAACCCACAAAACTGTTCCTACCACGGTCCTTTTCAGGGCCCACAAAACTGCACCTACCACGGTCCTTTTCAGGGCCCACAATACTGCACCTACCACGGTCCTTTTCAGGGCCCACAAAACTGCACCTACCACGGTCCTTTTCAGGGCCCACAAAACCGCACCTACCACGGTCCTTTTCAGGGCCCACAAAACTGCACCTACCATGGTCCTTTTCAGGGCCCACAAAACTGCACCTACCACGGTCCTTTTCAGGGCCCACAAAACCCACAAAACTGCACCTACCATGGTCCTTTTCAGGGCCCACAAAACTGCACCTACCACGGTCCTTTTCAGGGCCCACAAAACTGCACCAAGGTCTTGTTTAGGGCACCACAAAACCAACAAAACTGTACCCTGGCAAGAAAGCCTTTATTTGTTTTCACCACTGGGTGTGGAGGGCTGGGTGGAGAGAGCTGGGTGGGGAGTTGGTCCCCTCCCTCACTATGCACTGATCCTTGTCAAATATTTACCTAATCAGAGCCGGATTAACGTAGTAGCAAAAGTAGCATATGCTATGAGCCCCTTTCTTTTAGGGCCCCGCGCCAATAAATATGTACATCATTTTTTTGTCATCTTCTAATATGAGCATTAAACCAATGATCTTGTGATGTATGCCATCTTTAGCGCCTTTTCATTTGATGTCACGAAATTGTGAGAGAAAGAGCATAACAGGGTGACTTAGTGTGACTCTTTATTACTTTTATCTTAACTGTTTGCGGACAGAAGCAGTCATTTTCTTTGGATTTGTTGAAAGCCTGTACACCTTCTTTTCTGCTTCTACCTACCGGTGGGGTCTCCTTTCTACTGCATTATGTGCTAGTGGTACTCATAATAAGTCCCATTTGCCCTTTGTGAAAAGACTGTCAGATACCAGGTGGTCCGCTTGGGCAGATGCGACAAAAGCACTTTTACACAGCTTTTCTGCAATAAAACAAGTCTTGGATGATATTTCAGATAACAATGATCAGAAGGCAGAGTGTCGTCAACAGGCTCGTTGTCTACTTTCAACCATGATGAAGTTAGAAACTGGAATAATGATCATACTGTGGGATCAAGTATTACACGGTTTTCAAATGACCAGTGCTTCTCTGCAATCTTCTGACCAAGATTTGAATACAGCTTGTGCACTCTATGAATCCCTGCGGGGGTATATTCAAGCTATGCGGTCTACTTTTGCAGACAAAGAGCAAAAGGCCAAGGCTGTGACTGAGTGTGAACATTATCAAGAACAAAGTCGAAGAAAACACAAACGAAATCGAGAGTATGATGATTTCAGTGGTTCCAGCACAATTGATGAATCTCAAATGCCTTCTCAGCAGTTTAAAAGCCGAACATTTCTTGTCCTTATTGATAGCTTGCTCTCTACCTTGTCAAAACGCCAGAAAGCTTATCAAAAGTTGAATGATGTATTTGGATTCCTTCGTCAGTCACAGTCGTTTACAAAATACATAGAGAAACATTATCCATGCAACACCTGGACCCATGCATACACAGATGGATCAGCAACAAATGCAACAGAAAATGGAGGTAGGGGTGTCTTTCTGACCTTAAGCACTGGTGCAGAAAAAAGGCTGTCAGTGGCGACAGGACGATTCTCCAGCAACTTCAGAGCAGAGGCAGAGGCCCTGAAAACTGCTTCTTCTTCTTCCGTCCTTAGCCAACGACCCGCAAAGCAGTCAGTGGCCATTACGCCTAGTGGCGTCTTAAGGGCAACAGCGAATAGATTTTCTTTGCCGTTGTTCCCATCACGCCTAATGGCATCTTTAGGGCAACGACAAATCAATCCGTTTGTTGTTGTTTCCGTAATCAAAGTGACTGGCAAACGGGTGATCAGCCCGTTGGGCCTGAAAACTGCAGCAGAGGTTATATTGACAGAAGAAAGGGCAGAGAGACAAGTTGCTTTCTTTACTGATGCATATAAAGCAAATGCTCCTTCGGGATGCGCCTCGCCAAGACGAGGCAAAAATTTTTCATTTAAAAAAATAAATAAATAAACAATGACCCATGCTACCACCCCTACCTGCGAAAATGCATAATAGACTAACCCGCAACCCCTACCTGCCAAATGGACTAACCCCGAGCAGGCGGAAAAAAGAGAAAAATTATTGTAAGAAAAAAAATGTAAGAAAAAGGACGGTGCTTGGTTTGGGTAATAAATTTCCACAATATTAATTTCCCGGTGAATTAATGCACAAGTACCCAAAAGTCATTTCATGAGAAGAATGGTTCACTTCATGCTTCAGATAATGGAATGTGCAAGCCATATTTTCTAACCATATACAGTTAGTTATCTTATAAAAATGGAATGTGGAAATATGGCCAGATAATTTTAAAATTTGCACTACAAGTGACCAAAAAAAAAATAGCCCAATAGTTGTAATGCATTAGCAAATATTGTAAACTGTTTTCAGTATTAAAATTCAATGACTAGATTTTTAATTGAACCCTAATGAGTGGAATTCTACTGAAACTAGCAAAATATAACATTGTTCATACTGGTCTGCAAGGTCTGATCACAGATGGCACCGCAACCCTGTCAATGTCATATGGGCACACAAGCCAATTTCACTTTGACATGGTGCAGACTGGAACTGAAACTATGAGGTTTTAAACCAACGCAGCTCTAACCATTTGGACAGGGATGGGCTCCTCCAGGCAAGAAAACTACTAAAGACGCATCATAAATTAATGCAAATAGTGTTGAAATGGATACCATGATGGGCTGGTAGTGTGTCTGTGTCCATTAATTGAATTTATAGGGGGTCTGTGTACAAAAGCTGAGATTTGAAATGTAAAGCATTTAATTATGCGTTTATGTACAATTTTTGTTGTTGTTGAGAAGGTTCGATAGCCCCCACTACCAAAAGGGCTCCATGACACAAAAAAAGGTTAAGAAGCCTTGTTCTAGAATACTGATGAAAGTATTATTACACAAAAACATTATTTTATAATCTTGTTAACTATCATGAAATATATAGAGATGAACTGAAAGTTCTACAAAAAGTCAGTGTCATGAGAACACTAGTAAACCTATTTTTGTAGAAACTTTCACATTCTTCATATTTTCAATCTTTATAATGCATAGTTCTGATTAAAAATATACAACATCAACAGAAAACACTGATTACCCTCAGTTCATTTGCCTGCATTTCTATTTTATACAGTCTCTCCCATGGGTAAGTCGCATCAGAGAAGTTAAACTTTATCAAGGGGATTGATATGGTTTCAAGATCTTCCAGAAGGATCCCAGTACATCCAGTGTAGCAAGCTAAAAGTGAACAATGGAAATATGAATTACCCTCAGACTGCAATGGAAATAGGTTATAAGATGGAATAAAAAAAATGATTTTCCAATTCATTGTTAGTGTTAATCGGAATCGACGCCATTGCACTCTGGGCAAACCCATAGGTGCTCAATCTCCCACAGCAAATGTCGAAGGGTATGAATTCGTCTTTCATACAAGAATCATTGTGGGAGCTACGGAGATCATGCTCTGCCAATGATACCTTTGGCAAATAAAACGAAAAAGTATGGATGCAGAAGGAGAGGGAGGGGAGAGTAGAGAAGACGACGAGCTGGCAAGAGAAAATTCAGAAAGAAATCGGATAGGCTGTCACGGAAATATTTCCAATTTATATAAATTATCACTGGTCAGAAGCATTAAAAACTTGAAAATGTTATCACTCTGGACATGAATTTAACTGTCCTTTGAAGTCTGGCTCACCATTTAAAATATTAATAAATAAGTAAATAAATAAATAAAGGTAATTAACAGGTACTCGTTGGACATAAAGGATGGCACCAGACAACATAAAAAAAAATATGAGTGATAGGCTTACCGGGAATCGAACCTAGGACCAACCAGATGGCGCTTTCGCCTTGCTGTGACAGTACATTATATTTACCCTCAGGAACATTATAGAGCAGTGCTCAGAATGGCAAAGACAGCTGTACATTAATTTCGTTGATTTTGAAAAGGCTTTTGACAGTATACATAGGGACAGTTTATGGAAAATACTGAGGGCTTATGGAATTCCAAGCAGCATAGTGTCAATCATAAAAAGCCTCTATGCCAACTTTACGTGTAGCATTGGGCAGAGCAACCTAACCTTTGAGGTGAAGACAGGAGTGCGACAGGGATGCCCCTTATCAACCACTCTATTTTTAACAGTCATAGACTGGGTGATGTGCCAGACAACAGAGGGCAGTCCAAGAGGAATAAGATGGACTACATTTTCTACATTAGAAGATCTGGAATATGCAGATGACATTGCACTACTAAAACATTCACATCAACACATCCAGGAAAAAATGGATAGACTTAATAAGTATAGACAGCAGGTGGGCTTGAACATCAATCTAAAGAAGTCAGAGGTCATGACGCTCAATGTGAGCAACCCTGAGCCCATATCAGTAAGGAATCAGCAACTGGAACAGACAGACACCTTCACATACCTAGGATGCATAGTAACACCAGACGGCGGAGCAAGCAAAGACATCAACAACAGAATGAACAAAGCAAGAACAGCCTTTTTTAGCCTAAACAACATCTGGAAGTCCTCTCAGTACAGCACAAGCACAAAATTAAGATTATATCAGAGATGTGTGCTTTCTGTGCTTCTCTATGGTGCAGAATGCTGGAGAGTTACAGAGAAGGAAATGTCGAAATTGTCATCTTTTCACACAACATGCCTAAGAAAAATTCACAGAATCTTTTGGCCGAATACCATCACCAACCAAGATCTGCTTACTCGGAGCAAGCAAGAGGACATGCACACCATCATAGCTGGCAGACGCTGGAGCTGGGTTGGCCATGTCCTCAGAAGAGACCCTGATGCCATCACAAGAACAGCTGTGCTATGGACCCCTGAAGGAAAACGAAAGAGAGGCTGACCAAAAATAACTTGGCGGAGGACTGTTGAGGCTGAGAAGCAAAGAATGAACCAGAGTTGGGGCATTGTACGAAGGATGGCCACCGACTGAGCAAAGTGGAATCAATCTGTTGTTGCCCTACAAGACGCCACCAGGCATGATGGCCACTGACTGCTTTGACGGTCGGCAGCTAATGATCAAAGAAGAAAGAAGAAGTGACAGTACATCGTGAATGGACGCTGAGCCAATTTTGCACCCCAAAAAAAGTGCATTATTGGCTGAGGTCATTCTCGTGACACTCACACAACTATGGTATAGGACCCGTGGATGACCCAGACAGTTTTAAAGACGCAATCACTAATATAACTTTCCTACCACCATTTAAAATATAACATAGTTTGCATTTGTCTTGAGGTAAGTAAAATTGATTTCAAATTTTATATTTTACAAAAGAATAAAAAGAAGAGTGCTGTACACAAGCAACCTGCAAGCACTGAAGATATTTTTAGAAAAACAGCAATATAAAAGGTTGGAGCATATGTGTAGATTAAATAAAGACCATTTTGATCAAATTAGGTGGATTTCCAAATAAAAACACACCCTTCGCTCCCAAAGGAGCATAGGCCTTCAACAAACACATGCCAAGTCCTCCTGTCACGTGCCATCATCTCAAGCTCTTTCCGCATTCTCCTTATCATTGTCACCTGTTTCCAGCTCTCTTCTCCATGTGCTTCTTGGTCTACCTCTGCCTCTCTTGCCCTGGTGGTTCAATGCTATCACAGGTTTTCTCAGTGTGTGTCCTATCCATCACCATCATCTCATCTCTTGTTCCACTGGCAGTTGTCTAGTTCCTGTCATCAGTTCCACACTGGTAATCTTGTCATACCATTTTAATCCTTCTATTCTACGCAAGCACCCATCTATGAAAGTCTGTAGCTTCCATGCTGCTGTTTTTGCTGCTCTCCATGTTTCAGAGCCACACAACAGCACTGACCCCGCACCCGTGCAGAAGACTCCCACTGCTGTGCTGGATCAAGTGTTAATAGGTACTCTTCATTACTGTAAGGTCTAAAAACTTACTTAGTCGTTCCCCTTCTACCGTGAGGTGTAGAGGTTTGGAAGAGAGAGCGCCAGACTATCCTATCGGCTGTCTTCCTCCTGGCCTGGTTCCATTCTAGTCCTCGGTCCTTCAAAGATTGTCTAATGTTGTCCTCCCAGCGGACTCTGGGTCATCCTGGGGGTCTGGATCCCTGGCTCTTTGTTTCCCATGCTTGTCGTGGTAGACGTTCTTCTCCCCTTCTGCAGACATGGCCAAACCATCTTAGTTGGGACTGTTCTACTTGGGTCTGCAGGGGGTGGGATTTTAGGCCTTGACGTATCGTCTGGTTGCAGACCATGTCTTTTCTTGTTACTTCAACCACTTTCCTCAGATACCTCATTTCTGAGGTTTGGATCTGGCTTTTGTGGGTTGTAGTCATTGCCCATGACTCGCATCCATATGTCAAGACTGGGGCATAGGTGGAGCGGTATACAACCATCTTCGTTTTCTTAATTCTCTTGCTGAGGAATTCTCGATTTATGGCCTGAAAAAGTCTCCCAGCTGCTGCTTTTCGAGTGGCCAACTCTTCTTTGATGCCTCCCTTTCGGTCTATAATAGCTCAGAGTGATTTAAAGTGGTCGACTTGCCCCAGGACCGGTTCTCCCAGCTTAATCTGATGTCTTCTTTCTTCTCGTGATATCACCATGGATTTTGTTTTAGAGCTCTCTTCTCCAGCTCTTCCTTCCAGACTTGCAGGTTAGATTGGAGATGTGCCTCTGATTTAGCAATCAGGGCAACATCATCAGCAAATGTCAGCTCTGAAATACAGACCTGTCTCATCTTCCAGTACCCCACTGAATACTGTCTTGTTCTCTCCTTACATGCCTTGATGACATTGTCCATGAGGAGTATGAAAAGATAAGGTGACAGGATATCACCTTGTCTTACACCAGTGGTGGTCCTGAACTCTTCTGACTTATGGTTTGCTGTCCTCACATACTTTCTGCAAGACTTGTAGAAGCTCTGTATAGCATGAATCAGAGGTGCTGGAATGTTCTTCCTTGCCAAACAGTCCCAAAGTTTGCTCCAGGGGACCCTGTCAAACGCCTTTTCCAGATCTACGAAACAAAGATGGATCTCACTCTTATACTCAAGGACCTTTTCACTCAGCTGTCTGAGTGTGAAGATTAGGTCTTCAGTACTTCGGTTAGCTTGGAATCTGCACTGGACCTCATCCAAATGTGGCTCAGCTAGGCGTCGGAGTCTCTGCTCTAGGATTCTAGAGTGGATTTTACCAGGGACACTGAGAAAGGATATGCCTCTATGGTTTCCACATTGTCGATTGTCACCCTTTTTGAAAATTGGTGTTATGATGGTAATCTCCCAATCCTTTGGTATGGTCTTGTTACACCACGCTGCCTGTAGGACCCTTAAGAGTAATAGGTCGCCTGATGCTCCCATATACTTAACCATGGTTTGTTATTGTTGTCAATAACAATGGACAAAGTAAATTTAAGCAACGAACATCTTTAATATTAGAGGCATCCATTTGAAAAAATCACGAAACAAAGCTACTTGGTGTAAACAGAACAGATGATCAAACACTACAAGAAATGTAATACAAGATTAACCCAATCAAACAGAGAAAAGTCTGCAACACTTGCGCATCTTTTTCTAGCTTTTCTCCAAATTCTTCCCAGGACTTCTGTTTTGCCGCTAGCACCTTGTTCTTTGCTTCTGTTCTGAGTATCACATATTCTCTATATTTCTCTATTTGTCCTGCTGTGTTTTTAGCTCCTAAGTATTGTTTCCATGCCATTTTCTTCTCTCTTATTTTCTCTTTGACTTCCTCTGTCCACCAAGGTGTCCTCTTTCTCTTGTTCCCAAGTCGGACTTCACCACGTGCTTGTGCAGCTGTCTTTATGATGTCCTTGAATTTAAACCAGAGGGTTTCCAAGTCATCAGGTTGTTCTTCTGTGTTTCTCACCACTGTAGCAATAAGTCCCTGATATCTGGTCTTAATTTCTGGCTCTTTCAGCTTGTAGGTCTTAATGCTCATTTCTCCCGTTCGTTTACTTGGTTTCTTGCATGATGTTGGGCAGTTCCTAGGCTGAGCAACTCTTTCAGTTGTTCTTTTGATTGTAAGCAGGTAGCGATCACTTCCAATCTCTGGCCCCCTCCAGACTCTAGCATCCTGGACATATTTGAATGAGCTCCTCCTAACAATGGCATAGTCGATCACTGACTTCTCATTCTTTGTTGGTTCACATCTAGTGTATGCATGTATGCGCTTATGGGGGAACTTTGTGTTTGCAATGATCAGATTCTGCTCACTGCAGAATCTAAGGAGTCGCTTTCCATTATCACTGAGAGTATCTTCTCCATATCTTCTGATAACTCCATCCCATCTAGCATGGTCATTTCCAACTCTGGCATTGAAATCTCCGAGCATGATAATTCATCTAGGCAGTCATCCACTGTCCTTTGAAGCAGCTCGAAGAATTCCTCCTTGACCTCTGCTCTCTCATCCTCATTTGGCCCATACACTATGACCAAGTTGACTATGGTTTCTCCTTCTTTTAGTTTTACAACCATAATGCGCTCCAAGCCAAAGTTCCATCCCTTGATACTATCTTTTTGGTTTTTGGCCACAATGCAACCCATGCCCCCTTTAGCTCTTTCAGATGTGGGTACACCACTGTAGAGCAGCGTGTTGCCATCAAGATCCATGACTCCTTGTCCATTTTTCTTTGTTTCCGTTATAGCCAGGATTTCTAATTTTGCTTTCCTCATCTCTTCCACCAGCTCCTCTTCTTTCCCATTTATACTTCTTGTGTTCCAAGTTCCATAAGTCATTGTCCGTAGTTTGTTCCAGTTCGTCGCCTTTAGAATCAGTCCGGTTTTCTCTCTTGTAGTTCGCGTAATCATGATTTAAAGCAAACAGGTGATTGGCCTGTTGTGCCTTTGCATGGTGGAGGGGCTGCCTCCTTACGGCCTCCATGCAGGCCACCCTCCACCTTTTTCAGCCGGGCTTGGAACCGGCCTAGGCGGAGTTAGGTCTAAAAGCACAGACAATAAACCAGGAGTTAGAAGAAAGAATTGAGGCCCTTGAGATGCAAATATATAGAAATCAAATCAAGATTCCTAAAAAAAAAAAAAAAAAAAAAAAAGTTAGGAATAAAAAAAAAAAAAAAGAGAGAAATAATAAATAAGATCAAAGTCAGATAGGAAAGAGATTTTGGTCATATAAAAATGCATAAAATCTTGCTGAAAACCATAATGGAAGTAAAAGTTGAAGGCAAATGTGCAAGAGAAAGACAGCACTGCAAGTGGGAAGATAACATCAAAAGATAGACAGGAAAGGTTGTTTCAAAGTGTACCATCAAGACATGTGACAGAAGATGCCAGATATCCATTGCAGCCGACCTTCAATGTGAAGATAGCAAATGATCAGATCAATGCTGGAAAATGTAAAGATAAAATATATCACCAAATCATTGTCTCTATTGATATTCAACATCAATAAAGAAAACATACCCATATGGATATGACATCTTGAGAACCAAGACTTTATCAGAGATATTACAAAAATTATGCACGGAAAATGAAACTCATTAAAACAGCATTAAAATTACTGAAGCAAACATCATAATAGACCTACAGAAACCAACTTTAAAAAAAATAAATAAATAAATAAAGCAATGAAAATAACATAACACTGTTAGAACTTACAAACACAAACTCCATTCTCCACCCCATAGGTTGGATCTGTGCAGGCTTCACATCTTAAACCCCCTATCCCATCACGGCAAGGACACTGACCACTCTCTGCATCACATATCTGACTTACTGAACCCTGAGGGTTACAGTAGCATGGTCTACAGATGTCCCCAATTTTCTGAGGGTTGCCATAAAATCCAGGGGCACAACTGCAAGAAAAAACCAATAATAATTCAGTGACAACTCTGAATGAAAACATAAATGAAAAGTGTGCTAATATAAACATCAGTGATATATTTTTATTTTACAGTCTTTGCTAACAGCAAAGTAAATTTTAGAAAGCTGTGGGAAATCATTATTATGGTAGTGACAAAGTGTCTAAATAGCAGAAAGAATGATGTGATGGCCATCTCTAAGCAATAAAATTCTCTAGAATGGAACACCAAAGTTAATGGAATACTTCTGAAACAAGTTCATAGATTTAAATTCCTGGGCACACTAATGATACTGAATGGAGGCAGCAAGAAACAAATTTTAAAAAGCCCAAGCAATTAAAATAAAAAAAAAGCTACACAAAATTGTCTATGAGAGTAAGAAGGTATGTTCTTACGTGTTACAAAAAGCAATCTTGTTATATGAACAAGACTATAACTGGGTGGCCACACATTGTTTTACCACACAAAGAAATGTGGATGTTTTAAGAGGGTGATGTGGAAAGGAAGCTTATTTGTAACATTAACAAGAAGCACACCACTTTTTTTATTTTCTGAGAAAAAGAAATTTAATACACTATGACAACAAGAAAAAAACTGATGATGTCAACAGATGAAAGGAAAATAAAAATTTAAGATACTGTCATGGTGAAAAATCCACAACATAATTGATAAACAGTACTAGGACCAGACAATGTGAAGATGTGATCACCTACAGAAGTGGGCATGATTATTGAAGAAGAAGACACATTTCTTGTTTAATTTTCCAGCAGTTTCATTCATCCTCTGTTTTAATATGACTGTTGAGGACTGCTTCATGGTGGGCAATCATCTTGCCTGGTTTATTTTTGGTTGGGATGATTGCACCATTTAGCATCCCAACAAGAGACACACTTAGGCGTATCGCATATAGGATGATGACGCGAAATACATAGTTACAAAACAGTGTGCCTGTGGCCTTCATTCCTAACGAACGTGTTTTGAAATATCCCAGCTTGGCCTCTGGTGCCTTTACAAACTGTTGCGATATCTCCTTGGCACACATTTTTTCCTGCAGACAGATCACAGCCCACTGACTTACATCACAACAAGATCACTCAAGAATCCGAGAATCCATCGTTGGTACTTGGTTCTTTAGGAATACTCCTTCCATATTGTCCTGATAACTGGAGTGGACAATATTATCGCCGACATTTTGTCACAGAATGTGAATAACATTTAGTTATTTCTTTACTTTACGATGTGATGTATCTATGAACTTCTTACTTGCGACAATTATTTGTAGTGACAAATTCTGCAATGGACAGTAGTTTATCTTGTGGTTTTCAAATTTAATACTATATTTATATGTGGTCTTGTTCTAGTTAAGCATTTACATATTCGCCTTAGATTGTACTTCGAGTGTGCATACACACTTGGTGTCGATTTTGTTATCTCCACCATACTCCAGCGTGACCCAGGTGTCCTGCTCAGGAACGAGGGGGGTAGCTGTTGAGGACTGCTTCATGGTGGGCAATCATCTTGCCTGGTTTATTTTCAGTCTGGATGATTGCACCATTTAGCATCCCAACTAGAGTCACACTTAGACGTATTGCGTATAGGATGATGACGCGAAATACATGGTTACAAAACAGTCTGCCTGTGGCCTTCGTGCCTAACAAACGTGTTTTGAAATATGTAGCTTGGCCACTAATTTATGTGTAGCAAAGTCTGCGTTATGCCCTTCGAGCCGATCAGTAGTGTATTTTGATTGATGTGGTTTTAACCACCCTACAGTGTGTAGTAACATTAAATATATCTTATAAAAGAGATTAAACGATTCGATAGACATCGAATGACATTGATAACTGCCATCGTGCCAGAGTAATCAATAATTGATGTGTTAGCAATAAAAATGTCATGGCAACCAAAGGAATATAAATATGAATTCAGAATTGAATCTAGGCTAGTAATGATTATGCAGACATAAATAAAATGTGAAATAATATAATGGAATAATGTCTAACGTGATGGCAGAAGAGTTAGAGAAATCTGCGAAGTATGATAACTGTAACTAATGCACAACTGTCTGTGCAAGTTTTTATGAAGTTGTTCAAAGTCTATTAACAGAGTAGCAGTGTGAAGTTACAATGTTTATTGCCATGAACTGTATTAGATAAATAAATGTAAACAGTCGTCGACAGTGGCGTTTTCTTCTTGATGGAATTTTTTATCCGTTGCAAGTATTGAAGGACTGTTACCATTATTTCTTGACCTTGATGTTGATGTTTAACATTTGACAATGAACGAAATCCTAATGCTACTTGGCGCAAGCTTATAAGAAGAATATAATAATTGAAATAACAATCTGAACGTAAAATAACCTAACACCGAAACGTGAAGAAACAAAGAATAGACTATTTAATGAACAATGATAAAGGCAATAATACTAACAGTCTTTAAGAATCTGACTGAGAGCCCAAGCTTCTAACAATGACTTATCTCACCTTTCACATCGCAGACCTGTATATCCCTCTTGACATGCAGTACACATCATACTATTTCTGCCTCCAATACATGATGGGCTAAAGCTGCAAAAGCAAGCAACATAAGATATAGTAATTACCTGAGCTATTTTATCATTCTGTGTAGTCTCTGAGAGCCTCTGAGAATACAAACCAAAATACTAGAATCACTGCTTCCTCAGGCACATCACAAGAAGTACGTAAAGTGAGGTTGTGCACAGAGCTGCAAATTCATCACGCAAAACAAACTGCTATAAAAAACTATCACTGTAAGAACATATCAAGTGCTTTGGCGCTGGCTTCCTGCACAGGGTGTGGCAGCAATGGTAGCCCCATTCTCCTTAAGAAGCATATGAGAAGAATTATGAGGAAAAATGATGAGGAAAAATGATGAAAAGATTGTTGATATAATGATGACAAGATTGTTGATATAATGATGACAAGATTGTTGATATAATGATGGCAAGATTGTTGATATAATGATGACAAGATTGTTGATATAATGATGACAAGACTGTTGATATAATGATGACAAGATTGTTGATATAATGATGACAAGATTGTTGATATAATGATAAGATTGTTGATATAATGATGACAAGATTGTTGATATAATGATGACAAGACTGTTGATATAATGATGACAAGATTGTTGATATAATGATGACAAGATTGTTGATATAATGATGACAAGATTGTTGATATAATGATGACAAGATTGTTGATATAATGATGACAAGATTGTTGATATAATGATGACAAGATGATATGATGACAAGATTGTTGATATAATGATGACAAGATTGTTGACATAATGATGACAAGATTGTTGATATAATGATGACAAGATTGTTGATATAGTGATGACAAGATTGATGATATAATGATGACAAGACTGTTGATATAATGATACAAGACTGATGATATAATGATGACAAGACTGTTGATATAATGATGATATAATGACAAGATGTTGTGAATAATGATGACAAGATTTTTTGATATCAAAATGATGACAAGATTGTTGATATAGCCTTAAATCTGGTTCGAGATTTTAAGATGCCACCGGAAAACAAATTCCCAAAGTATGGTTGTTGTAGAACACTGGAAAATTGATATTATGTTCATATTTTTCAGCGTTTTGGGTTAGTTACCAAATCGTGTAAAACTTTTTACCATGGCAACTAGTGATAGGACCACAAAAAATGCTTGTACATCTCGTCTAACGGCTGAATAGGCTAGAAACTTGTTTCAACAATTGACTGATAGATCTAGTGACGAGGACAAGAGTGAAAACGGTGTGCACATTGATTGAAATAGTGATTTTGATAGAGATGGGGTGCAAGCAGTTATAATTGTGAAAATATTGCAAATCCTCGGCCATCAGAGGGCCATTATATAGCAACAACCTCTATTAGAGTTACAAATGGTGCTTATTGTAATAGTATATTCATTTATCTTTAAAATGATGTGTAATTCATAAAAATCTGTAAACAATTACGAAAACTACAGCTTACTTTGTGCAAACACCTACAGGATGAAAATGGGAAAAAAATTTAATTCGGCCACAGTGTGTTTTTCAATTCGGTAGTTAATGTGTTAACAGCAAAAATAAAGAAGTAATGGTCATCTCAAAGAAAACGACTTCCCAAGAATTCCCTATCAAAGTAAATAGAACAGTTTTAAAACAGGTCAATGGATTCAAATACCTGGGCACATTAATAACAACGGATGGACGATGCATCTCAGAAGTGAAGAGCAGAATAGCTCAGGCAAAAACAGCATTGTATAATATAATTTATAAAATGAAGAGTATTTTATGCAACAACTCTTTGTCAATGGAAGTAAGAAAGAGAGTTATATAGAACCAATCATGATGTCCTGAAAGAGGCCAATGTGCAATGGAAACTTATTTCACAAAATAGAAAGAACCAGTCCACTTTTTTGGGCATGTTATGAGAAGAGGAAAGCTGGAATATATCGTAACAACAGGTAAGATTGATGGAAAAAGAGATAGGGGAAGACAAAGAGAGCAAATACTGGATAGTTTGACATCGTGGCATGGAAAGATGCCAGCAGCAGAATTGATAAATTGTGCTGCAGACAGGAAGTGGTGGAGAGACATTATTATCATTCGATTTGCTTTTGATAGGACTATTGATCTGTGTAAGTAATAGCTCTTTGTTTTAGAACATATCTAGAATGTCATATGATACACATGTTTATTTTATTGAAGCCATCCATTAGGTCAGAGTAATTTTTAGAACTGATTATTCCAACATTTTTTTAAAATACAACACTGGGTGCCTTTCAATCTCCAACCATTAGGTTAACTCATTCTTACCAACGAGCCATATGGTGCAACCAAGTTACCCTACAGATCTACCCACTGACGCTTGGTTCGCCCACTTAATCCAAGTTCTGGATTTGAACTAAAAATTAGAAAATAAGTGGCCATAGCTTGTTCAAATCATGCTAACACTTCCTGTGGACCACGTGTTTTGAACTGGTAGCGAAATAAGTATTCTGATGCTTAACTGTTGCATACTTTATCAATGAATGATGACATTAGGCAGTTTTTTTTACAAGTACCGTAGTCACATTCATAGAATCATAAACTATCAACGGATCAACTGCAATAGATTATTTCTGAATTAATTTTAGTGATATCGATAGCGGTAATTGCTTATTTTTGATTCCAAGAAGGACATTAAATAAATTTGATATTTTTTCATAATAAATTAATTAAATTGCGTGGGATAGGACTGCGTAAGTGAGATTCCAGTTAAGCAATATGTGACTTCACAAATAAAACCACAAAAATTAGAATTTTCATTTGTTTTTGATCAAACTTCTTGGATTAATTTTAAACTATATATACATTTCGATTCTCAGTTTTTTACTGCCAGCAAATCAAGCAGAGTTGAAATATTTACGTGTAAGTGCACAATTTTGATCATTTAAAAATTTTTTTTTAGGGTGTCTATACTTTGCAAGACATACAAAGAATTATTAGATCACATAAGAACTAAACATTGTTTCACAACATTCTTCAGCCAGTTTCCTAAAGTTTGATGCATAATACATACATCTGCCAAATGAATATAAAGGTCTACTGCCTGTTTTTAAAACATCACTTGTTGAAAAAATATGCCTCTATTTTGGGGCCTGGGTAAAACCGGAAAACTGCCTGGGTCAGAATGAATTAAAAGCCAGCTTATTAACCTTTCTGCACTATAGCTACTTAAAATAACTGATAAATTCTGTATAACCTTCCAATTTTGTTCTTTCATAGTTCGCCATGTTTCCACACAGCTTTGTCTCTTTCAACCATGTATCCTTTGGTTATATCAGTATCAGAAACACTTATCGTGGATAACACTCCACTGTGTTGCACCACTGCAGTGTGGATTTATAATAACAATAATAAGCTTGCTCCTCTAGGAGTATGACCACACAACAATGGCTGACATAAGTAATCAACACCTTTAACAGGAATTTCCCTTCATTACTAAGCACAACACACTCAGGCCTCACACGGCCAACAAACGCATGAAATACAATATAATCAAAACAGATGTTCTCAGTTAAGATTCAGTTTAGACAAATTGAAAGATCCAGAAATCACGGGAATCTTTGAGGCAACTGTTGGAGGAAAATTCGCAGCTCTCAACTTTTTGGAGGATGATATCAACTCAATCACAGAGAACATGAAAGACGTGCTCATTGAATCAGCAACAGAAATACTTGGTAAAAGAAAGAAAATAAACAAACCATGGGTTACAGATGAAATTCTGAAGTTATGTGATACACGGCGAGAAATGAAAAAGGTTAAGAAAGAGGTTCCTGAAGCAGCATGGCAATACAGTATGGTGAATAAAAATATTAGAAAGAAAATGAAACAGGCCAAAGAAAAATGGGTAGCTGATCAATGTGAGTCCATTAATACGGGGCTAATAAAAGGTAACAGCAAGGCAGTTTTTGACACATTAAGAAGACTATCAAAACCCCAACAGCCCAGGGTAACTGTCATAGAAGATAGCAATGGGGCTCTGCTCAATGAAAAAACAGCTGTAATGAGAAGGTGGACAGAATATTGTAAAGAATTATATAACTGTAAACTTGACACTGACTTAGGCATATTAAACAACATTAAGTGTGAAAACAGGGAACTCGGAAATGCAGCAATACTACGGGAAGAAGTGGAAGAGGCTATATGTTCGATGAAAGGAGGGAAGTCACCGGGTGTGGATAATATACCAGCAGAGCTCTTGAAATATGGAGGACCAGATATAGTAAAAATCATGACAACAATTTGCCAGAAGATATGGAGTACAAAAAAATGGCCAACAGAATGGACGCAGTCATTAGTAATACCGCTTCCAAAGAAAGGAAATCTAAAAATGTGCAAGAACTACAGAACCATTAGCCTTATTAGTCATCCAAGTAAGGTGATGTTAAGGATACTTTTGAACAGAATAAAACAGAAATCAGAAGAAATCTTGTCAGAGGAACAGGCTGGCTTTAGACCAAAAAGAAGTACCTCAGAACAAATCTTCAATATTAGATTACTGATCGAAAAAAACATCTCCAGCATCAACATGATTTATACCATAACTTCATCGATTTCACAAAAGCCTTCGATCGAGTCTGGCATGAAGGTTTATGGCAAATAATGAGAAAATTCAATTTTGATACCAACATTATAGATATCATTGAAGCACTATACAAGGACGCAAGCAGTGCTGTTTTTGCAAGCAATGACATTGGAGAATTTTTCAAAACAACTGTAGGAGTTCGCCAGGGATGTATCCTGTCACCAGTGCTCTTTAACATTTATCTAGAACATATTATGCAGGAGGCTCTCTACGATTATAAATCAACCATATCGATTGGAGGCCGACCTCTGTGTAATCTACGTTTTGCTGATGATATTGATCTGATAGCTGGAACAGAATCAGAACTTCAAGACCTTACCTCTAGACTGGAGAAAGTAACAAGAACATATGGGATGGAAATTAATATAGAAAAAAGCAAGATATTGGTGAATAGCCATAAGAAACATGTTCTGACCAACATTACGTTAAATGGGCAAACGTTAGAAGAAGTTAACACCTTTAAATATCTCGGGTCCACTATATGTAGTGATGGAAGATCAAATAAAGAAATCAAGACAAGACTTGAGATGGCCTCCGCTGCCATGACAAGGTTGAATGTGATCTGGAAAAGTAACATCAGTTTTCCTGTGAAGATCAAATTATACAAATCACTTGTATTATCTATTCTCTTGTATGGGTGTGAGGGCTGGACACTCACTGCAGATACGGAGCGAAGGATTCAGGCTTTCGAGCATAAATGTTTTAGAAGAATTTTGCGCATTTGCTATAAAGAGCACAAAACAAATGTCTATGTTAGAGAGAAGATAAACACCTATGCAGGCCATCAAGAACCACTTTTGTCAATAGTGAAACGTCGAAAACTTGCCTGGTTTGGGCATGTAACTCGTCATGACTCCCTTTCGAAAACGATCCTCCAGGGAACAGTCGAAGGTAAACGGAGAAGAGGAAGGCAAAGAAAATCCTGGGCTGATAACATCAAAGAATGGGCAGGACACGGTTTCTCCACACTTGTACGCATTGCTGAGAATAGAGAGCAGTGGAGGACCCTGTCTGCTGATGCTTCCACCATGGCACCCCTACGACCCATGACGGGTTATGGGTTGAGATGATGATGAGTGTAACTTGCCTTAACAGCTTAATCTATCAGCATCATACACCACAGTATGACTTAACTGAACAAACACTGCAATGACTATCGCTCACCATGAGCGGCAAAACTGTGACAATGGTACACTCAATTCATTGACAACTTATAAATCTACGACCTGTAACAAATACAATCTAGACACTACACTGTACTAGAATAACAACTTAATAATCCATCAGACCCAGAATATGGCAAGCACTTACAACAAATAGTCCATAACATGAACTTCACAGCTAACTCGCTGGCAAAAGGGAAATATCTGCATCCAACCCGGAAGCTGGCTAGATTCTCACTGGCTACTCTCGGCCTGATTTCGCGGCTTCCAGTAGTCACCTGACTCGCCGGTTTTGCTATACCCGGCGTTGCCCAGCTGACTTTTCGTACAAACGATGCACTGCGAAATAGCGCCGTGACAATCAGGATGGCTTTCATAAAGCACAAATTATTTCCAGATAATGTTCATGTAAATACCACTTTGTATTGTTCCTTTAGGTGTTGTTCTTTTTACTTCGAATTTTGGGTGTGGTATTTTCTTGTATATTTTCCCTCTAACATGTATACTGCCTCTTCTGCTTTCCGTAGACTTGTCTAATTTCCTCGTACAGCATAGTATTATGAATAGTTACCTTGCTCCAGATTGTGTATTAATGTCAATATTGCCTTCATTCCTCAGGAAATCTACCATTTTGCTGCCATCTGCTAAATATGGACCTGTGGTTATTGGCATATGTAGTCATTTTCTTCCACTTTGGATATTTTAGTTAATGCTTTCTTGTTCCAGAAAGTGCAGAAATGTGTTGTGATTAGAGTGCTCAGCAAATCACAGCAGACTTCTGAAGTCTTGGTAGTTTATTCAATAAGCTCAGTGAGATGATGGCACATGACACGAGGACTTGGCACGTGTTTATTGAAGGCCTATGCTCCTTGAGGAGCTAAAGGATATTAATAGTAAAGAGGACCGCAAAATTCAACTTTTTTTTCTCAAAAATTCAAGTACCTTCATGCCTTTTCTAAAGCTTTGCCAAGCCTTTTAAACTGCCGTTAGTCTTGACAGTTCCTACAGGCCCAATCATTTCAGTACATTTTAGACCGAGGCAGCCTCTAGACCTCTTGCACCTACTTCAACAGCCATGACTTTTGTTATGAACCCCTCATGTTTCAACTCTGTGATCACATCATTATATTTAGCCATTTCAATGTGTGTTGCTCATCTACTCTGGATTCAAATGACACTGTCAGCTCATCATTATAATCAGGAGTGACAATGAAGAGTGCAGCTTAATATCTGGTCATCTTTGAAACTTCCGAATTCTTCTTCTTCTTCATTCGTCCTTTCATCCTCAGACTTTTACATTAATGACTATAATAAAGGTAGTAGTCAGCTCAAGATTTCTGACATCTCCAAACAGTTTGTTGTGGAGAGAAATGGGTTGCTGCCATATGTCACTCTGTTCACTGTTGTACGTACGGCAGGACTGAAGCAGATGTTCGGCTGTCATGGGGCTGGTGCCACAGGAGCAGAGATCTGTTGGACCAATCCTGTACTTCCTAATAATTTTAAGGTAAGTCCCTTGCTTAGGTCTACTGCCATCTCCCAGTGATTTGCACTATCTCTTAGTTGGTAAGCTAATATTTATAATTTGTTTTTAAGAAACAACAATGACGATTTTCTGGGATATATGGAGAAATGTTACAAGAAATTTGGTTTGGTTTGGTTTTAAGGAACTCCATCAGTGCTCCTTAGATCACACAAGAAGGATCTTAGCACAGTGCATAAACTCATGTTACAGGAAACTAAGGAACAAATGAACTGTCTAATTTGTCTACTTTTAACCCTTGTGGAAAGTTACTCCTAATATAGTCTAGGAAATGTGTGATTGTAAATCATAACATGTTGTAAACAAACTCTCGAATATATTTTAGGAAAAACATTAAACTTGTACGACTTCATATCTCACTTACTTGTTGGATGGGACTGGCAGAGGACAAGCACAAGGTAAACAATCATCAACAGTTCCTCTTGTGGCAATCCCATAAAATCCGTCTGCACATTTTTCACACAAGTCTCCAGATGTGTTATGCTGGCATGCCTGAGAAAAAGACATGCAGAATGGATCAAATTGTCTTTTAATGAATGAGCTATGAAGAGCACTAGGCCAACACTACAACTGTCTTCCCCCTCCCCCTTGCGCAGTAAATCTGCACACAGCACATCATGTCTTGCAGGGGAGATTTTCATTACTAGAATAATAATAATAGCCCGCCTTTCAGCCATAACTGACTAAAGGAATGCACCCCTGAAATAACAGCCCTCAGCTGCCTTTTTTTCCCTGTTGTTCCTTTTGATGTTTTCTCCTCCCTTCTGCTTGCTGTGAGAGCTTCTTTTTGCCCAATCTGAGGTGGCACCATAGAGAGCATCACCATGTGGTGCAATTGGCAGCTTCATCCTCCCAAGTTGCTGGATTTATGTCCAGTGCCCTTGTTGAGGATTGTTGCATGGTCAGCGAGCATTTTGGGTTTGCCCCGATTCAGATGATCGCACCATGTAACACTCCTGCGGTATAGAATGAAATAGTTCGCGTGTGGCGAGGCATGACGCGTTAGACTTAGTTACGGACAGTCTTTTGTGTGGTCTTCGAGCCTTATGGCCGTGTTTCAAATGTGTGGCATGGCCACTTATCCAAAGTGTTTCGATTATGTGGCATGGCCACTTATCCAAGTGTATAACCGTCTGTGTTCGGGCTTTTAAGCCGATATAATAATATTCTTCTACAAGTTGTAATTATGTTACCCTGACGATTGATGGTTAACCTTCAAGGTTGGTTCAAGTATACCTTGTACAACACTATGTCAAGCTACTAATAATTGAAGTAATAAAACACTAACCGACAATAGGTATACACAAAGTTTAATGAAGAAACACTGATACTAAATTATAAAATTAATAAAGATAAACCCAATGTTGCAGCAGAAAGATACTCCGTGATGACAGAACAGATGAATATAGAATACACGAATTGAAATATAATATAAGCCCAATTATTGAAGCCTGAAAGTCTGCAACAGCCCTCATGTCTATCTTGCACAAATCTTTGAACCTCAGCTGAATATATCAACAGGATCAGATACTTTTCATCTTCCTGATTATAATGATAAGTACGCTGGGAGGACAACATTAGACAATCTTTGAGTGACCGAGGACTAGAATGGAACCAAGCCAGGAGGAAGACAGCCGATAGAATAGTATGGCGCTCTCTCTTACAAACCTCTACACCTCACGGTAGAAGAAGGAAGACTAAGTAAGTAGTAAGATTATAATGATGAGCTGACAGTGCCATTCAAAATCATCATCATCATATGAAGGTCGAATCTAAAAATGCAGACATCATTAAGGCTATAGGAATGGATTCATAATGAATGGTAAAAATAAAACAGATAACAAAACGTGCATAGGAACACAGTAGATTCTAAACTTACTAACCAAGGCATACTGCAACAATGAAAAATACACACTGCTCCAAAATAATGAAGTAAAACAAGGTAAATAAGAATAAAATAGATTAAAAACCACTTATACATTACATACACATATTACCTGGTCTATTTAAAAAAAACTTGTGAATACATTTTAGTAACGATTTCAAATATAGACTTACAGAACACTGTCCTGTCTCAGGGTGACAAATAAGACTGTGACCATGACACTGGCAGGGTCTGACATAACCAATGGTAGTTTCAGGATTATTTAGGTCAATCTCAGGATCAGGAGGTATAACTCTGTAATAACCAGGTCCTGGGTTCTTAAAACAAAAAAATTAGAGAAATGCAGACTTTGTAAACCAATGAATTTGTAGCACGTTCTTAACCACCCATTAAACAAGTAATCACTTAAGCATGTAATGGTTCAGCATCTTATAAGATATTGTTTGTCATATTAATCTCAAACATAAGTATTTTTTTCCCTCATCATGATCATCACTCTCTTTCTATGTTCCATAAGAAGCATGCCACCACTATTACACTGCAGGAATCCTACACCAAAACACTTCATTTGCTCTTGCAGTGGCAGTTTTTATAATCATTAAAGCAAATAAAGAATGAATAATTGGCAGGGAGGATAGTGTAATTTGTTAGTGTAATTTGCTTCCGTAGCTAGGCTGTGGTGCCATTAGGAAGGTCCTGGGTTCAATTCTTTGATAAGCCTCTCACTTCTGTTTTTTTTCTGCTGTCTAGATTTCTACTTCTTTATTTCTGATGAATGCCTGAAACATACATATATGCGTGTAATATTTATTTAGTTTTTATAATGTTTTGTTTAATATGATAAGGTTGCCAGCCCTATAATAAGCCACATATCAGCTGCCTCAAAATGCACTAGGAAGCAGGGTTGTAATTTGTCCCATCAAAGCCTCTGGAAGCCACTCTGGGTAATGGTGAAAGGCAAGTCATGAAGATAACTGCATTTCACTTAACTGCTATCTATTTGACAAACATTCAAGCTAAATTTCACAATGAAGCACTGGTTAATTATACCACCAGTTGTAGCAATCACAGACTTGAATCTTATTGAGCTGCACAAAGCTTAACTCACTGAAGCATCCATAACTTCAAAACTTAAGTAACAACAGTAAAAGGTACAAAAAAAAGCAGGATGACCATTGAAATGTCAACTTACAACACATTTTGGTGTAGCTGAAAAGTGATAAAATCAGACAAGAAAGGAACATCTTTTATGTCTTAGATAGAAGATAGGAGATATACATATCCTTTTTAATCCATTCATTCCCTCAAATGCTAAATTGTGTATTTTCTTTATTTGAAAGATTTACAAAGAATGGAATTTCTAAGGTGTAGTGAAGTAAGACAAGATAGTCTAAGCATTCATAATTTTACCTGACAAGATTCTCCACTGTATCTGTCTGGACACTGACACAATTCAACTCCTACAGCTAAATCTGTTGATGTGAAATTGAGACCTGGTGGCACAGCACGCTGAACGCTTATAGGGCCAAGTCTTCATGTAACAAGATGTAAGGAAGTGCAATAATTCATAATGTAAATAAATAAGAACATGATTTATAAGAACATGACTGTTGCAACTACACCCTCTCCCTCTTTGACTTTCTCTTTGACTATGTATATATCTGTAAGTGAGTGAAAGACAGTAGCTCAAATGTATTTAGTCTATATTTGCATAGCTGAGCTAATTTACCAACCTTTGTGTGCACGACTTTCACAACATATGAGAGCAGGTTTTAATCAGACAAAAAGTGCTTTAATTCTGTGTGTCTTAAGTTACTGTTAATGTTGCACAGGTTTGTTTAGAAATGGTGAGAGCTTAAGAAGTTTTTTACACATAATATTAGAAAAAAACCTCTGACAATATGTAGGCTAATACCTTCAGATAATAACAGCACAATGTAAACAATTTCTAGGTCAGATAATGTACGCTGTTTATACATTTTACAAGGCTGCAAACATAGTTATGCAGTCTGGTCTGCAGTACTTAGGCATAAGCACTATAAATGCTTGAGGTATTATGTCTGTCTTTTTGCACACCTTGCAATGGATCTGAGATGAAATGTAAAAAACCCACACATTGTATTATATCCACCAGAATCAGAGCATGACAGATATGTGAGATTACATAGCCCAGTAGGATGTCCAAGGCTAGCTTCCATACTTTATTATTTTATTGCAACTCAGAAAATTATTTTTTTTTAAATAATAACATTTGGCACAAAGCACAAAGAAAATAGTATTCAAAATAACCCATTTAAAATAAACAAACATATGGAGAAAATACAGCTTGGACCTTTTTGGGGAATACTAGTAAAAAAAGGAGAGGAAACACATACAATAACAGTAATGTACAAGTAAACTAAATAAGCACATAAGAAACGGTAAATAAATCTTTGGTCATTCCATGATGTACTGTGTTATCACACTTCCTGTTGAGATTGACACCTCCAAGTGTTTGGGTTGAATTAATTATCCTTGTTATGATTCATGGGTGTGGGCATCACCATTCCCCTTGATGCTGTTTGAGCATAAAGTAGTGGAAACACAATGGTGATAACAGAAAGGTTTATGCTGGTAACATCCAAAGGAAAAAAACTATTAGAAATAGTCCGGTAGATTTGTGGCTCTTGTCTTCACAATACAAAACCTTCTTACTATTTATTTTAGAACATGTAAATGTTCAATTCCAAATAGTGAAACTAGTTCTATTCTTGGTTGTGTTTTGCTCAGTTATCTCTCAGTGTCTGTGTGTGTTCGTGTGCATGTACCTGTGGGCATGTGTGTCTGTGTGTTTGAGTTTGCATGTAATACAGAATGTACAACAGTATATAACAGTAGAACATAATGCAAATTTACTAATTACACTGACAAACAACATTTTTCTTTCTTATATAAGAATAAGTGTTCTTAGGTCAGTTTCTTGCGCTGATTTCAAATTTGAAATCCGTTTATCTCTATCACGTCGGGTTCTTAAGATATTTGTGAATACATATATTTTTGGGAAACCGTTATTTGCTCCGTTTCATTTTTACTATATAACTTTTTAAAAATTAATAAAATGCAAAATAATTCTACTTTTTATACTACTAAAAGATGCATGGCATATGTTACGTTATATTTCAAATAGTTACTGTATTTTGAAATAATTCTGAGTGAAATATGGCTTCTAGAAGTTGTAGAAATTCGGCTGATCTGTTCTGTTACGTGTGCGGATATTTTACCGATCGTGTTCACCAGAAAAACTTTACACCATTGCTAAAGAAAGCATATGAACTTTATTTCGATTCGAAAGTTGATGATGCAAATAAATCTTGGAAGCCAAATGCAGTTTGTTTGACTTGTGCAAATACATTGGCTGGTTGGTTACGAAAATCGCCGAAGCATAAGTCGATGCCTTTTGGAGTGCCAGTAATATGGCGTGAACCGACAAATCACGCTACTGATTGTTACTTCTGCTTGACAAATATCTATGGTTTCACTTTTAAAACTAGAAAGTCTGTGGTTTATCCAAATATTGAATCGGTTTCGAAACCAGTGCCTCATGATCCAATCACGTGTCCGATCCCAGTTCCACCAGAACAATATCCGTTGGACGTGAATGAACCATCAGAAAGTGATAATTTACCTGCTTTAGAAACTAATTCTGACTCGGATTATGTACCGGTGAATGATGGTGTTCACTTAATTAACCATTCAGAACTTTCAGATCTAATACGTGATCTCGCTCTCACCAAAAGACAAGCGGAATTACTCGGTTCGCGACTCAAAGAATGGAATCTTTTAGCGCCCAATACTCCGATATCTAAATTTCGTCATAGACACAGAGAACTTGTTCAATACTTTGAGATGGATGATGACATTTGCTATTGCAAAGATGTAAAAGGTCTAATGGTGCACCTCGGTCATGAGCACATAGTCAACGAATGGCGACATTTTATCGACTCTTCCAAGACTAGTCTAAAAGCCGTGTTATTGCATAATGGAAATTTATTTTCATCAATTCCAGTCGCCTACTCTGTTCATATGAAAGAAACTTATGACAATATGGCTATACTTTTGGCAAAAATAAAGTACAATGACTACCAATGGCGGATTTGTGGAGACCTAAAGGTCATTGCAATTCTCACGGGCATGCAGACTGGGTATACTAAATTTTGTTGCTTCTTATCTGAATGGGACAGCCGCAACAGACAGGAACATTATGCAAGAAAGGTGTGGCCTATCAGGGATCGTATGCAGCTCGGGCATAAAAATGTAATACACGAGCCATTAGTTAACAAAGACAGCATCATTTTACCACCGTTACATATAAAGTTGGGGCTCATGAAGAATTTCGTAAAAGCGTTAGATAAAACGAGCAAAGCTTTCACTTATCTTCGATAAAAGTTTCCGCAAGTTAGCGATGCAAAGATAAAGGAAGGTATCTTTGTAGGACCTCAGATTAGGAAAGTTATTGCAGACAAACAATTCGAGAACTTGTTACATGGTAGTGAACTTCGCGCATGGATGGCATTCAAATCGATCGTCGATAACTTTTTGGGAAATCACAAATCTGTCGACTATGTGCATATTGTTAAGCAGTGCATAGATGCATACAGAATTATGGGCTGTAACATGTCCTTCAAAATCCAATTGCTCGATTCGCATCTTGACTTTTTCCCTGACAACCTTGGCGAAGTCAGCGATGAACATGGAGAACGATTCCATCAAGATATCGCCGTAATGGAGTCACGTTATCAAGGACGGTGGAGTGTGACCATGCTTGCCGATTATTGTTGGATGCTTCATCGCGATGTACCACATGCCATTCACCGACGAAAGTCGACTGCAAAGAAATTCAAGCCTACATAACTGTTATACTTCTTGTACAAATGATGTTGTAATACTGTATGCGTTGTTAAAAAACTTCAATTGCGTATTTCTAGAGATCCCGACCTGATAGAGAAAAACGGTTTGCAGATTTAAAAACAGCGCATTAAAATTGACCAGAAAAACATAGAAATGTTAGAGAAAGAAAAAAAAATTTTTTTTTTGTTAGTCAGTGTTATTTACCTCATGCAGTGGTATATCAAATGGAACTGGATTCATGGGCTCCAAGCTAGAGATGCCAGTATGTATTTGGATTCCATTTCCCACAATAGTAACCAGTGGAGCTTCACTCAGGGAGCCTGAGCTATGGGTTGAACCCTCAAAATAATGAACAAACTGAAGCTTGCCATTGTATGACAGAACCTGTGGATCCAAATTAAAGAAATAATCAAGACCAGTGATAGTAAAATAAAAATTATTTTGTTCTCAGTTTGGAGTCTATTCCTGACACGTGTATTCATGAAAAAGATTTCCTTTTCAGTTTTCAATGTAATCTCTTCACACAGCTAATAAAAAAAAAATTATAAAAATATTACACTCACATAAAGGTATGTTTTCAGGCACTCGTGAATAATAAAGAAGTAGAAAACTAAACAGAAAAACAACAGACGTGAGTGGCTTACCGGGGAATTGAACCCAGGACCCTCTGTGCGGCACCCCCACCTAGCTATGGAAGCAAATCACACTATCCTCTCTGCCAGCTAAGCACCACAATAATAGTGCTTCGATGACAGGGGTTATTAGTGCGACCCGCAACACATAACACCGGAAATTTACCTAGGGCATCCCAGCCTATGTGTTTAAAAAAATAAAAAGCTTGCCCTACACTGGTCAGATACCCTACAAAAAAATCACCCTGCTTACCATATCTTTGGGCAGCAAGTCAGAGAGTTGCCAGTACAGAGGTCTATCTAGTACATCATCAGGTACATGAGTGTTTGAGTCATTTATGACCAAGTGACCAAATTTTCTCAATAAAGGTTTGCCTTGCTCTCCATTCCTTACCAAAGAAGCAGTCTGATAGGGCAATTCAATCTAGAAAAGGAGATTCAAACTTTAAAAATATCTGAACATCTTGAAATGTACTAAAATACAGATAACTATTTCAGTACTGCAATGTACATCCATCAATACTTTTGAACTACTTAGCCACTGGTGCAGAAAATTTAATGAGACATACTGTTAATCCAACACTTAGTTATTTATAACAGGTAAATCATGCACTGCAAAACATTAAATATTAAACTTGTATCAAATATGCATACCCAGCTATTGACTTGGACTGTTGCAATGAAAACAGTACGTGAGGTCCCAAACAATCTATATCATACAGAGTACTATCACAAGACAGCTTCAAAATCAGGCTTGCTTGGAATGCAAAGGAATTCATGCAGCTCTCTCATGAATTCCAGGGCTAGAAATCTTACCAGGATCTGAAGCACCTCTAAGTGGTGCATCCTGCAAATAGTCAACCTTCGAGTGCCTGGCCAACAATTTATTGATCAATTAGCCACAACACAGTGGCCCACCATTACAATTCCCTCTGTGGTGAAACATGTTGAGAATCCAGCATTGCACACAATTGTGGGGCAATTACTTGAGCCTCCAGGCTTAATTCCAGCTTTTACCTGGCTGGCTGCATGCAAAAGGATCTAATAAGAAATTTGTGACAGGTGAGGGGAAATGGCTGGTGTGTGCAGGATGTGACAGGTGAGGGGAAATGGCTGGTGTGTGCAGGATATGACAATCTTTGGGCAAGCCTAGAACCAGAGCAAAGAATTATAGCCCTGCATATTTGGATAGACAAGACCTAGACAAGTGCCAGTGGAACAAGAGATGAGAAGGAGATGCTGACAATGGACAGGACACACACTGAGGAAACCTGTTAATAGCATTACAAGACATCCTGGTTCTGGAATGTCCAGGATATGAGAGGCAGAGGTAGACTTAAAAAACACACGAAGACGAGAACTGGAGACAGAATTGAAAATGATAAGGAAGATGTGGAAAGAACTTGAGATGATGGCACAGGACAGGAGGACCTTGTTTGTTGAAGGTCTATGCTTCCTGGGCAGCTAAAGGGTATTGATTGATTGATTGACTGATTGATTGATTGATATTTGAACAGCCCCATAGATGGCGGGGAAGATACCACCCCCTCCCAACTTCTGGCATGAAACTAGAAGTGCAGATCCTTTGGATGCATTCCAGGCCAGGATGGAATGCTCAGGAAAGAAACTGGAGCTCAGAACTCCAACTATTTTATTTTGAAAAATAAAATTTCAATAAATTTAATGACTCATTACAAGAATGCGTCCAAACAATCTTATTTGGAGAGTTCTTTCTCAATAACGAAGACAGAACTGAAGTAATTTCTGAAACATTAGGTAAAAATTTTCTGTAGAATCCTACAAGTGTCAGAATGGCAAAAAAGCCACAAAAGAGGCTAGATCTACAATGCAGATGATGGCAAGAATTCTTGAACTTGGCACAAGCTCAGCAGCCCTAGGTAAATAACAACAACAATCAGTCCTGCTTCAGAAACATATATCTAACTGTTCACTTATTTCTAATCACCACAATAGACAGTGCAGATAAGTACAAACTAAGACTGAGATTCTCAAACAAACCAAACTTCAATGTCAGTTAGAACATATTTCCTGGACAATACACTTCCTAATCTTGCTGAAATAAAATAAATGATTTCCTAATGTTGCCTGGCTGCATTAAATCACACTTTGGCTAAAAGTTATCCTTTAACATAATTTTGGCAGACAGTAAATGATTTTCTTCATCTGCGTATTAGCCAATATCAGATCATACGCGGATTTGTTTATTTATTGGAAAGCAACATCATATGATCATTCAAAAATCCTTAAAATGAGGGAAACAATATAAACACTAAAAAATAAGATTGGAGAGTATGCATATTGGAATACTGTGCTCAAAATACAATTTTCTAACCACAAATAAAAACTAAGTTGAGGGCTTACAATTGTACCCTCATACCTACATTTAGATAATTTTTGGCATGTAGAATATGAAATAATAAACTATTGAACTAATAGCATATACATTTATTTTCCTGAAATACGCAGATTTATAAAATCCACACTTTCAGCTAATTTTGTGCCTTTTTCTTCACTTCTTCAATTCAGGATGTATTAAGGTTTTAAAAAAATTAGATTTAGTGATGTTTCTTCACATGCTCATACTCACCATTGTCCATACAAAAGGTGCTTGCTGGCAGGATTGAGAACGGAGGAAGCAAAAACACTCTGTGCATCCCTTAGGATTATCTTTACTCAAGCTGAAAGTTCCTGGTCGACACTTGTCACATTTGGGTCCTTCAACATTTTTCTGCATTTGGAGTTGCGGCAAATAAATATACAAATGGTACATCTAAACATACATCATTACTGCACATTAAAGTAACCATCACCATTATTATTCACTATTTAAGAATACCCCTTTGCAGAAAATTCAACTCTTATAAGCTATTAGCATTTCCTACCAAGCATTACAAAAGCAGCAGCCTATAAAAAACAAAGTTTTCTTGACAAAGCTAGGCTTTTAAACTCTCAATTCCCAGTGCAAACAAAGCCTGACACTTATGACTCCACCATTCAGTGCTCCTTTTAACCTGCAGCATATATGTGTGCAGACGCATGTAGTTCCCACGGGTCTTTGTAAAGATAAAGAAAGAATAGGTCTACTGTGTCCTCAGGCACGTCATGCAAGATGGCTAATATGAGGCTGTGTATGGAGCTGGCCACCTCATCATGTAAAACAAAGTGCCACAGGAACCACCACTACAAGATCATGTGACTGTTTGGTGAAGGCTCCCTGCAAAGGACCACCTGCAGTGTTGGCTCAATGCTCAGTAAGGAGTGCAAAGGAAAATGATGATGATAAATATCTGAGTGTAAATTTAACACTCCAATCACATACAGCAAAAATATGCCCCTAAAGCTAAAAGGAGCAGCTGATGGAAGCAATTAAACTTATGACTGGCTATCTGAACATACAATCTCAGCTTCAAGTACTGCAGTTAAAGATTATTGATACATATGTTCATATTTAAACTTGTGAATGAAATGTTGATTATGAATGAAAATTTTACAGTCAGTTTACAAAATAATAAATTTAACATTCTCATCTAATACTGTCAAAAACTGTTAAATGTTAGTTAATACATAGTTACTTTTAGCACTATTTGTTATTCATGCAAGTAATGAGTTACATGTTAAGTCACCAGAATAATTTCTAAACTATGTTACTTTACATGCTGATCAGGTATTACTACTTTATTTTAACTACTGGTCTCTGAAAGCACAGAACGTTCACAGAAAAATTGTGAGAAACACAGGAATTCTAAAGACTGAAATATGTATCTAAACCTACAATTAGAAGTAGTTACTTGCACACAATTGTCTATCTAAGACCTCTTACTTTCCTTATGTCATTATAGCTACCACATGTAATTTAATTTAATAAAATTATCCAGGAAAAAAACTTCATACTCTTAAAGTGTCAGTCATGTCACCACATAGAACATAATTTTCTTCTGTGCTGATTACAACAATAAAAACAATGAATTAGACAGTCAAACCCAGCCCTGCAGACCTGAGTAGAACAGTCCCAATTATGATGGTTTGGCCATGTCTGCAGAATTGGAGAACATCGGTTACCACAACAAATCTAGGAAACAAAGAGCCAGGGATGCAGACCACCAGGACAACCCCGAGTTCGCTGGGAGGACAATATTAGACAATCTTTGAAGGACTAGATTAGAACCAGGCCAGGAGGAAGATGGCTGACAGGATAGTATGGCACTCTCTCTGGCAAATCTCTACACCCCAGGGTAGTAGAGAAACAACTAAGTAAGTAAGTAAGTAAGTAGACAGTCTTGCAGAAATACAAATGAAAACGAGTGATGAATTCAAACAAGTAAAAGTACAGTGGATCTGTATCTACTGTAATATACTGTATATGGACATGAGAAGGCAGATACACTTGCCAAAGAAGGAGGAAGGAAAATTTAAACAGAAGACAGGGCTACATATGAAGAGATAAAAACAGTAATCAGAAATAACTAGACAGAAAATGGCATAAGGAACACCCAGATTTCAATACTGCAGAGCTATACTATACATTACCAAAAAGAGACCAAGCGATAATTTTCAGACTAAGATCTGGCCATCGCAGACTCAAATACCATCTGTTCAACAAACTGAAATCAGACAAACATATGTGCCCATGTGGGGAGGACAAACAAACAGTAGAAATCGTACTCCAAAACTGTTGGCTCCATGAGAGAAGCAGGGTGGCAGTATGATCTTTTCCAACCCAATGGAGGGAGAAACTGTACAATGATGAGAGAAGCCTGAGACGAACTGCCAGCTTTATAAGAGAGAGATGTGGTTATTTGAGAGCGAACAACAAAGAAGAAGAAGAAGAAGCCACCCAAACACAGGTCACATGCTCCTCTCAGTGTCAATCATAACAATGGCAACTTGTACCACTTTTTTTAACCCAGAGAAGAAGGCAGATGAAAATATCAAATCAGCAAATAGCAGGATTCAGGAAGACTTACAAAGAATAGAAAAGTGAGGCTGCAAACATTTTACAAACTATACAAAGTCAGTCCCAATTAAATCACACGAGATTGGAGTTGCCTTACTGATACTTTTGTAACTCAATATGAAAAATGTGAAGCTGCAAACTTTTTACAAAGTATACAAAGTCAGTCCCAATTAAATCACACGAGATTGGAGTTGCCTTACTGATACTTTTGTAACTCAATATGAAAAATGCAGTTTACAGATGGTTATTAGCAACAACATGATTATGGCCACCACCACAATAACTGGTGAAGCTGACATGCAAGCATATGCTGTCAAATTATAACACTTTTTTATTTTAAATCAGCCATGTGCTTTCAAATAATAAATTTAAGAGTATTGTACTTCATTCATATTTGTATCGCATGCTCTGAATTTCCTCTGGCGGGTGATAATACAGAGATTATTATGCCAAATTTCATTTGACACAAAATGGCACAAAACTAGACTGACACTTTAAGAGTTACATCTCATTAAATTTTAAGTAATTTGAGTTACATCTTGTTAAATTTTAAGTAAGACTGATATGCAATTTTACTATTTGAAACATAAATTGCCTTATTTTAAACATTATAACTGTACACTATTTAAAACCCTTCATCTTGATCTAAAACTGATGACTGTTCACAACTTACCAGATTTTGAAATAATTAACAGCAATTTTATATTTAAAAAAGGACTATTACTTTTTCCAGATCACTGTTACCTTACAGAAGCACTGTCCCATGCCATCACACTCGCAAACACCACAAATACAGGTGTCATCTATGACACCAGACCTGTTACAAGCACACTGTCTGCAGTCAGGAAAATTATAGAAGCCATCTATGCAGTGGTCACAACTAAAACCCTGGTAACCCATCAAACAAGAGCACATGCCAGTTACAGTGTCACACTGGTGTGACTGTGAACCATTTGCACTGCAGTTACAAAGCTGAAAATGACAATACAATGTATATAGCACATTCACACTTGGAACCTCACAAGTGAAACATGTAGGTTAACTCTATCAGATTTGCCACCAGCACAAGTTATTTATGAATTATATTAATTTCAGGATACAGTGGAACCTAGCCGATCAAATGCTCTCTTAAATGACTTATCAAAATGGATAAACGGGAAGAGTTTTCTGTGGCAAAAGCAGATAGATATAAATAAGATTCATTAACGGTTATCTGCACACCAGATGGTCTTATATGGAATTCAGGCAGGAAATGGTGTTTTCAGTTCATATATTTTTTCCATTTTGTATTTCAAGTGCAGTTCTCACAAGCTGTTCCAAAAATGTCCTTATGTATGTATGACCATGTCTCCCAATACATCAGTGAAACCTTCTATTGTTTTGCCTTTTCCAGTCTGATTCTCCTTTTTTCAGCTAACTAAAACATCAGTGTAACACTGTGCTAGTCAAAGAATAAGATAAGGAAAAATTTGCTACCATTTATTACGTTTGTTTGGTTTTTCAGCAACAAAGTTTACTTCCAGTTCCTTGTTTGAAAGCAAAATTTGTATCTATGAATGAATATCATGTCTTATTTTTATACAGAATGCATTTATTCAAGCACATTAAAAAATTTTATCCGTAGCTTCATATTTCTATACATTACACATAATTTTCTGCATTACAAAAAAGAACAACCTATGTAATTAGGTGGCAAATCTGACTGTTATGGTTTAGTGTTATGTTAATCTCTTTTGGTGATGTATAACATGGGTAAGACATTTTAGTGCTACATGCAAGAATCAGTAGTTACACAATTCACATAAGCAATATGACTAACTATGAACTATACAAGAATCAGTAGGTAGACAATTCATGTAAGCAATGTGACTATGAACTAAATTAACTACCCTATTCAAACAGTCATCCAAGTATATTACAGGCAGCAAGTTTCATCAAAATAATCATCAGTACATTCACAAAATGAACAAGATTTCTCCTGAAGATACTGATTTACAAAGACTCCAAAAACTAAGCATTGAACAAATTAGTTAAATCATAAATATGTAATAGGTACAGCATAGGAGTTACAAAGCAAGTTAGATGTTTTAAGATTGATGTTTGTCGTGTTATACTTGTTTTAAATACTTATATGCATTAAGAGTTATGAAATCAATATTTTCTTCCACATGAGAAATGATGCCATAAACCAGAGGTTGTATCTTCATTTTCCTTTGTGCTCCGTGTACAGCATGGAGCCACTACTTCAGCCTCACTAAGTAGTCACATGCTCCAGAAGCTGTATCTTCATTTACCTTTGTGCTCCGTGTACAGCATGGAGCCACTACTTCAGCCTCACTAAGTAGTCACATGGTCCAGAAGCTGTGATTTTAATGGCCATTTGTTGTGCATAATGAGCTTACCAGCTGCATGCACAACCTCATATTAGTTACCATGTTTTTGTTTTGTTTTAACGTAAGCCCGCTATTACTCGAGGCAAAATCTCCGGTTAGTATATCTAACCTGAGTGATTTTACGTGAGTATCCTATTTTCCCAGTACGCTGACAGGTGTCCTCTTGCCATTCAGGCAGATACTCACCGTCTTTGGAGGGAGTCACCTTGTATGACAGACATGAGAGAGCAGTAGTTCTATTCTTCTTTGTCTCTTCAGAGGACCCCCCCCCCCCCTCCCCCGGGAACTATTCAGGGCAAGTCAGATGTTTACTGACAGAAAATGAACCAAGAGGAACTGCAGGTAGTTCTTTGTTTACTCGAGCTTCATTTACTTGAATTTGAACATATGAGCACTAAGTTTTATGCATTTTTGTTTTGTTTAAGCGTGCTACTTGATGTTACGCAACCCGATATTTTGACATTTTATAGAGTATTTTTCTGCAATGAAAGCAAGATGATGACAAAATCCACGTGACGTTGATTCTCGCATTTTCAGTCTTGCTGAGCAGATCTCAAACTAAGAGCTCTGAGTTTCGTCATTGTGCTAGTGTATGTCATATAGATTGAGCTAACAGATGCTAAATTGTGTAGATTTGATTGTCACTTAAATTTTATTAGTGAAAGCCATAAAATAACCATGACTTCTAAGCATGCAGCAAGTGACAGTGTAACTAACAGTGCTGGAAAACGTGCCAGAAAGTCCAAAACACTGGATCAAAAACTGGGTGCGATAACAGGCAATGAAAGTGATCAGTCAACTGCTGTGATAAGGAGTGCATTGCACTTAAGTGAAAGCACTTTATGCACCATTAGAGACAACAAGGTAATAATCAAGCATAGTATTAAATCAGACATTGTTATGTGCTGCTACTTCCACCTTTATGTGCAATAACGTAATGGAAAGGATGGAAAAGTTGAATAATTTGTCAATGTTAATTGCTGTACATGTACTTAATACGAATGGTATGCATTAATTAAATTGTTTATTATTAAATGTAGTTATTTTTATTATTATGTATGGCGTTAGTGAAACACTTCCCCTTACTTTACATGTGTTTGAATGAGAAAATCCTGTTCCATTTATGCGATTTCTGTTTACGTGAGGATCTTTCGTTTAAATTACGATGGTGTTCACTAATTTTATATTTTTAAAACCCTAAACTGGCAATTAATTTACTTGAAATGTGTCCAGAAATTCCTATAAACTGTGTTTCAGTGTCTGAACCAAATCAGAATAAAAACAGAGAAACTTAACTTCAACTTCACTTTATTTTGAATGATATTACAAACAAATTTGTTTCAAACATACATGACTGTTTACTAATTCAGCTAGCTTCATTAATTTTATCATCAATTTTAAGTTCTTTAACTCTTTCTATACCGGGCAGTTTTCCAGTTTTACCCAGGCCCCAAAATGGATGCATTTTTATCTACACGTGATGTTTTAAAAATAGGCAGTAGACATATATATCAATTCAGCAGGCATAAGTAATATGCATAAAACTTTAAGAAATGGGCTGAAGAATGTTGTGAAATGCAGTGAGTTATAATGTGGTGTAATTACTGTTTGTTATGTCTTGCAAGCTTTGGTATAGCTTTGCTATAGATACAATCACAGATTTATGCAACGATATATACAATACAGGATATATACCACACGACATGAAGACATCAGTTTTTATAACATTGCCCAAAAAACCAAATGCAACAGAATGTTAGACTTCAGAACAATCAGCCTGATGAGTCATGCAATTAAGATACTGCTCAAAATCATACAGGAAAGAATAAAAAGTAAGGTAGACAGCGAAATCCAAGAAGAACAGTTTGGTTTTAGACGGAACAGTGGAACAAGAGAGGCAATATTTTGCCTAAGAATATTAGCAGAAAAATATACAGAGGTCAAAAAAAGTATGTACATGTGCTTCATTGACTATAAGAAGGCTTTAGACAGAGTCCATCTTGAGAAAATAATTGAATGCCTCGTAGACATAGGTATTGATGGAAAAGATATAAGAATACTCAGTAACCTTTATTGGGAGCAAACTGCCACAGTAAGATCTGGAAGGAATTATTCATCATACATAGACATAAAAAGAGGTGTCAGGCAAGGTTGTGTGCTGTCCCCCTGCCTATTTAATTTATACACCGAAAAAATTTTCAAACAGATACAGGAAATACCAGGACTGACATCAGTGGAAGGTCAATAAACAACCTTAGATATGCAGATGATACCGTGTTGTTAGCTGAAAGCGAACAGGAGTTACAAGAACTAGTGAAGCAAGTGAACAGTATAAGTCATGAATATGGACTCAACATTAATATTGAGAAAACAAAAACTATGATAATTAGCAAAACAGACGATAAACCCACATTAAAGATAAGCGTAAATGGGAAAAATCCTGGAACAAGTCAAGAGCTACGTATATCTTGGTCATATAATAACAGAAGATGGCAGATGTGAAACAGAAATCAAGAATTGAATAGGAATGGCCAAAGCTACATTCAACAACATGAAACATATACTGACATCTAAACAGTTATCTCACAAATTAAAACCGAGAATCATAAAGTGTTATATATATTCTGCATTTCTGTATGGTGCAGAAACATGGACGATGAATAAGCATTTGGAAGAAAGAATTGAGGCTCTTGAAATGTGGATATATAGAAGAATGGGGCGTATCTCATGGAAAGAGATGAAAACAAATAAGGAGGTCCTAGAAAATCTAGGTATGAAAAGAGAACTAATGAGGGAGATCAAAGTTTGGCAGCTAAAATACTTTGGCCACATAAAAAGGCATAACACCTTGCAGAAGACCATAACAGAAGGGAGAGTTGAAGGCAAACGTGCAAGGGGAAGACAGTGCTATAAGTGGGAAGATAACATCAAGAGATGGACAGGAAAGAGTCTATCAGAGTGCACCCCCAAGACAAGAGACAGAAGACGTTGGAGATCCATTACAGCCAACCTTCGTTGTGGAGATGGCAACTGATGATGATGATGTCTTGCAAAGTGTAGAGACACGAAAAAGTAAAACAACAAATTATTTAAAATTGTGCAGTTACACTTGATTACTTCAGCTCTCCTTAAATCCTTCATAGTAAAACTCCAGAATAGAAACATATATTTAATGGAAAATTACTCCAAGAGGTTTAATTACAAACAAATGAAAATGAAAATTTTTATGTTTCTTTTTGGTGAAGTCACATATTGCTGAACTAGAATCCCACCAACCCAGTCCTCTCCCATGCAATTTCATTAATTTATTACTTAAAAATAAAATTCCAAGAAATTTGTTAAACATCCTTCGCGGAATTGAAAATAGGTTATTGTCGGTATAAATATCATTAAAATTCATTTAGAAATAATCTATTGCACTTCATCAGTTGACAATCTATTGTGCTTGATCAGCTGATAATCTATGACTGTTATGTCTGTGACTACACTGTTTGTAGAAAAACCTAATGACGTGACTAATTAATAAAAGTGCGCAAAAATTAAGTACCAGAATATATTTTTCACAACCAGTTTATAACACGAGGTCCACAGGAAGTATTTACATTATTTAAACAAGCTTATAGCCACTTATTTTCTAATTTTTCATTCAAATTTGGAATCGCATCGAGTTGGTGCACCATGCAGCCCACAGGCAGATCTGTACGATAATCTGGCACATAATGCGGCTCATGGGTTAGAATGAATTAAATGGGCTTAGCTGTTATACCAATATCTTCTTTCTTTACCTTCTTCTCAAGCTAACATAAAGGAATTTAACAGGGAGAGTTTATTACTTCTTTTGATACTATATACATATGATGTTTAGCTTGCTGTCATATTTTATTTTCTTTAAAATGTGTCACCCCATCAGTCCATTTCCTTGTAGATTATCATCTTTTCCTGAACCCCCAATTTTGATGCTAGAGTCTGTGAAGCAGTTTTATCAGTCTGCATCTCTCATGATAGATTCAAACCATCTAATCAGTCATCTTTTCATATGTTCCTTCAAATTGTTTATTTATTAAATCTGTTTTATTCTCCAGATTTGTTTATAAACAATTTAAATCTACTTCTGATTTGTTACACCTATCACAGATTCACCATAGCTGTGTCAGCCAGTTTCAAGACTAATATTTCAATACTTCAAAAACCTAACAAGCAACTCATTTTTTTTTTTTTTACATTAAATGCATGACATCATACTCTACCTTTGTTAAGAATCTTGCTTTCCCAAATAAAGAAAGACAAAAACATTGGTAATACTAAAACTGTAACCCGATTACTGATAGAGAAATATGTTACATTGCTGTTATATAAAACCTGGCACTTATATTGGTAATACTTAAACTGTAACCTAATTACTGATAGAGAAATATATTACATTGCTGTTATATAATATTTGGCACTTATATAGTACTTATTCATGTTACTTCTTGCACTTCTTTATCTTCCCACTTAAATGTGTATAAGAATGGCATTTTGACTACTGTAATTTAGTGTTGAATCAACTTACAACAAGGACATTAGTGTTAGACACAACATTTATTTTCCTACAATTTTTTAGATGATTTATAATCACATTTACACGTTTGAAAATACTGACAATATCAATGCCATGCAAGGTCGGGCATCACATCAATAACTCATTCCTTCTCACCTTGAGTTTACATTTCTTTGACTTCTCTTTGCCATTCTTATTATTTCCATTTTTTCTTCCATTTTTTTGTCCCTTCTTTCTGCCATTCTTGCGTCCTCTTCCATTATTTTTCTGATTTTTGGGCTTTCCATTCTAATAAAAACATTGTTTTTATATTTTTTAAAGTTATTTAAACCTTAGGACAAACCATAAACCATCTAAAAGTCATCTAAGCTATGTCAGAATTTAATATAGCATTAACGAAGAGTTAACAGGGACCAACAAATTAAATATGGAAAACATCACATTTGGACTGAGTTTAAATTTATGAAATGTTTCAATAAAAATACATGCCCACAGTCAACTTTCTATGTGGCAAAATGTCCTACTTTCTAACATTAACTCTGTTCTAAGATGACATTAAAATCTAAATGTTGTCTAACGAGTGCAGATTAACAAAATGTGGCTTCCCAAGTAGACATTAATTTTACTATGATATCTTTATTAAAGATTAAAATCAACTTGTCATATTACTGTGATATCTTGGGTACAAACATCTAATTGTGTTCTCTTCAGTACAAAAGAATCTAACTGTGATATTAAGATAAGAGACTGACATTTCACTGTGACATTCTTTGTAAGGACTAATACTATTCTTTTGTGTACTGAGGAGAAACAAATGCCTCATTGTGATACCTTCATCTGAACTTAGTATAACACTGCATCCTTGTGGTGTTCTGGATAACAACAAGGATCCAACTGTAGCGTGGGCAATAGCCTATAGTTTGACAAATCCATGGTCTTCTTCTGAAGTTTGCTCCAGTCTCTACCTTAGTATTATGACCATTTAAATTTTCCTCAAATGCCATGTAGGCAGACATGTCCTTTCAGAAATTTCAGTGTTGGATGCAATGTTGATACTTTATCATGGTTTTCCAGGCTGTATAAATCTTCTCTCTCTGTAATCCTCTACATTTTTCGTTCATAGATTTTGCCTTTTGTTGTACGTTCTAACTGTACTCAGACCTTCAAGTGATGCTGGTGTATCTCTTTCTGATCTTGGAGATGCATTTTTTTCTGCATGACCTGTTTTCAACCACATCGTATTTTTTTAAATTTTGTTTTAGTTCTTTCAAGAACCATTCAACTGTGGCATCCAGTGATCTTCTTGACTGTTCAGTGTCTACCATTTTTTCCAGTGACTGGAAACTGTAGAATGCACTGCAACCAGAGGTCATCTGACCATCAGAAAGATATAATAGGAAATCTTCCCTTCGAGAAGAAAACTGTGTCTGACTGCACAGGAATATTAATCACAACTGTAAAGTAACAAAGCTATTACTGATGACAATCAGCCATAACCAACCTAATATGGCTCAAATTATTGTAAAAGGAAAATAAAAAAAGAAGAAAGCACTGATAACATAAACATGAATTATTTATGGATGGATGAATGGATGATGAAAGAGTGACTTGCGCGGTGATTTGGATTAAAGTGAGGAAGAGTTGCGCAATTCGTCGACCTCACTCTCTCGCCTGGGTCCATCTCAATCCAGTGGCAAGACAAGTCAAGACGACTGGAGATGAAGTCAGGTGCAGTGGATGACCAGGGCTTTCTACGTGCCTCGCCGTGCTCCTTACGCTCCACAGCGCGTTGCTGGTAATCGCCGTCATGCCCGTTGAACCAACAGGTGGTTTCTTCCGCGCAGTCTATCGAATCCAGTCTTCGCATGCATGGGTAGGCAGACCCTAACTCACCGAAGGTTTATAACCATTCGGCTACCCTCACCTAGTTTAGCCGGCCTGTCAAAGCCGTTGTCCGGGGGTGGCCGCATAACTGCTCAGCCAATACAATGATCTTTCATTTCTGTGTTTCCCTTGTTAAATCTTAAATCTTTTTATTGTAGTTCCTTTCATCAGCTGTTTCATCTCAAGAGAAATCACCTCCTATGAGATAACCTGAAATTATCATACATTACCCCCTCCCACCGAAAAGAAAAACCTGCAGAGTCTCAGGGAACAAACTAACCTTACACTCACTCATCTGTAGTTGTCACCACTTTTATTATACCATTCTCAACAGAGCTTCAACATCCTACTGGCAGTAAACATAAAAAGAATCATCTTATAGTTCAGTGGCCTACCTTACAGCCACCATCCTTATCATGTCCCCACCCATTGGTAATGCAGATTTCACAGTTGGGGCCTTCAGTGTTGGGAGGGCATACACATTTTCCAGTAACAGGATCACAAATGTGTCCTTTCTTTTCACATGGCTCACAACCTTAAGATAATTTAAAACATTTTCATGAAACATGTTGTACTTGTACTCATCTATGGATCAAGTTATCTTTTCCCTCTTCAGATGATTTTTCTCATTCTTTTTTTTTCTCTAATTTAGAAAAAATATCCATTCAACCTCTGCTTAGGATATAGTTAATTCAAGATAATAATGTTTGTTTTCCAATATCTGAATATTGTATAATTTTGTGTCTCCAAGCAGTCCAAACAAAGTAAATCAAAAGAAGCATTCTGAGTTCAGCGATCAACCTAAGATCAAATACAACTGTTTACTTACAGTTATCCTTCATGGCTCATTTTACCAGAAACAGGACAGATATGCTAAACTATCACCATTTCACACAACATACCCAAGAAAATCCTTAGGACAAACCATAAACCATCTACAAGAGAGGCCCAATTTCTCCAAAGCAAAATGGAAACATAAACTATTGAGATCATAACTTGTTGCAGCTGCATCTGAGCTGGCCGAATTCTTTGATGAGAACAGGACGCCATCATAAGACCCATCGTATGCTAGACTCTAGAAGGTGTCTAGAAAGACAGACTGACATTAAAAACAGCTATAATAGAGTGTAGGGAGAGGAGCCACATCGAAAAGATAGCCAAGGACAAGGGCAGGTTGGAAAGAACTTGTGGTACTGCACACCAAGAATTGGAAATTGGAAAAAAACTGTCAATACAGATTTTTTCTTGGCTGTTGAAGTCAGAAGAGCTGCCACTTCATTGTTTTATTGTTTAAATATTACATTCATTTTCTCTCTCTTGTTCATTCTATATTCTTTTAAAAAAGACTCAGAACTGAACTTTTCCTTCCTTGCCTGGCAGACGTACTTATCATGTCATATAAAAAATTATCCAAGTATTATTTCAAGCAACCTAATATACTGCAAAAATCATTCAATACAAACACAAGATAATAGGTGGCCACAGTAAAACAAACATAACATATCATACTTGAAGTTAAACAAAGGTATGTTCCACAATACAGACAATTTAAGATTTTTTGAAGTCAAACAAAGGTATGTTCCACTATACAGACAATTTTAGATATTTTGAAGTTAACACATTAACTACCACGAGCCAGTGGGACCGGCTTTTGAAATTGTATCATTTGGACCGCGAGCCGCTCAGAGCGTTGATCCAATTTTAGTAATAAAACGAATGAAAAATGTACTGAAACACTTTCTGATCTGGTTCAAGATTTTAAGTTGCCACCAGAAAACAAATTCCCAAAGCATGGTTGTTGAAGAACACTGGAAAATTGATATTATTTATATTTTTGGGTTAGTTACCAAATTGTGTAAAACTGTTTACCATGGCAACTAGTGGTAGGACCACAAAAAATGCGTGTACATCTCGTCTAATGGCTGAATAGGCTAGAAACTTGTTTCAACAATTGACTGATAGATCTAGCGACGAGGACAAGAGTGAAAACGGTGTGCACATTGATTGAAATAGTGATTTTGATAGAGATGGGGCGCAAGCAGTTATAATTGTGAAAATATTGCAAGTCCTCGGCCGTCAGAGGGTCGTTAAATAGCAACAAACTCTATTAGAGTTACAAGTGGTGCTTATTGTAATAGTATTCATTTATCTTTAAACTGACGTGTAATTCATAAAAATATGTAAACAATTACGAAAACTACAGCTTACTTTGTGCAGACACCTACAGGATGAAAATGGGGAAAAAATTTAATTCGGCCACAGTGTGTTTTTCAATTCGGTAGTTAATGTGTTAAACAAAAAGGTATGTTCCACTAAACAGACAATTTAAGATATTTTGAAGTTAAACAAAGGTATGTTCCACTAAACAGACAATTTTAGATATTTTGAAGTCAAACAATGGTGTGTTCCAATATACAGACAATTTAAGATATTTCAAAGTAAAACAAAGGTATGTTCCACTATACAGATAATTTAAGATATTTTGAAGTTAAACAAAGGTATGTTCCACTAAACAGACAATTTTAGATATTTTGAAGTCAAATAAAGGTATGTTCCACTATACAGACAATTTAAGATATTATCAAGTGTAAAACAAAGGTATGTTCCACTGTACAGACAATTTTAGATATTTTGAAGTCAAACAAAGATATGTTTCACTATACAAGACAATTTTAGATATTTTGAAGGCTAGATTTAATATCAAAGGCATGTTCCACAATACAGACATTTTAAGATATTTTGAAGTCAAACAAAGGCATGTTTCACTATACAACTAATGTAACTTAAAAAACATTCTTCACCAGGGAAGACAGCATATAGAAACAAAGAAACAGATAAAATAAATCTAACATAAACCTTGGCTAAATGTACTGGAATTTGACAGTGAAGTCAATGGTACTTTTAATTATCAGTATAAAAATAATGTATGTCTTTGTTACGGTGTTATTTTTTAAATGATGGCGTCTGCTGGGGTTTACCCATGCGCAACGTTTAGGGGTCATTAATATTTATAGAATATGTCGATATTTTACGGTATAGTGAACGCGAAATATATGCGGAGATTATGACGCATTCGCGTTGGGAAGGTCACGCCGGGTGACTTGGTTACAGGGCCTTTGTTACGCTATCCGTCAAGCAAGAAGGTCGTGTCTTGTATTTCTTCCAAGGAAATAAGGCTGAGTATATAGCCTATATTTTATAGATGAATCGATGTAGACTTCAGGGTCAGTTCGGAAATTAATCTAAGCATGAGATTAATTAAATTAAACTAATAATGGAAGAAGAATCGTATTATGATTCAATTTGTAGATGTCAAGAACTCATGTGCTCATTTCTGGCTGTTGACTATAACAGCGCACGTATATAGCCACAATGTTCTTCTGACACATTGTTTTGACACGGACGGATACATACTGATATTATTTGGAATTCAAGTGTTACGCTGAATTGTACATGAAACCTTTGTGAATGTCGATTATCGTTTTGTATGAATCTTAATACATGTGGACTCTAAGCAGAAGGCTTGATCCTTTATTTACGTTTCGGGTTCGGTTCTACAACTGTTGGTGTTTACCTTTGTCAGCACGATAACTCTCCCACAAGGGAAATCAAATACTATAGACTATGCAAATCAGAACGTCGAAGGGATGTTCTGATGCCCAGAGCTAACCAGTCTAACCAACATTGCTATGTCTACAGAGTGACTTTATTATTCAATAATAATACCATAACGAAGGAAACGCAACACCAACCACACCACCACCACCGACCCGTCACAACTGGTGGCCATTAGTGGTTTTGGAATTTTTTCAGAAGAACGAACCACAAAAAAATGAGACATTTTTCCTTTCGAGCCAAAACGAACATTATTTGCATAAACACCGGTGACGTCATGCCCTTCACGACAGCATGAACGGTTGGAAAAGCCAGCAGCTGACAATGTCCATCAAAAAAATTTATTTGAAGCTGTCAAACATCAAAGGAAACCTATTGCTGACTTTCTCAATGATACAAACAAGCTCTAGAGTCCGTCGGCGAAGCATATAATGTACGATATTACCGCCAAAACAAGATAAGTCACTGATTTTAAAGGTTAAAATATTTCGTCCTGTTTGTCCAAATAATGCCATGTTCTTTTTTCGTTGTATCCATGTTAAATATTGTTCCTGTCCTTTTCATGTAGTGGGTATGGTTGGGCGGCGGTTCATAATGAATAAAATGGCTCTCAGGATGCCGATATTCATTCTGAATGTTCCTAAGGCTGTGAATTAATAGCACCTCGCGAAGAAAGCGTCGAATTATCGTTATCGGTGATCGGTTCGTTCGGACTTGCATTAATTCACTTTGCATGTTAGGTGTATAGTCATGTTATAACTGTTGTTTTCTGATGTATTTGGTTCTTATTTTTATTCATTTACAGTCCTATGTTCGTAATCTATCTTGTTATTCTGATCTAGCTATCTTTAATTTCATTTCAATGTATTGTATTAACGTCAAATGAGTCCTGTGACGTCATCATTCTTAGTGCCAAATATGTTCGTTTCCTTCAGTTAACCTTCACCCTTCTACATTTCCTGTTACTAAACTTGGTTTTATAATATCATTTATTTTTGTGAAAATGTCACTTTTGTATTGTGCTACTGTTCTGTACTCCTTGGTTAACCCATTGTATTGTTTGTATTCATTTCATCCTTCTATAATTTAATATTAATGCCATAATTTCTTCATTAATAATAGTGTAGATGAATATGATTAAATTTTTATCAGCTTTAATGAGGAATTAGGGACTTTGCACATATTTGCAGTGGTGGTCCTAGAAATGGGCAATGCACTTTATGCCTCATGATTAAGGCATAATATCTAATGATTAATTATTAAAACTTTATAACATATTAATACATATTTAATATAAATTAGTACACTTTCTCAGTACTATATTGTGAACTTAGTGACAATTAAGACTAATTATTTGGGGATAATACATATAATTATTAAATATTAATATTAAGCGCTTGATATAATTTCAGCAGCTTATATAACTAACTATCATAACTATTTATGATAGATATCAGTGAGTATATATATAATATTTTTACAAAATATTATAGATTGTGGAACTTATACATAACAATACAGTAATATTACAATTTCTTATATTAATTATTCATTCGTTGAGTAATTATAATTATCGACATAGATTATATTGTTGATTACAATACATAAGTAATTGAATACTTAAATAAATTAACTTCAAGATGCTTAACTTAGACTATTTTATTAAAAATGGTAAGGATTTTGGAAAAAAAAGGAGAACTTCTTGAGGCTTATGCATTGGCTGAATTTGCAAAATATAAGGCAGAAGAGGAGGAAAGGAAAGCTATTGCTAAGGCAGAGATGGAAGAACTTGAAAGAAAAGAGGCTGAAAAGAAAACTATTGCTAAAGCTATTGAAAGAGAGAGAAGAATTAAGACAAGAAGAAGAAAGAAAGATAGCAAGAGATGAAATCCTACGTATTGAAGAAGAGAATAAATTGAAACGACAAGAAATCATACTACAGCAAGAAATGGAATTGCAACGGCTTAAATTGGAAACAGCAAAACTTAATTCGCAGAGTGCTGCAGCAAGCCAAAATGATAATGCTCAATCTGGATCTTCATCCACCCGACTTAAGGGCAATTATTACTTTAAACTACCACCATTCAAGTTACACGTGGATGACCTATCATCGTGGCTGGCGCGCTTTGAGGATATATGTAAGGTCAATAACCTTGACAAAACTGCATGGGCACTTAAACTTAAGGAATTTCTGGATGGCGAACCTGCAAGTGCAGCACAAAACATTGATCCTACATTAGCCACAGACTATGAGGCCATTAAGACGTTGTTATTACGTCGTTTCCACTTGAACGAAGAGGCATGTAGATTACGTTTCAAAAGTTTATTGCCAGATAACAATAAAGATTTCACAGGTTTTATTGCTAACATACGCAATACTTTTAACAGATGGGTTGAACTGGCAGGTGTCAACAAATCTTACGACAAATTAGTTGATTTATTATTAAGGGATAAAGTATTATCTTCTGTCAGCCCACCATTCTTTGCTTATCTACAAGAAAGAAAACCAGAATCTATTGATGAGTTAGAAAAAATTTCTTTAAATTACTGCACAGCTCATCCGAATGCTAATATTTCTGGCTCGTTGATAAGAGAACCACTTCCTGTAGCCTCAATATGGCATATCATAATCATAACAAACCTAGAACACACAGTGTGGACAGAGGTAGGTTCAAAGGAAACTATGACTTTAATTTTCATAAGGGACAGAATAACTTTAACAATAACTTTAATAGAGGAAGACAACAAACCAGAAATTATTCACCTCAGTCAAGATACAACAGTAATCCACGTAACTCAAGTTATAATCGGTCATATCAATATAATAATGGTAACAATTGGAAGAATAGCGATAATTATAACTCGAGACATCGAGATAACAATTATAATAGACGTCAACGAGATAATTCAAATAATTATTCTCGTAATCGTTCTCATTCTCGTGGATCTTCACATTATAACCATAATACCGGGGCAGCAGTTACAAATGATATCACCCCTAAGGTTCAGGTTCCACCTAACGATAATACAATGAATTCTTCTGCTGCATGCTTTGCTATAAATTATAACGTGGCAAATAGTTGCCCACAATGCAATCTTATTTTTCAGAAGGCAAAGGAGACAGTGCTAAACTGCGGACACATTACACCAGAAGTAGGTCTTGCAGCCAACGATGGAACAGGCTCTCTGATTTTTAACAGAGGGATAGTAAATGGTTCTGTAGTTTCTGTATTGAGAGACTCGGGGTCCACAACCATTGGAGTGCGACAGTCGCTAGTACATCCTAGCTGTGCAACGGGGGAATATGTCCGTTGCATGACTTTTGGGGGAACTATTGAGTTTTACCCCACAGCTCTTGTCCATGTTAATACACCTTTCCTTTCAGGACAAGTTAAAGTATGCATGCTTCAGAATCCAATTGCAGATCTGATGTTGGGACGCATCCATGGTAGTAAGGATTGTTCCCCACAGGAAATTGAGGAATGGGAATTAAATAATGTGCAATCTTATTGCAATGCTAACGCTGTCATTGCAACAGCTACATTACGGGCCAACAAAATAAATACATGTGGCACAGTTTTCTCCAATTTCATTTCTCAGTAATAAGAACAAACCATTCTGGAAATCGATAAGGAGAAGGATAAGACTCTCCTACAGGATAAAAAGTATACTAAACTACCAGCCCATCCTAGGAAGATTAGAAAATCATTTCGAGGCAGATATACCTTTTCTCAAGAGAATGCCGCCAAGTCGGAAGATAGATGTTGGCGACAGGATCATATTAACAGTGATCTTAATAAAATTGTTGGAAATGGGAAAAGAAGGGATGTCCCGAACAAGGGTAATGATGGTGAAGTTCTTATGAACTTAACTAATAAAATTAGGACAAATAAATAAGTCAATCATTATGAGCCAGCGTCTCATAAGACTACCATATCCAAAAGATTAAATAGAAGAACTATTTATCACGTTAGTGACACTGATCCCACTTACATTGGAAGGGGTGCATATTATCGCACCGTGTTAGTGCGCAATCTGCCACAAGGTACCAGATGGCAGCACTTAGCAATTTCTTTAATGACACGGCAGACTTATGTTTGTACGGTTGTTGTCACCTACCAATGACAGGTATGGTGAGGCTATAGTTACATTTCGTAACAATAGAGATGCTCGAATGGTCATCGAGCATGATAATGGTGCTTACTTTAACCATCATTGTCTACGGTTACAATTAGTACCTAATGCTGCGTCACGCAGATAACATGCTATGGTAATACAATTGTCTCATATCATTGATGACTCATCATAGTCATTCATCATTTCTTTTCTTTACTGGTCCTTATAAGGTTACTGATAAAATTTCAGACATTGATTACGTCTTAGATATCAAGGGACACAGAAAGATATTCCATATTAATATGCTCAAGCAATTTCATACACGTCCTATACACTTACAGTCAATTTTTCATGAATTAGATGACAATACTGTATCTACTTGTCATTATTCTAATCTATCTGTTATACAGGAGGAAGAATCTTCTTTTTCCTGAAGTGCAGATGCCTTTACCTGTACTTACTGTCCAATCTACTGAATCTTGGCGTGATGTGACCATTTCTTCTACGGTTACACCGCAACAGCATCAACGCGTTGCTAATCTTCTACAATCTTTCCCAGATGTGTTAACTGATGTACCGGGTTGCACATCTGTAATTAGTCACGATATAATTCTGCATGATGATACACCAATTCGTGTTCATCCTTATTCTGTACCTCTACATTTTCTGAGTAAGACATCTCAGGAACTCGAACAGATGATATCATTAGGTATTATTGAGACTAGTACATCTCCATTTTCTTCTCCTTTAGTCATTGTCCGGAAAAAGGACAACAACATACGTTTATGTGTTGACTATAGGAAACTTAATGCGCAGACAGTACCGGATAGCGAACCACATCCTATCCTTGACGATTTACTTCCTCGTCTATCCAATGCTACACTTTTCACTAAAATTGACTTAACTAAAGGTTATTGGCAGATTCCACTAACCGAAAGAGCCAAATACTACACAGCATTCTCAACTCCACGAGGTCTTTACCAGTGGAACGTGATGCCTTTTGGGCTAATGAATGCTCCAGCTACCTTTATTCGCATGATGCGAAAAATTTTAGCAGGTAGATCAGATATAATTACCTATATTGACGACATATGTTTGTTTAGTTCATCATTTGAGGAACATTTTTTGGGTCTTAAATCAGTTTTGGAAATATTGCGGGATAACCATTTAACCGCTAAACCAACTAAAATTCAAATAGCGTGTAATGAGATAACATTCCTGGGGCACATTATTGGATCGGGACGTATCCAAACAATTCCCAGTACAGTTTCTAAAATATTAAATTTATCTGTTCCTCAAACGAAGAAACAGGTTAGGAGTCTGTTAGGTTTAATCCAATACTATAGCAGATTTGTACCTCACCTATCATCCATCACGGCTGTCCTGTCTTCGTTACTAAAGAAGAACATGCCTTTAAGGATAAATTGGACCGACGAATGTGACAAAACTTTTCGCGCTATCTTAAAAATATTTTCATGCCCACCTGTTTTAAGATTACCAGATGCTTCTAAAAAGTTTGTTCTACGTACAGATGCGAGTAATTACGGACTCGGGGCATGTCTACTGCAATATCATGATGATGTCCTTCACCCCGTAATGTATATCTCACGCAAACTGAAACCTCCGGAGATGAAATATTCCACTGTGGATCGAGAATTGCTCTCCGTAATCTGGGCAATTACCAAGTTAGAGAAATTCTTACTGGGATCTCCATTTCTGATCCAGACTGATCAGAAATCAGTGGCAGCATTACGTCGCTCAAACCATAAAAGTGCTAAACTTGCACGATTTGCTATTACGTTGCAACCCTACGAATTCGAGATACAGTCGATACCTGGAACTGAAAACGTCATAGCCGACACGTTGTCCAGACATCCTACGGATTCTGAATGAATATTACAATTGCAAGAACATTTTCTGACTAGTCAAGCATTACATTTGCAATGAACGGTATTGATATCAAGTCAGAATATACAACAATTCAGTTGGACTTCCTACCTAAATAAGGACATTTCGAAATAAACTATTGTGATCAAAATATCAAGTTTTACGGATCGTTTGAAAATTTGAACTTCAATTCCACTTTGAGTATCACTCATTTCGATTGAAAACTGTTAAAAAGGAACAATCTCTGATGTAGAAAGGACAGATACGTTGATGACTTAGTCAATTAACTTTCAAAGTTTAATAAAGGAACTAACGATGAATGGATCATCAAATCATAATTTGATAATATGAACCTTGTGTCTTAATGAACTTTCATACAATTCAACAGGAGGTAACAACGATTGGATCTTCATGTCCAATATTATTAAATTTTCTAGTTATTAAATTAGTATATAATAGATAATAAAGTCAAAGTGTGATGAAATAAAAAAATAAAATATACTAAGAAAAGATGAAACAAAAGAATATCACACCAATTAAACCTTTTAATTAGTGTAATTATTAAGGTAATAGATATTACATTATGACATTTCATATATATAGTTAAAATGTATGAATTTTTTCTGCTCTTTTCTTCTGATTGCGTTAATTTAATTAGGTATCTATCCTTACACTTCATTTTCACACGCATTCTAATTTAATGTATACTTTAATATTGGGTTTTCAATTGTCCGTACTTATCAATTTTTATTTCTTTTACTCTCTTATACTATTTCTCATTTTCCTCTATTAGATATTAATTAGTTAGTACCATACTTACATACTATAATTAATTATTTTAATTTTAGTTAGTTAGAATAATTTTAATAACACCTCACATTATTAGTTAGTCTATACATACAACAAATTAATTAGTTAATTAGTTAGTGACAGTGACATTTCCTTGTTTAATATAAGGTATATGTATGATATGACGTTGATTTTATTATATAATATATTACTGACATGACCGCGACACTGTTCTAGATAGAACATCGTAGGTCATACGTCGGGTTTTGTTAAATTTTTGATAATTTGATTAATATTGTTCAAAAAAAAAATCTATTTCATAGATTTTTTTTTGCCCCCGTCTGACAGGAAATCTGTTACGGTGTTATTTTTTAAATGATGGCGTCTGCTGGGGTTTACCCATGCGCAACGTTTAGGGGTCATTAATATTTATAGAATATGTCGATATTTTACGGTATAGTGAACGCGAAATATATGCGGAGATTATGACGCATTCGCGTTGGGAAGGTCACGCCGGGTGACTTGGTTACAGGGCCTTTGTTACGCTATCCGTCAAGCAAGAAGGTCGTGTCTTGTATTTCTTCCAAGGAAATAAGGCTGAGTATATAGCCTATATTTTATAGATGAATCGATGTAGACTTCAGGGTCAGTTCGGAAATTAATCTAAGCATGAGATTAATTAAATTAAACTAATAATGGAAGAAGAATCGTATTATGATTCAATTTGTAGATGTCAAGAACTCATGTGCTCATTTCTGGCTGTTGACTATAACAGCGCACGTATATAGCCACGATGTTCTTCTGACACATTGTTTTTGACACGGACGGATACATACTGATATTATTTGGAATTCAAGTGTTACGCTGAATTGTACATGAAACCTTTGTGAATGTCGATTATCGTTTTGTATGAATCTTAATACATGTGGACTCTAAGCAGAAGGCTTGATCCTTTATTTACGTTTCGGGTTCGGTTCTACAACTGTTGGTGTTTACCTTTGTCAGCACGATAACTCTCCCACAAGGGAAATCAAATACTATAGACTATGCAAATCAGAACGTCGAAGGGATGTTCTGATGCCCAGAGCTAACCAGTCTAACCAACATTGCTATGTCTACAGAGTGACTTTATTATTCAATAATAATACCATAACGAAGGAAACGCAACAACACCAACACACCACCACCACCGACCCGTCACAACTGGTGGCCATTAGTGGTTTTGGAATTTTTTCAAAAGAACGAACCACAAAAAAATGAGACATTTTTCCTTTCGAGCCGAAACGAACATTATTTGCATAAACACCGGTGACGTCATGACCTTGACGACAGATGAACGGTTGGAAAAGCCAGCAGCTGACAATGTCCATCAAAAAAATTTTATTTGAAGCTTTCAAACATCAAATGGAACCTATTGCTGACTTTCTCAATGATACAAACAAGCTCTAGAGTCCGTCGGCGAAGCATATAATGTACGATATTACCGCCAAAACAAGATAAGTCACTGATTTTAAAGGTTAAAATATTTCGTCCTGTTTGTCCAAATAATGCCATGTTCTTTTTTCTATGTATCCATGTTAAATATTGTTTCTGTCCGTTTTTCATGTAGCGGGTATGGTTGGGCGGCGGTTCATAATGAATAAAATGGCTCTCAGGATGCCGATATTCATTCTGAATGTTCCTAAGGCTGTGAATTAATAGCACCTCGCGAAGAAAGCGTCGAATTATCGTTATCGGTGATCGGTTCGTTCGGACTTGCATTAATTCACTTTGCATGTTAGGTGTATAGTCATGTTATAACTGTTGTTTTCTGATGTATTTGGTTCTTATTTTTATTCATTTACAGTCCTATGTTCGTAATCTATCTTGTTATTCTGATCTAGCTATCTTTAATTTCATTTCAATGTATTGTATTAACGTCAAATGAGTCCTGTGACGTCATCATTCTTAGTGCCAAATATGTTCGTTTCCTTCAGTTAACCTTCACCCTTCTACATTTCCTGTTACTAAACTTGGTTTTATAATATCATTTATTTTTGTGAAAATGTCACTTTTGTATTGTGCTACTGTTCTGTACTCCTTGGTTAACCCATTGTATTGTTTGTATTCATTTCATCCTTCTATAATTTAATATTAATGCCATAATTTCTTCATTAATAATAGTGTAGATGAATATGATTAAATTTTTATCAGCTTTAATGAGGAATTAGGGACTTTGCACATATTTGCAGTGGTGGTCCTAGAAATGGGCAATGCACTTTATGCCTCATGATTAAGGCATAATATCTAATGATTAATTATTAAAACTTTATAACATATTAATACATATTTAATATAAATTAGTACACTTTCTCAGTACTATATTGTGAACTTAGTGACAATTAAGACTAATTATTTGGGGATAATACATATAATTATTAAATATTAATATTAAGCGCTTGATATAATTTCAGCAGCTTATATAACTAACTATCATAACTATTTATGATAGATATCAGTGAGTATATATATATAATATTTTTACAAAATATTATAGATTGTGGAACTTATACATAACAATACAGTAATATTACAATTTCTTATATTAATTATTCATTCGTTGAGTAATTATAATTATCGACATAGATTATATTGTTGATTACAATACATAAGTAATTGAATACTTAAATAAATTAACTTCAAGATGCTTAACTTGGACTATTTCATTAAAAATGGAAAGGATTTTGTAAAAAAAGGGAGAGAACTCCTTGATTTGCTTATGCATTGGCTGAATTTGCAAAATATAAGGCAGAAGAGGAGGAAAGGAAAGCTATTGCTAAGGCAGAGATGGAAGAACTTGAAAGAAAAGAGGCTGAAAAGAAAACTATTGCTAAAGCAGAGAGAGAAGAATTAAGACAAGAAGAAGAAAGAAAGATAGCAAGAGATGAAATCCTACGGATTGAAGAAGAGAATAAATTGAAACGACAAGAAATCATACTACAGCAAGAAATGGAATTGCAACGGCTTAAATTGGAAACAGCAAAACTTAATTCGCAGAGTGCTGCAGCAAGCCAAAATGATAATGCTCAATCTGGATCTTCATCCACCCGACTTAAGGGCAATTATTACTTTAAACTACCACCATTCAAGTTACACGTGGATGACCTATCATCGTGGCTGGCGCGCTTTGAGGATATATGTAAGGTCAATAACCTTGACAAAACTGCATGGGCACTTAAACTTAAGGAATTTCTGGATGGCGAACCTGCAAGTGCAGCACAAAACATTGATCCTACATTAGCCACAGACTATGAGGCCATTAAGACGTTGTTATTACGTCGTTTCCACTTGAACGAAGAGGCATGTAGATTACGTTTCAAAAGTTTATTGCCAGATAACAATAAAGATTTCACAGGTTTTATTGCTAACATACGCAATACTTTTAACAGATGGGTTGAACTGGCAGGTGTCAACAAATCTTACGACAAATTAGTTGATTTATTATTAAGGGATAAAGTATTATCTTCTGTCAGCCCACCATTCTTTGCTTATCTACAAGAAAGAAAACCAGAATCTATTGATGAGTTAGAAAAAATTTCTTTAAATTACTGCACAGCTCATCCGAATGCTAATATTTCTGGCTCGTTGATAAGAGAACCACTTCCTGTAGCCTCCAATATGGCATATCATAATCATAACAAACCTAGAACACACAGTGTGGACAGAGGTAGGTTCAAAGGAAACTATGACATTAATTTTCATAAGGGACAGAATAACTTTAACAATAACTTTAATAGAGGAAGACAACAAACCAGAAATTATTCACCTCAGTCAAGATACAACAGTAATCCACGTAACTCAAGTTATAATCGGTCATATCAATATAATAATGGTAACAATTGGAAGAATAGCGATAATTATAACTCGAGACATCGAGAGATAACAATTATAATAGACGTCAACGAGATAATTCAAATAATTATTCTCGTAATCGTTCTCATTCTCGTGGATCTTCACATTATAACCATAATACCGGGGCAGCAGTTACAAATGATATCACCCCTAAGGTTCAGGTTCCACCTAACGATAATACAATGAATTCTTCTGCTGCATGCTTTGCTATAAATTATAACGTGGCAAATAGTTGCCCACAATGCAATCTTATTTTTCAGAAGGCAAAGGAGACAGTGCTAAACTGCGGACACATTACACCAGAAGTAGGTCTTGCAGCCAATGATGGAACAGGCTCTCTGATTTTTAACAGAGGGATAGTAAATGGTTCTGTAGTTTCTGTATTGAGAGACTCGGGGTCCACAACCATTGGAGTGCGACAGTCGCTAGTACATCCTAGCTGTGCAACGGGGGAATATGTCCGTTGCATGACTTTTGGGGGAACTATTGAGTTTTACCCCACAGCTCTTGTCCATGTTAATACACCTTTCTTTTCAGGACAAGTTAAAGTATGCATGCTTCAGAATCCAATTGCAGATCTGATGTTGGGACGCATCCATGGTAGTAAGGATTGTTCCCCACAGGAAATTGAGGAATGGGAATTAAATAATGTGCAATCTTATTGCAATGCTAACGCTGTCATTGCAACAGCTACATTACGGGCCAACAAAATAAATACATGTGGCACAGTTTTCTCCAATTTCATTCTCAGTACCATTCTGGAAATCGATAAGGAGAAGGATAAGACTCTCCTACAGGATAAAAAGTATACTAAACTACCAGTCCATCCTAGGAAGATTAGAAAATCATTTCGAGGCAGATATACCTTTTCTCAAGAGAATGCCGCCAAGTCGGAAGATAGATGTTGGCGACAGGATCATATTAACAGTGATCTTAATAAAATTGTTGAAAATGGGAAAAGAAGGGATGTCCCGAACAAGGGTAATGATGGTGAAGTTCTTATGAACTTAACTAATAAAATTAGGACAAATAAATATGTCAATCATTATGAGACATCATCTCATAAGACTACCATATCCAAAAGATTAAATAGAAGAACTATTTATCACGTTAGTGACACTGATCCCACTTACATTGGGAAGGGTGCATATTCTCGCACCGTGTTAGTGCGCAATCTGCCACAAGGTACCAGATGGCAGGCACTTAGCAATTTCTTTAATGACACGGCAGACGTTATGTTTGTACGGTTGTTGTCACCTACCAATGACAGGTATGGTGAAGCTATAGTTACATTTCGTAACAATAGAGATGCTCGAATGGTCATCGAGCATGATAATGGTGCTTACTTTAACCATCATTGTCTACGGTTACAATTAGTACCTAATGCTGCGTCACGCAGATAACATGCTATGGTAATACAATTGTCTCATATCATTGATGACTCATCATAGTCATTCATCATCATTTTTTTCTTTACTGGTCCTTATAAGGTTACTGATAAAATTTCAGACGTTGATTACGTCTTAGATATCAAGGGACACAGAAAGATATTCCATATTAATATGCTCAAGCAATTTCATACACGTCCTATACACTTACAATCAATTTTTCATGAATTAGATGACAATACTGTATCTACTTGTCATTATTCTAATTTATCTGTTATACAAGAGGAAGAATCTTCTTTTCCTGAAGTGCAGATGCCTTTACCTGTACTTACTGTCCAATCTACTGAATCTTGGCGTGATGTGACCATTTCTTCTACGGTTACACCGCAACAGCATCAACGCGTTGCTAATCTTCTACAATCTTTCCCAGATGTGTTAACTGATGTACCGGGTTGCACATCTGTAATTAGTCACGATATAATTCTGAATGATGATACACCAATTCGTGTTCATCCTTATTCTGTACCTCTACATTTTCTGAGTAAGACATCTCAGGAACTCGAACAGATGATATCATTAGGTATTATTGAGACTAGTACATCTCCATTTTCTTCTCCTTTAGTCATTGTCCGGAAAAAGGACAACAACATACGTTTATGTGTTGACTATAGGAAACTTAATGCGCAGACAGTACCGGATAGCGAACCACATCCTATCCTTGACGATTTACTTCCTCGTCTATCCAATGCTACACTTTTCACTAAAATTGACTTAACTAAAGGTTATTGGCAGATTCCACTAACCGAAAGAGCCAAATACTACACAGCATTCTCAACTCCACGAGGTCTTTACCAGTGGAACGTGATGCCTTTTGGGCTAATGAATGCTCCAGCTACCTTTATTCGCATGATGCGAAAAAATTTTAGCAGGTAGATCAGATATAATTACCTATATTGACGACATATGTTTGTTTAGTTCATCATTTGAGGAACATTTTTTGGGTCTTAAATCAGTTTTGGAAATATTGCGGGATAACCATTTAACCGCTAAACCAACTAAAATTCAAATAGCGTGTAATGAGATAACATTCCTGGGGCACATTATTGGATCGGGACGTATCCAAACAATTCCCAGTACAGTTTCTAAAATATTAAATTTATCTGTTCCTCAAACGAAGAAACAGGTTAGGAGTCTGTTAGGTTTAATCCAATACTATAGCAGATTTGTACCTCACCTATCATCCATCACGGCTGTCCTGTCTTCGTTACTAAAGAAGAACATGCCTTTAAGGATAAATTGGACCGACGAATGTGACAAAACTTTTCGCACTATCTTAAAAATATTTTCATGCCCACCTGTTTTAAGATTACCAGATGCTTCTAAAAAGTTTGTTCTACGTACAGATGCGAGTAATTACGGACTCGGGGCATGTCTACTGCAATATCATGATGATGTCCTTCACCCCGTAATGTATATCTCACGCAAACTGAAACCTCCGGAGATGAAATATTCCACTGTGGATCGAGAATTGCTCTCCGTAATCTGGGCAATTACCAAGTTAGAGAAATTCTTACTGGGATCTCCATTTCTGATCCAGACTGATCAGAAATCAGTGGCAGCATTACGTCGCTCAAACCATAAAAGTGCTAAACTTGCACGATTTGCTATTACGTTGCAACCCTACGAATTCGAGATACAGTCGATACCTGGAACTGAAAACGTCATAGCCGACACGTTGTCCAGACATCCTACGGATTCTGAATGAATACTACAATTTCGAAAAAAAATTTCTGACTAGTCAAGCATTACATTTGCAATGAACGGTATTGATATCAAGTCAGAATATACAACAATTCAGTTGGACTTCCTACCTAAATAAGGACATTTCGAAATAAACTATTGTAATCAAAATATCAAGTTTTACGGATCGTTTGAAAATTTGAACTTCAATTCCACTATGAGTATCACTCATTTCGATTGAAAACTGTTAAAAAGGAACAATCTCTGATGAAGAAGGGACAGATACGTTGATGACTTAGTCAATTAACTTTCAAAAAGTTTAATAAAGGAACTAACGATGAATGGATCATCAAATCATAATTTGATAATATGAACCTTGTGTCTTAATGAACTTTCATACAATTCAACAGGAGGTAACAACGATTGGATCTTCATGTCCAATATTATTAAATTTTCTAGTTATTAAATTAGTATATAATAGATAATAAAGTCAAAGTGTGATGAAATAAAAAAATAAAATATACTAAGAAAAGATGAAACAAAAGAATATCACACCAATTAAACCTTTTAATTAGTGTAATTATTAAGGTAATAGATATTACATTATGACATTTCATATATATAGTTAAAATGTATGAATTTTTTCTGCTCTTTTCTTCTGATTGCGTTAATTTAATTAGGTATCTATCCTTACACTTCATTTTCACACGCATTCTAATTTAATGTATACTTTAATATTGGGTTTTCAATTGTCCGTACTTATCAATTTTATTTCTTTTACTCTCTTATACTATTTCTCATTTTCCTCTATTAGATATTAATTAGCTAGTACCATACGTACATACTATAATTAATTATTTTAATTTTAGTTAGTTAGAATAATTTTAATAACACCTCACATTATTAGTTAGTCTATACATACAACAAATTAATTAGTTAATTAGTTAGTGACAGTGACATTTCCTTGTTTAATATAAGGTATATGTATGATATGACGTTGATTTTATTATAATATATTACTGACATGACCGCGACACTGTTCTAGATAGAACATCGTAGGTCATACGTCGGGTTTTGTTAAATTTTTGATAATTTGATTAATATTGTTCAAAAAAAAAAAAATCTATTTCATAGATTTTTTTTTTGCCCCCGTCTGACAGGAAATCTGTTACGGTGTTATTTTTTAAATGATGGCGTCTGCTGGGGTTTACCCATGCGCAACGTTTAGGGGTCATTAATATTTATAGAATATGTCAATATTTTACGGTATAGTGAACGCGAAATATATGCGGAGATTATGACGCATTCGCGTTGGGAAGGTCACGCCGGGTGACTTGGTTACAGGGCCTTTGTTACGCTATCCGTCAAGCAAGAAGGTCGTGTCTTGTATTTCTTCCAAGGAAATAAGGCTGAGTATATAGCCTATATTTTATAGATGAATCGATGTAGACTTCAGGGTCAGTTCGGAAATTAATCTAAGCATGAGATTAATTAAATTAAACTAATAATGGAAGAAGAATCGTATTATGATTCAATTTGTAGATGTCAAGAACTCATGTGCTCATTTCTGGCTGTTGACTATAACAGCGCACGTATATAGCCACGATGTTCTTCTGACACATTGTTTTGACACGGACGGATACATACTGATATTATTTGGAATTCAAGTGTTACGCTGAATTGTACATGAAACCTTTGTGAATGTCGATTATCGTTTTGTATGAATCTTAATACATGTGGACTCTAAGCAGAAGGCTTGATCCTTTATTTACGTTTCGGGTTCGGTTCTACAACTGTTGGTGTTTACCTTTGTCAGCACGATAACTCTCCCACAAGGGAAATCAAATACTATAGACTATGCAAATCAGAACGTCGAAGGGATGTTCTGATGCCCAGAGCTAACCAGTCTAACCAACATTGCTATGTCTACAGAGTGACTTTATTATTCAATAATAATACCATAACGAAGGAAACGCAACACCAACCACACCACCACCACTGACCCGTCACAGTCTTTTAATTGATATTGTTGACTGTTTGTCATTCATTTCTGTTGTTTTTATGCATATTCTGTTGATGATATTTTCAAATATACATTGACTTTTTTGTTAGTCTAATTTTGTACAACTGTATGTTATTTTACCTCTGGTATGTTTCAAAGTATGCGCTTCACTTAAAACTTCATTAAGCACTTTATTAAAGAAATGTGATCACAGAAAGAACAAGACTTACGTTCACAGCCTGTACCAGAGAATCCATAATAACCTGGCAAACACTGATTGCATGTACGACCTGTAACTCCAGGCAAACACTCACACTGACCGGAGCGTTCATCACATGAAGAACTAGCTGAGCCAGTTATGCTGCAGTCACATGGGATACAGCCTTGACCTGAGTCCAGACCATAATGGTCTGGCTGAAACAGAGAATGTTCTTGCTATATTTAATATCAAACACACTGCCATATTTAAAAAAAAATTATGAAGGAATGTATATTTGTCAAACAGATCACATCCCATACTCAATAAAAGTTGGAGGTTGGTGGCCTAAGACCTATCTATAATACCTATCAAAATTTACGACAGTGCACATGTCCTCTTAGTGGCTCTGAGTAAGCAGTCCTTGGTTGGTGATGGTGTTCAACAAGAAAATGCAAAGAATTTTCCTTCGGCAGGTTGTGTGGAAAGAGGACAATTTGGACATTTCCTTTTCTGTTACTCTCCAGCATTCTGCACTGTACAGAATTTACGCAGCTCTCATATATTTTTAATTTAGTGTCTGTACTATACTGGGAGGATTTCCAGATGTTGTTTAGGTTGGTGAAGGCTGATCTGGCTTTATTCATTTGGCTACAGATGTCTTTGCTTGTTTCACCATCTAGTGTTACTATGCTTGTTCCACCATCTAGTGTTACTATGCTTGTTCCACCATCTAGTGTTACTATGCTTGTTCCACCATCTAGTGTTACTATGCTTGTTCCACCATCTAGTGTTAATATGTTTGTTCCACCATCTAGTGTTACTATGCTTGTTCCACCATCTCGTGTTACTATGCTTGTTCCACCATCTCGTGTTACTATCCTTGTTCCACCATCTAGTGTTACTATGCTTGTTCCACCATCTAGTGTTACTATGCTTGTTCCACCATCTAGTGTTACTATGCTTGTTCCACCATCTAGTGTTACTATGCTTGTTCCACCATCTAGTGTTACTATGCTTGTTCCACCATCTAGTGTTACTATGCTTGTTCCACCATCTAGTGTTACTATGCTTGTTCCACCATCTAGTGTTACTATGCTTGTTCCACCATCTAGTGTTACTATGCTTGTTCCACCATCTAGTGTTACTATGCTTGTTCCACCATCTAGTGTTACTATGCTTCCTAAGTATAAGAATGTGTTTGTATTTTCCAGCTCTTGGTCCTTTATACTTATGGGTGTAGGATTTCTTACATTTAGTGTCAAGTCTTCATTAGCTGACATGTGTATGGGTGTAGGATTTCTTACATTTAGTGTCAAGTCTTCATTAGTTGACATGTGTATGGGTGTAGGATTTCTTACATTTAGTGTCAAGTCTTCATTAGCTGACATGTGTATGGGTTTATGCTGTTTTTCATCATTTCTAATCCATTCAAATATTGTTTAAATCTATCAGAATTTAATTATGGAGTGCATAAACTAGAAATAGCGGACGAAGAGCCTTTGAAGCAATTCAAAATGTCACCATCAATTTTTGTAACCACTTATTTTTTATTAACTACTGTACTTCACTAGCTACTTAATTATAGTTGCTTTTGTCATAAGGAGTTACTCTGAATCAAGAATAAATGATTCAAGGTAGGAAAAATAAGGATACAAAAACTGAAAATTGTACTGTGAACTGTTACACTAAAAGTCATTTAATAATAAATTATTAAGGTGTCATTTTAAGAAGAAGTGTAAATGTCTTATCAAAGGCACTCACCTGACATACATTACAGTGTGGACCAGTGACACCAGGTCTGCAAATACATGTCCCAGATTGACTGTCACATTCAATATTGTTGATGGTCCCATCACCGTAGCAAGTACACCCTGACAAGTGTACAGTCAAGGTATCATGATGTAAGTTCTACTGCATGTTGTTTTGTTACCTTCCTTGAGGCAAAACAAGCCATAATTTCCTAAGATCTTCTTTCTTGGTGCTCTGAGCTCTTAACACTTAAGTATAATGAGCAAGTCTACCTTTAAATGCTATCTCTCTCTCTCTCTCTCTCTCTCTCTCTCTCTCTCTCTCTCTCTCTCTCTCTCTCTCATATGAGCGTGTAATGAGTGTGGCATGTATGTGGGGTGAGTGTGTATATATGTGTTTCTCTCACTTTTCTTTCTTTTATTCTTCCTTTATTCAACCAGTAAAGAAAAATACAATATTTATTTCTATAATGGAAAAGTTGCCCCTACTTCTTGTTCATAGTGGGAAAAATGTAAATAAAGAAAGCCATATATCAAACTATTAAATTGGAATATTTTGTAACTTTCTTAATCAGATTTAAACAAATTAGATCATTATAAAAATTGGCTGTTTCAGCAAACTAGACGTAGGGGGAATCCATTAGACTACAGGCATCTAATTTATGGTCTAGTCTTTAGCTAAAAATCTGGCCTGCAGTAAGTTTATATTGAGTGTGTCAACAACACTATTAAAAAGAGATGGGACAGGAGAGAGATGTGGAAGCACTGCCCATGGTAGTTTCAGGTTCCACTGATAAATCAAGTACAGTGCACCAGTGAGCATTCAGTTTATATGGTTACAAATGAATGTCTGTTTTTGGTTTAGCTCCAAGTTATGTGGTCGTAGTTGTGGTTTAGTGGTAGCTGACAAAGATGACTGTCATTCATACTGTCAGATTTAGAAGTGTAACTGTTCAACTTTACTATGTTATGTGGTCATAGTTGTGGTTAGTGGTAGCTGAACATATTCAAAGATGACTGTCACTCATATTGTCACATTTAGAGGTGTGTCAATGTTCAACTTTACTATGTTATCCCCCTTCTAGGCCCCATGTAGTTCTCAGGGGTCTCTGAAGAAACAAAGCAAGAATAGAACTATAGCTCCTTCAGGCCTGTCATACAAGGCAACTAATATCTGGCTGGCAACCTCAACATGTAAAACATATTGTCACAGAAACCACAGCTGCAAGAACATGTGAATGCTTGGTGCTGGCTTCCTGTAAGGGAACCAGCTAGAGTGGTGGCTCAATGCTCTACAAGGAGTGCTAAGGAAAATTTTGATGATGGTCCCCTTCTAGCCTCCAGGATGAGAACATTCTGCAAGATCAAACTTTTCATAGATGGTATGTTCAGTTCTTGAAAAACTCTCAATTTTATCTTTCTAACATGGAGAATATCTGCATCTTTCTAACTACACTCAAATGATCATTAATGCATACTTACTTTTGCATCCAGTCCTTGAGAATTCATAAAAACCACTCTCACATCGGTCACATGACAGACCACCTACACCAGCTTTACATCTACACTGACCAGTTACAGGGTCACAGTCAATGCTTTCTGAGCCTGTCCTATCACAAGAGCATCTTCCACATCCTCTCTCAATGTTCCCATAACCTTGCTATTTGGTAAAAAAAAACACAAGAACAAAACAAAAAAATTAATAAATAAAGGGGGAGGGAATTAGTAATATAGTTCCGTATACTTTTATCTGAACACCCGAAAACCGAAATATTCTTAAAATCAAGTTTCTGTGGGTGACTTTTGGGTCATTTTCTAACACACTTCAGATGACTATTTAACACATTTTGAGCTATTTTGGGCTATTATGGTGACACTGTGCTACTTTGTGTGACTTTTGAGCGAAAAAAAAATCCAGTTTCCAAAACACAGCTGTCCTCAAGGATTTCAAATAAAAGGATACAGTATTAACTAGCACATCATCAAAGTGTCAACATTAAATGTTTGCATATACTTAAAGTGTTCATGTTGAGCCATTCATCACTTAAACTAAAAAATATAATGACCCCTCCCCCTTGAATGTTATTCATTTATTCATTCCCCGTTATGTTCATTGTAGAGCATAAAGCCTACCACTACAGTTGGTCCCCTAGCACCAAAGTGTTCAAGTGTTATATAGCCATAGTTTCTGTAACAATTTGTTTTAAACAATGAGACAACCAGTCCCATGCACAACCTTATATTAGTCATCTCTTACGATTTAATTGCTATAAATTTCAAATTCTTCAGCAAACGAATTCAATCAATCAATACCCTTTAGCTCCCCAAGGAGCATAGGCCTTCAACAAACATATGCTAAGTCCTCCTGTCCTATGATATCTGATCAAGTTCTTTCCATGATTTCCTCATCATTTTCACCTCTGTATCCAGTTCTCTTCTCCATGTGTTTTTTGGTCTACCTCTGCCTCTCTTTCCCTGTGGATTCCAGAACAAGGACTGCCTTGTAATGCTATCAACAGGTCTCCTCAAGGTGTGTCCTATCCATCGCCAATGTCTTCTTCTCAACTCTTGTTCCACTGGCAGTTGTCTGGTTCTTGTCATCAATTCCACATTTGTGACTTAGCAAGGGTATAATTGTTTAAATGATGTCAAGTATAAACATCTTTTGGATGCTTTTTAACCTCCTTAGAGGTACAGTTTTTTTTTTTTTTTTTTTTTTTTCCAGTTTCCTTATATCCTAGCAGTACGTTATTTAAACATGTGAGAGATATAGAAATATACTATGGTGGTACCAACAGTAGTGATGGAAATAGTAGCAATAGTTGTTGAATAAATAGCATTTGTTCTTCATGAATGTGGTAGTAGAATTAGTTGTAGCAGTTGTAGAAGTAGTGGTAGTTATCGTTTTAGGTGTTGTGGATTGTGGTAGTTGTGTCAGTAGTCATCATAGCAGTTGCAGTAGTTACTGCAGTTGATTATGTAGCAGTTGCAGTAGTAACTGTTATTGCTGTTGAGGTAATTGTTATTTGTGATGTAGCTGTAGCAGCTGTTGCCCTAAATAACAGAAAGAAGAACACAATCAAATTGGAAAATGGAAACCACAGAACAGAATTGCAATATGGAAAAACCTAAGGTTATAAATAGGCATGACTGTCAAATATTCAAATCAGAGAAGTTAATTGAAGAAAACAGAAGCTGACCACACTAACCTGACATCTGTCACACCTACGGCCAGTGTACCTCTCTCTGCATGAGCACTGACCATTCTGCGGGTGACACTGCAAACTGTTGGAGCCTGCCTCATAACAGTCACAAGCTGCCACAGATACAAAAATAGATTTTATTTTGAAATAAAGACTGAATGTGGTAATCTGGTTAGATACAACAGGCTGTTACTCTCCTGACAGTGTACAACAAATTTATCACTTTATAGTTAATATGTTGAGTATGAACATTTTAAATTATTCCACTTTGATCACATTGTTTCTGGAAATTTTAAGATTATAGTTTTTTGCATTGTGTCCCATCAGTTTGCTGCTTTTATGGAATTAATTAAACAGCTTTGGAAATGAGAACTGTAAAAACAACAGTTGGATGTAGAGAAACAATATATAAATGAGTAATTTAGAATGTGGAAATCTGAAGACAAAAAATAAAAATAAAAACACTCTCTGGTTATAATAATAATAATAATAGCCCCTTCAGTCATAACTGACTATGGGAATGCGCCCCTGAGGTGACAGCCCTCAGCTGCTTATTTTCCTGGTGTTCCTTTCGACGTTTTCTCCTCACCTCTGCTTCTTGTGTGAGCCTCTCTTCGCCCAATCTGAGGTGGCGCCGTAAATAGCATCGCCACTTAGTGCGATCGGCAGCTTCATCCTCCCATGTTGCTGGATCCATGTCCAGTGCCCTCATATCTCTCTTGCACACATCTTTGAACCTCAGCTGTGGTCGCCCAACTGTTCTCTTGCCATCTGCTAATTGTCCGTAGAAGATATCTTTTGGGATGCGACCATCTTCCATGCGGCGAACATGGCCAAGCCAGCGAAGTCTGCACTGTCTAAGAAGCGTATACATACTTTGAAGGCCAGCACGTGACAACACCTCGACATTTGTCACTTTATCTTTCCACGAGATGCCGAGGATGCGGCGTAGACACCACAAATGGAAGGTATTGAGCCTTCTTTCTTGCTTAGCATAGGTCGTCCAGGTCTCGCTGCCATATAGGAGTGTGCTGGTGACGCAGGCATTATATACCGCAGCTTTGGTCTTCATTGTGAGTTTAGAGTTTCCCCAAACACGCGATGTGAGGCGGGCAAAGGTAGCTGCAGCTTTGCCAATGCGGCTGTCGATTTCTGTATCCAGTGAGAGTTTGTCATTGATGGTAGACCCTAGGTATGTGAAGTGGTGCACTGGTTATTGTAGGGTTTTCTGAGGATATACTTTCTTATTTATTGTTATTTTTGAACAGAATCAACACCATTGCACTCAGGGCAAACTCATAGGTGCTCAGTATCCTTCAGCATATGTTGAAGAGTATGAATGCTAACTGTTCCTATAGCTCGCTGGTTATATACACAACGGATGCATCCTCTCATATATCCATCTCTGCTAGCTCTACGTTTGATGCCAAATTCCAAGAGTCTTAACCTTGATCATTCATCTATTGCAGTGTCATTCTCTAACAGGCAATTATAAATTGTTCTCAGTATCTGCCCCTTATCCATATCCAGTGTCCCAACTGTGAGTGCTCTTGATGCTAGTCCGTCAGCTCTTTCATTACTGTGTACCCCTGCATGACCAGGACAGTAGATCCACACCAGCTCCTGCAGATTCGAAGCTTCTATGAAAGTTTTCCATTCATGTCTTAGCCAAATTTCTTATTTACAAATATTGCACCTACACAATCTATTAAACTAAGGAAATTATTAACACATTAACTACCGCAAGCCACTGGGACCGGCTTATGAAAGAAACACATTTGGACGGCAGACCGCCCCCATCGGCTTTCTAAGTTTAGTAAGATAGCGTGGGTAAATTTGTGCCTCTGAAAATTGATATTATATTGATATTTTTCATACGTTTCAGGTTAGTTACCAAATCGCAAAACTGTTTACTATGGCAACGAATGATAGCGCCAAAAAAAACGCATGTACACCTCGTCTAACTACTGAACAGGCTAGAAACTTATTTCAGCAATTGATTGATAGATCTAGCGACGAGGAGGACAGTGAAAACAATTTGGACATTGATTCAAGTAGTGATTTTTCTGGCCATGATAACAGTAGTAGTGACAATTCAAGCAGTGAAGATAGCAAAGATATTAGAAGTCCTGGGCCATTGGTGGGTCGCAAAAGATCAAAAACCTCGGTTAGAGTTACCAATAGTGCAGGAAATACTATAGGCCTAACTAAAGATAGAGAACAATGGGAGCAAGTGACTGAGGGTGAAACAACGATAGTTTTATTTTGTTCCAACTAATGAACCAGGTTTGCAAGCAAATCTTGATGCAACTTCCTCTGTGCTTGATTGCTGGCTTACATTACTGACACCAGATGTTTTACATTCTTTGGTCAAAGTAATAAATGACTATGCTGACATAAAGAATTCAAAACCCCCATCATCTAACAGATCTTCGTCTGCTGCTTGGAAACCTGTCACTGACTATGAGCTTTTGAAATTTTTCGCAGTAACAACTGCGATGGGTTTAGATAAAAAGCCATCGGTAAAAGATTATTGGGCACAGACACCTCATAATTATACACCCTGGTATGGCAATATGTTTTCAAGATCTAGGTTTGAAATAATTTACCATACAATGATGCATGTTGGAGATGCTGATTCAGAAGGGAAGAACAAAATAGAGCCTTTTTTAAATTTGCTCGTTGCGAAGTTCCAGGATGCATTTTATCCATTTCAGAATTTAGCCATTGATGAAATGGTTATTGGGTATAATGGACGTTGGAAACACAAGCAGTACAATGCAACAAAGCCAAGCAAGTATCACATTAAGACCTTTGGATTGTGTGATTCTGCCACAGGATATGTCTACTCTGTATTGACATACTTTGGGAAGAATACATCATATATTCCTGCTAATGACTCTACAACAAGTCAGGCGGTGAAGGTATTTGATTTCTTACTGCAAGGAATTGGGAAGGGCCACCATGTATTTGCTGACAGATACTACACTGTGGATACACTGATAACCTATCTGTTGAGTAGGGGCATTCATTATACTGGCACAGTCAACATCAACAGAAAAAACTTTCCTCTTCAACTGAAGACCCTCTCCCTCCATCACCGAGAAGCCAGGTGGTACAAAAATGGTGATGGATCTCAGATATGTGTTGCTTGGCGAGACAAAAAGGCAAAGAAACCATGTATTGTTGTGTCCACTGAAACATCAGTTGAGATGGTGGAAGTCACAACTTAGTCGAAAAACCCAAACCAGTACACCGGTACAATTTTTGCATGAATGGATGTGACCACAATGATCAAATGGTAGCTTACTATGGCAATTTCCAAAGAAAAACTAGAAAATGGTGGAAGAAAATTTTCTACTGGATTATAGAGGTGTCCCAGGTAAATGCCCATATATTGTACACCCTCAGTCATGCTGATGAGAAGTCAGTGTCATTGAAAATTTTCAAAGACAAACTGATTGATCAGTTGACTGAGAAGGCTGCCTCCATAACTCCACCTGATCTAGTAGCCACCAGTAGCAACAAGAAAGGTAGGAAATTTTTAGGAAACAAAGTTAAAAGATTTGAGGGTGCAAAGCACATTGTGGATTACACCGACAAAGATAGGAACTGTATAGTGTGCTCAACACCTGCGAAACAAGCCAGAACAAATTTTTATTGCATCGGTTGCCCCGAAAAGCCCCATCTCCATCCAAAGAGCTGTTTTAGGCTGTACCATACGCATGATCCTTCAGCTGTAACTTACTAAAGACATTGACATACTGTAAATAAGTTATAGATGTTGTGTTTTCTCAAAGGTGCTATTTATTCACAATTTCTGAGATTTTTTGGAAGTGGTGTAGGTGTGATAATGTAAGTCATTAATAGTGTATTTATTAGCTATTGTGTGTGTTCTTGGGCTTGTTTTTCTTGCCATTGGATATACTACATGAAAATCACCAAGAAAAAAACATTAGCTGCCTCAGAAACAAGCAAGTTGCAGGTAAGTTGATAATTTAAAAAAAATGTTGCATGCTTTTTCTTTCTTTCAATCATTTTATACAATTGATAATATCTACCATTCTAAATAAACATATATTTTTCAGCTTTAGGCAACAGTACATTCATTTATCATCAAAATGACATATAATTAATAAAAATCTGTTTAAAATTAATAAATCTGCAGCTTAAGTTCTCCAAACACTTACAGGGAGAAAATGAGGAAAAAATTTCAGACATTTTTGGGAAGTGGCACAGGTGTGATTATGTAAGTTACCAATAGTGTAAATATTAGTCAGTGTAGTGTGTGTGTTCTTGGGCTTGTTTTTATTGTTATTGGATATACTACATGATAATCATCAAGAGAAAGGTACTACCTACCATAGAAACAAGAAATATGAACATAAGTTGATAATTTAAAAAAAATGTTGCATGCTTTTTCTTTCTTTCAATCATTTTATATTATTGATAATATCTACCATTCTAAATAAACATATATTTTTCAGCTTTAGGCAATAGTACATTCATTTATCATCAAAATGGCATATAATTAATAAAAATATGTTTAAAATTAATAGATCTGCAGCTTAAGTTCTACAAATACTTACTGGGAGAAAATGAGGAAGAAATTTCAGACATTTTTTGGGAAGTGGCATAGGTGTGATAATGTAAGCTACAAATAGTGTAAATATTAGTCAGTGTAGTGTGTGTTCTTGGGCTTGTTTTTATTGTTATTGGATATACTACATGATAATCACCAAAAGAAAGGTATTACCTACCACAGAAACAAGAAATTTGAACATAAGTTGATAATTTGGAAACAAATTTGAATTGATTTTTGTCTGTCAATCATTTTACATTACTAATAATATCTATCATATTAAGTAAACTTTCCTTTTATCAGCTTTAGGCAATAGTACATCCATTTATCATCAAAATGACATATAATTCATAAAAATATGTTTAAAATTAAGAAAACTACAGATTAAATCCTTCATACCCCACAGAATGAAAATGGGAACAAAATTTAATTCGGCCACACTGTGTTTTTCAATTCGGTAGTTAATGTGTTAATCTACATAGTTTACATGCCAGACAATTTAACTAAATATCCCATGCTGCATTTTAACATTGTGTATTTACTTCTGAAGCATTAGGTTTCATAAGTCCATCAATTTTAGCCTAAACCTGTTAAGTTTCAGGGAAGAAGTGGCAATAAAAGTAAATATCTAAATTATGATAAGTCCATTTGCTGATAATTTAAGATCCCCCAAATATAAATATATCATATTTAGATATAAAATATTTTAAAAGCTGTATTTTGACTTAAAAATTGCATTTATTGATTAAACTTTGCTTTTCTTATAGAGAAAATTGTGAATTTTTCATAACTTTTTATAGTACTAATTTTCTTACAGCCTGCTTATTTATTCATTAATCAAATGAGATCTGGCACACAAACTTTCCACTGCATTATAAAACTGCTTTCAGAACAGGTTGCTGACATCCTATAAAAAATTTGATGTTTTGTAATTAATGTTATAAAATATGGCAATATTTGTTACTACTGTAGTTTTGAGCACAAAATTCAAAGCCCTGTGCATCTGGATCTGCTAATTTATTAAAAATATGACCTTGCAAAAGTTTTAAAGTATTATTATGTGCTTCCTAATCAGATTTAGTGCTCATAATAAATAAAATTGAAAAAGTCAACTGAAATATACCACTGAGATCCAATGTGGCCACCATTTCACTGACAACCAATTAAACTCTTTGTTACACATAACTACTAATCATGAGCGTTAATCCAATGCATTTTGATTGAAATCCTGCAATTATTTATGAAAATAGCATCTCACTGTAGCATTGCATCTCATAATCATCTATCTTTTCCTAATGGATATCTTAAAGTCTGAATGCATCTATAACGTCAATTTTATTTCATGGAAATCAGTACTTACGTTTGCAGTCTCCATTAACAGCTGACCCATAATAACCATTTCGACATTTTTCACAGTATTCTCCTTCTGTATTACCTCTACACTCATAACAAGCCCCTGTAATATTATTACAGATTCTAAGCTGAGTAACATCAAAGTCTCCACCACAGTAACATCGACGGCATGAACCACCAGGAGTTGTGGGATTACCATAGTAACCTGGAGCACACCTGAAATTTAAAGGAGATTGCCTAAGAACAAGCAGAGCATTTTCATTTAAAGTCACATTATCAGTATCATAAAACAATTACCTATTTTCACAATATACTATGCATTCTTGACATCAAGTAAAAGTGGTTAACGACTTGTTCCAAAATGGTTTCATGAATCCTTTCAAATAATGCTTATTTTTCAGCTCTTCTTTAAAATGTGTAGTATATTATACTGAAATGCCCATGCAAGTTTCACTTTTTGCCTTTATGTTCTCATACCCAGAATGTCCCAATTGTGGCGAGCCTTTCTTTTTCTCTTTTCTGTATATGCTGTTTATACTCTTCAGCACCGGAGGTAGGGTTGATTATTGGTTTCCAGTCGAGTTCATGTACTACAACCAGATGTGAATTATATGTTTTTTTAAGATGACTGTCACTCCCTTGATTCATTTTTGTATGTTTATAGCCCACACTCCTGGTAGAGTGGGATTCATCCTCATGAGGTGTCAAACCAAGTACCTATAATATTATTCTTTGTTGCTCAATATACTTACCTTCACTGGTTCTGTTTCAACAACATCTCATTTGGTGGGTGGTGACTTTTATTTCCTCTTCCTTTGTTAATGTCTAGGTCTTCTTCTTGTTCTTCATCTTCGTACACTCTCAGACATCCAATTGAATATTTTTGAAGAAAGCAGTGGTCAGCTATAGGCTATTTGTATCTCAATAGGGTTTTTCCAAAAATTGTACATCTGTGCTTTCTACATTCTTCATATGTTGGACATCTTTGAAGCAGATGTTCAGCAGTATTTTATCAGTGCCACAGTTACACTCATCGGTAGTTCCTGTTTTTAGTTTCTTGAATAGATGATATCCGAATCTGTTGTGGCCCTTGCAAAGACTGAAGATTATCACTTGTTCTCTTCTGCTGACCTAGTAAAATGCATCATTTTGTGTGTGTCCTCGATGCTTTGCATCCCATTTGTTTCTGTATCTGGTCTGACATTGTTACCACAATATTGTTATAAATTTTACACTTATCACTTGTTTCTTTGTTGTTATTTGGATTCAGGATGATTCAAAACTGGAATGAGCCTGACAAGGTTCTCAGAGATCTCCGAGGAGGCAAAGAAATACATACACCACTGCTCACTCAGGCATGTCGTAAGTGTAATGTTATGATGTATGTATATAAGCATTACCTCGTCATCTACACAAGCACACACATGTTTCAGAAAGCACTCAGTAAAAGCATGTTCAGTTCATAGCCATGTTTATTTACAGAATGTCGTACATGTCAAGATTCGCATTATATTACAATGTGTGGTTCGTACTTTAATGTATTCATATTACATCCCCCCTTTTTTGAAAAAAAAAAATGTGTGCAAACATTTCCAACGAAATGTTTCATGTGAGAAAGGATAAGTATGTGTAATGCTCAGTGTGAGTATATATGTCACTGTCTGTATCGGCTGGGAGGTGTCACTGTACGGCCAGAACGAGTGGTGTAAAGTGCTGGTGGTTCTGCGGAAGTCCCTTGTTTAGCTTGAGTTGGTTGTGATTTCGGCCTTGACGCTTGTTGGTTTTGTGGGGCACCAAGGTCTGGAGTTACTGCATTGTCTGTTGAAAGCATGGGAATTCTCTGTTCTGTTGTATTCTGTGGGATTTCTCTTATGTCCACTCTGTTTCGCCTCAGGAGGTTGCTGCTGCTGTCTGGTCTTAAAGTATAGCTCCTGGGTTCAGGGTTTCTGGAAATGATTGTTGCTTTTGACCATGTGTCATTGTTGTGGTTGTAGGTAGTCACATGCTGACCAGGATATAATGGTGGTAAGTCTTTAGCACATTTGTCATAGTTGAATTTCTGAACTTGCTGACGATGCTGAAGTTGATCATATGTGCTGTCTCTATGTTGTGGACGGAAGTGGACCTTAGATGGTAGGAGGTCTTTAATTCTTCTATCAAACATAAGTTCTGCTGGACTGTCGATCTTACTGTCTACCGGTGTTGTTCTCCATCTCAAGAGTGCTAGGTGTACATCCTCTGTTCTTGTTTTCTTCATGATTGACTTGATAGTTTGTATCTGTCTCTCAATGAAACCATTAGATTTAGGGTATCTAGGTGATGATGTTGTGTGTGTTTGATCTTCCAGTCCTTAGTGAAGTTTCTGTATGCTTGACCTGAGAAATGTGGACCGTTGTCTGATCTAATTTCATCTGGGATGCCAAACATGCTGCAATACTTCTTTGTAATGTCTGCAATAACAGCTGACGGTGAGGGTTGTGGAAGTTTCTCAATGATGGGAAATTTGCTGTAGTAATCAGCAATAATAAGATAGTCATTATTGTCGATTGAGAAAATATCAGTTCCTATAATGCTCCAAGGGCTCAATGGTATGTCTGATGGTATGAGAGGTTCTCTGCACTGCCTATTTGCATGTTCTTGGCAAATTGAACAGTTTTTTACATAGTGTTTCTATGTCCTTGTTTATCTGTGGCCAGTAAACATCTTTCTTTGCTCTCAGTTGTGTCTTCACAATACCAAGGTGACTATTATGGAGCTGTTTAAGGATGAGATCGCGTTTTGTTTCTGGTACAACAATGCGATCTCCTTTAAGGATCAGACCATCTTCGATGCTTAACTCGTCCCTCATCGAGTAGTATGGACGGATGTGTGTTGGAACTTCCCTGATAGAGCTTGGCCATCCATGGTATATCAGTTCTTTGAGAGAGTTAAGGATAGGATCTCTCATTGTGTCTTCTCTGATGTGTTCAAGCCGATTATCGCTAAACTTGACAAAATCAACTTTGATGTTTGGGGTAAGATCTGCTGTCTTGTTGGGGTTTGGTAGTCTGCTGAGAGCATCTGCAAGACCTATATCCTCTCCTGGGATATACTGAATATTAAAATCATAACCTTGTGTTTCCAATAACAGAGCTTGTAGTCGTGGTGGTGCTGAAGCTATTGGTTTTTTATGAATCATCTCAAGTGGCTTGTGATCTGAGAGAATTGTAAATGGGCGGTTGAAAAGAAATGTGTGGAAGCGTTTGATTCCAAAACGTACAGCTAGCATTTCTCTTTCAATGTTTGCAAGTTTCTTTTCGCCAGAACTTAATGATTTGCTTGCGTAAGCTACAGGACGAAGTTCTTTGGCATAGTGTCCTTCAGGATTTTTGTCTGGTTGCAAAAGTGCTGCTCCTAGGCCTTTCAGACTGGAATCAACCATGAGAAAAGTGGGTGCTTGCATGTCATAGTATTTCAAGCATGCATCAGATGATATGAGGGTCTTCAAGTGGTTGAATATGTGTTGGTAGTCTTCTGACCATTCATACGGAGTTTCATTCTGTAGTAGAGATCGCAAAGGTTCTGCAGCAGCTGACAAATTTGGTATGAATTGTGCTAGGAAATTGACAGCACCTAAGAATTGTTGCAGTTCCTTCTTTGTAGCTGGTGTTGGCATGTCATGAATATCTTCAACCTTTTTAGGGTCTGGTTTTTACACCATTCTGGGTGTACAGCAATCCAAAAAATTGTATCTCCGTTGCCTTAATTGTACACTTTTTGCTGTTGAATGTTAGCCCATTGGCCTGTGCTACATGCATCAAGTTAATCAAGTTACGGTCGTGTTCTTGTTCTGACCTGCCGCAGACTACAATGTCATCCGCAATAGCCACTGTACCAGAACATTGCTCAACAATGTTGTCAATCTTCTGTTGAAAGATGTCTTGTGATACATTCAAACCAAATGGGAGTCTCTTGAAACAATATCTGCCGAATGGTGTTCGAAAAGTTGTAAGGAGTTGACTTTCCTCTGCTATCTCAACACTCCAGTATCCGTGTACAGCATCTAGTTTAGAAAAATATTTGGCATTGTGGAATCTGTGAGTTATCTCTTCCACTGTATGCATTTTGTGTGGACAGCGCTTTAGACTGTTGTTTAAGTGTTTTGGGTCAAGGCAAACCCGAAGAGAACCATCCTGCTTCAGAACGGTTGTGATACTACTACACCAATCAGAATGCTCTTCAACCTTTCTAATAACATCATTCTGCACCATCTTTTCTAGTTCTGTGGCAAGTTTCTGTTTAACATGTATAGGATACTTTCTAGGTGGGTCTATCTTTGGCTCAGCGTTGTCTTTTAAAAAGAATCTTGCCTTTCCTGGAAGTTTGCCTATTCTGTCGAACTGTTCTGGGAATCGCTGTTTAAGGTCATCTACTCCAGTGACGTGTAGAGTAAGATGTTCTTTTTTGTCAGCTTTAATGTTGTTAATAGTTACCACACTCAGCTTTTCGCACATTGGTAAACCCAAAATTGCAGGTCCTTCAACATCTACCAAGTAAAATGTTGACAATGTCCATTCAGAGCCTCTGTATGAACATTCAAGTGTTACTGCTCCAAAACAGTCTATACTTGTTCCATTGTAAGCTCTTAGCTTTGTCCTGCCACTCCTACTTTTTACATCCCTTGTGGGAAATCCTTGCTCATCCACCTTGTCAGGCATGATCTGTCTGAATATTCTTAAGGGTAGAGTGTTACCTTGGGCACCTGTGTCTATCTTGAACCGAATATATCTTTCTTTGTGCCTTTTAATTCCTGGTATTCGGAATTGTACCTTGCAGAAAGCCTGCGTTCTCTTTGGTTCATTGCTGAAAGTTAGTATCTTCACAGTATCAAAACTGGAAGGATCACTTTCTTCACTGGAGTCAAGGTCCTCAGTCATCATAGAGTGTGTTTGTTTTGATGACTTTCTGCTGTGAAGTTTGTGTTGAGCACTGTCTTGTTTCCTCTTGAAACATAATTTTATCCAGTGGCCCCTCTTTCTGCAGTAATGACATGTAGAGTCTTTAGCTGGACAGTGGTTTTGTATGTGGTTTAGGCCACAACATTTACACATAGCACCTCTGCTTGTGTTGTGTTTTTCTTGTTGCTTCGAACCAGTTGCTTTGTTTTGTTTGGGTGTATAACTTTTTACTGCATCCACCTGGGCTGTTACTGTACCTTGCTGAATTTGTTTAATGTTTAGTGCTTGTGCCTCGTGTTTCCTGCCTTCATCCAGAAGTTGTTGTAAATTTAGTGTATCACTCTGGCTCAGTATCCATTTCTGGAACTCTGGCATTGGTGTGCTGAGAAGGATCTGTTCGATAATTCGCTCTTTTTCTTCTTCTTTGTTAAATTTACATACACTTGTTTTCTCCTTGATGCGAGTGAAGAAATCATCTAAACTTTCATCAGGTTTCTGTCGCAGGTGGTGAAGTTCTAATCTTGCCGCTCTAAAGTTCGTGTGCTTTATTATCAGACGTTTTTCAAATTCGTCCAATATGGCTACGGGGTCGGTCGCTGACTCAACAGGCATGGCGGTAGCAAAACTGTTGTAAATTTTCAAACCTTCATCGTCCAATGCTTCTAGGATATATGGAGTTAGGGTTTGTCCTTCCAGACCAGTGGTCTTGGAATATAGATCTATGCGTTGGCGCCATAACAAGAAAGCTTCACTCTTATCATCTTGACCGGCGAATCTTATTTGCGGTGCGTTGCGATATTGTTTCGCCGCCATGGCTGACCTCGATGACGAAAATTAGCCGAATAACTGTACTCACGTGTTATCGTGTAGCTGTTTTGCGTCAGTCCGGTATCGACCGCTGCCACCATGTAATGTTATGATGTATGTATATAAGCATTACCTCGTCATCTACACAAGCACACACATGTTTCAGAAAGCACTCAGTAAAAGCATGTTCAGTTCATAGCCATGTTTATTTACAGAATGTCGTACATATCAAGATTCGCATTATATTACAATGTGTGGTTCGTACTTTAATGTATTCATATTACAGTAAGTAGGCAACTAAAGTTGGATTGTGCATGGAGCTAGCAATCTTATCATTAAAACAAAATACTGCAGAAACTAGCATTGAAAGACAACACAAGGAACTTCAGCACAAAATATTTGGAAGGGTGTCAAATGCGGTGGTAGTCTCATGCTTCATAAGGGGCAAAAGAAGGGACATTCATTGTTTTGTTGTTTCATTATTTCATTGTTTTATTGTTTCATTATTTTTGTTTTATTGTTTCATTGCATCATTGTTTCATTATTTCATTGTTCATTTTTTTATTGTTTCAAAGTTTCACTGCATCATTGTTTTATTGTTTCATTGCATCACTGTTTCATTGTTTTATTATTTTATTGTTTCATTGCATCATTGTTTCATTGTTTTATTGTTTCATTTGAATTGGGATGAGTTGGTGGCTTGTCTAATTCTCACTGAAGTATATCTGAGTTGGTAGGTCACTGGCTTGTCTAATTCTCACAGCAGTCTATTTAAGGGAGGAGTTGGTAGGTCACTGGCTTGTCTAATTCTCAATGCAGTCTATCTAACGGATGAGTTGGTTGGTCACTGGCTTGTCTAATTCTCACTGCAGTCTATCTAAGGGATGAGTTGGTAGGCCACTGGCTTGTCGAATTGTCACTGCAGTCTATTTAAGGGAGGAGTTGGTAGGTCACTGGCTTATCTAATTCTCACTGCAGACTGTGTTTCTGCCTGTGGTCAACATGAACTGGGTGTCATATTCAGGATTAATAAAACCAGATACAGGCCTTTAACAACCTCATCCCAAGTTATCCTGTCTTGTGCTATCAGCTCCAAGTCTGGGCAGGTTAACATAATGACAAGATTTTATTTTAAAAATATTTTAATTGTTTGGTCTAAATCTTGGCATTTTACTAACTGTTAATATTTCTGTTTTCTACGTGCTGGCCACCATGACATGCCATAGTCATGGGATGTTAAGAAGATTTATGTTTCTGTAGCTGTGCAGTCTCTCATCAGCAAGATGTAGCTCAGTTAAATAACGTGGCTATCCATTGGTATCACTGGTTATGATGTCCCTGGTTTGGTTTGAAGGACTATCTTCATTGCACATGGACAAATCCATCAGTGCTCTGATCTCCTCCTGTAGATCATACAAAGAGGATCTCAGCACAGTGCATAAACTCTGTAGTACCAGTGATAATCCCAATGTGTGTATATAGGAATCACACATTCTATAAATATTTTTGTGGTGGGTAAGTTTCCTAATTTTTTAATTTGCGTGGGCAGTGGCCGTATAGCCTACTCTTTATGATTTCCAACTGCCAAGGGATTTTTAATGTGCGCAACTTGCACACGGGACCTCCTATTTTTCATCCTTGTCCGAGAAGGCTAGGCATCCAATCTCACTACCCAGGAGATCAGGGTATGACATTACTAAGACCACTGGTTCTAAAAAATAAAATTTCCATAAATTATATTCTTTCGACTGGGAATCAAATCCGGTACTTTTATAATTTGAGGTGGACGCCATACCTCTTAACCACTCCGACCCCAACTCTGTCCATGTAGATGATGAATAATAGCAGTGATATGTCACATCATAGTCTGACTCTAAATGTTGAGATAAACCGCTCAGGAAGGCTAGCCTTAATTGTTACAACATAATTGCCTTCAAGAATCATCCAGTGTTCCTGCATTGCATATAGTGTTCCTTGTCTTCATAATCTTGTAGTATCTTGTCTTTATAATCTTGTAGTATCTTGTCTTTATAATCTTGTAGTATCTTGTCTTCATAATCTTGTAGTATCTTGTCTTTATAATCTTGTAGTATCTTGTCTTTATAATCTTGTAGTATCTTGTCTTGATAATCTTGTAGTATCTTGTTCAAATAATCTTGTAGTATCTTGTCTTTATAATCTTCTAGTATCTTGTCTTGATAATCTTGTAGTATCTTGTCTTCATAATCTTGTAGTATCTTGTCTTTATAATCTTGTAGTATCTTGTCTTTATAATCTTGTAGTATCTTGTCTTCATAATCTTGTAGTATCTTGTCTTTATAATCTTCTAGTATCTTGTCTTTATAATCTTGTAGTATCTTGTCTTGATAATCTTGTAGTATCTTGTTCAAATAATCTTGTAGTATCTTGTCTTGATAATCTTGTAGTATCTTGTTCAAATAATCTTGTAGTATCTTGTCTTGATAATCTTGTAGTATCTTGTTCAAATAATCTTGTAGTATCTTGTCTTTATAATCTTGTAGTATCTTGTCTTGATAATCTTGTAGTATCTTGTTCAAATAATCTTGTAGTATCTTGTCTTTATAATCTTGTAGTATCTTGTCTTGATAATCTTGTAGTATCTTGTTCAAATAATCTTGTAGTATCTTGTCTTTATAATCTTGTAGTATCTTGTCTTTATAATCTTGTAGTATCTTGTCTTGATAATCTTGTAGTATCTTGTTCAAATAATCTTGTAGTATCTTGTTCAAATAATCTTGTAGTATCTTGTCTTTATAATCTTGTAGTATCTTGTCTTTATAATCTTGTAGTATCTTGTCTTCATAATCTTGTAGTATCTTGTTCAAATAATCTTGTAGTATCTTGTCTTTATAATCTTGTAGTATATTGTCTTGATAATCTTGTAGTATCTTGTTCAAATAATCTTGTAGTATCTTGTCTTTATAATCTTGTAGTATCTTGTCTTTATAATCTTGTAGTATCTTGTCTTTATAATCTTGTAGTATCTTGTCTTTATAATCTTGTAGTATCTTGTCTTTATAATCTTGTAGTATCTTGTCTTGATAATCTTGTAGTATCTTGTTCAAATAATCTTGTAGTATCTTGTCTTTATAATCTTGTAGTATCTTGTCTTGATAATCTTGTAGTATCTTGTTCAAATAATCTTGTAGTATCTTGTTCAAATAATCTTGTAGTATCTTGTCTTTATAATCTTGTAGTATCTTGTCTTTATAATCTTGTAGTATCTTGTCTTGATAATCTTGTAGTATCTTGTTCAAATAATCTTGTAGTATCTTGTCTTTATAATCTTGTAGTATCTTGTCTTGATAATCTTGTAGTATCTTGTTCAAATAATCTTGTAGTATCTTGTTCAAATAATCTTGTAGTATCTTGTCTTTATAATCTTGTAGTATCTTGTCTTTATAATCTTGTAGTATCTTGTCTTTATAATCTTGTAGTATCTTGTTCAAAAACAGACTTTTGCTCCACAAGATGACAACAAATTGTGATCTTAATTATGCTTTTTCTTTTCCTCTTTCACTCAAGCGTTCACTGCAAGAATATTGTATCAGTTCACTCGTATTTTCTGAATTTGAACTTTGCTTGGTTAACTCTTTGACTCAGAAATAACGCTCAGAGAGTTGGTCAGATTTGACACCCATGCCAAAACAACTCTCTGAGCATTGTTTTTAGTCTATCCCGAATTAAAATTATGGCACAGGGTGGAAAATAATTGCGGAGTCAAAGAGTTAAGAGCTGGTTTTATATCAGTGGTCTTATTTATTTCAATTTTTTCTTTGCACCATTTGTGATATTTAAGTGTAACTTGTAACAGCAGTTTTTCATTCTTGGGCTAGATGTGTTGCTTTGGTCAGGCTCTTTAAGTATTATTTAAAGATTTCTATAACATTATCTATCCACCTTCTTTTTGGGCATCACCTTGTCCTACAGCAAGATTTTCTGCTGTTGAAGGATTGTGATGATAGCTGATCGGGCCACATTCTGAAAATGTGTCTATAACATTTTATTCTCTTTCTCTCTATGTAGCTGGCATATGGAGTTGTTCCCCTCAGCTTCCTAACCTTCTCATTTCTGCAGTTTTTCACAAACATATTGTGACAGTCCTCTCTTGTGTTTTAAATAGTGACCATGTTTGACACTGGTAGCAAATAAAGTTGGTATAGATATGCTATTTATCAGCTGTCATTTAGCCTCAATCTAAACATGTGGTTGCCAGAGCTGAAGATCCAGTTAGAAAGCCACTGCATTTGCCTCATTATTTCTGTCTATTCTACCATAGTCTGTGACTATTATTCATAAGTATTTGTACTCCTTGACTTGTTGAATCAATGCATTATTGACATGGATATTGATTGGGCAGGGATTTTATTCAAACCTTCAGTGTTGATCTTAATTCATTTTGTCTAGCACACTGTGTTGCTGTATACATTTCACAAAACTTTCTTTCAACATCACTAAGAAGGCATGTGTCTATTGGTCATAAACTCCTATGAAGTTTGATTATGGGTGTGACAATAGCTCCTTGTCAATCTCCAGGTAACATTCTTCCTTCCTTTTATTTGATATATGTAATAACCACTTAATTCTGCTTTCCTCTCATTGTTTTATTATTGTACCTTTAACTCCAGTGGCTTTATTATTAGGGCTGTTTTGCAGAAGGTCCTCTCAAAACTTTAAACTATGCCCAACACATGTAAGTTTTTATTCTTAGCTTTCAAAAATATTATTGTAATAGGCCTACACTGCAACCCTATACCTTCGATACACTGGTATCACATTTCGATTCAACATCTTTATTTTATAGCACAGCAACCTACACTAGTTTAATTCTGCAACAACAAAAATGCCTATGACACAAACAAATGGGTAATACAGGTTGGCAACATCTTAAACAGATGAAGCTATTCAATGCTCAGGTATGGTCATAACTGCCTGTAGCTGAACTTACATTTCACATCTTGTGCCTATATAGCCCTCAGTGCAGTTCACACACTCATAGGCATCTCGATTTTGTAATGTTGGCCTTGCTACACATCTTTCTGCAAAGAAGTTGCTACCCCTTGTCAGAGGACAAGCACAAGGCTTGCAGTCTTCAGGAGTACCTCGACGTGGATCACCAAAGAATCCAGTTAAGCAGCGGTCACAGTTGAGTCCCATTGTGTTGTGTTTGCAATCCTGCAAAGTAAAATTGTTGCAAATAGCATATAAATCACTCTCTGTATGTTTATACTCAAGTATGGTAATTCTTTTCATGCCAATTGTTTTTAGGGAATTGTCTGTCATTATAGTCTTCTGCTCTCACTGTACATGAATTTTGACTGAACTGTTACAATTTCATTCCAGATAAAGTATACAATTTCTTCTCTTAAGGAAGTAGTTTTTTATCACATAACATACTAAATAATTAAGTGCAAGCTAATTAAATATTCACTATACTAAATAATGATGACAGATTACTCCCAAAAGATAAGAAATAGTATATTTTAGACGTAAGAAATTTTAACGGTTTAGTTAAAATGTATTCCATAAAATGAAACATTTCGTAAGCAACAAATCTTTGTCAGTGGAAGAATAAAGTGAGTTCTTCAGTTTTACACACAGCCAATCTTGTCACATGGAAGTGAGTCATGGACGTTCAGCTAACAAACAAGAAGATTCATATAGGCTTCAGAGATGTAGTTTTACAGAAGAATGTTAAGAAAACCCTGGACAGCTAAAAAAGAGTAATGAAGATGTCTTGTAAGGGCCTGTGTGCAAAAGTAGCTTATTACTTACTTAGAAGAGAGTGATCCATTTTTCATGGCCATATTATGAAAAGAGGAAAGCTGGGAAATATTGTGACAGCAGGAATGACTGAAGGGAAATGAGTAATGGGGATATATATATATATATATATATATATATATATATATATATATATATATATATATATATAAAACCAAGCACAGCAATAAATTAATTGGCACATTCATTGTTCACCCTGTTTATCCCTATCACTATGGCCATATCTCTTAAACCTGCAATTAAAATATTGTGTTCAGCAATAGCTTTGTGCTAAGCACACTTAATATTTTTCTGAGTATATTTATGTATGAATGTATTTAAGTATGTATATTCTATCCATATAAAGATTTTACACACATGATATCTTATACACAAATTAACTCTTACTATACGGGAGCTAAAACCGCGTTTTTACACGCTAGTTTAGCTATCGTTACCGTCGCGCGCCACTTCACGGGGCGAGCCGTAAAATAGGTACTAAACCCGCGCCACTTCACGGGGCTTGCCGGATTGTAAGAGTTAATGAAAAGTAAAAAGTTACTGACCACACACTGTCCACTGACTGAATCACATTCCAGGGCATGGTTGTAGCATTCACATTTCTGACAAATGCCTCCATGCAGTCTATCATTAACTCTTCTCCAGCCTGGAGAGCAACTCTGAAAATCAAGACATAATGAAAATAAGCAAGGCATTACATAATGCAACTTTTAGAAAATCTAAAGTGAGGGCACAGAAGCATTAGTAGGATACCCAGATAAGGTAAAAAACTCAAATTATCCTTTCAGAATCAAACAACCATGGGTATAGTGTTAGTATGGACTTAAAATTTTGTTCCACATAATGACCTCATTAATTATGCAAATTAGCTATCCAATATGGCCACCATAGTGAATAAATTATACACTTATTTAAAACATCATAACTATGTTATTTGTACAAGGATCTGACTGAAACTTGGCATATTAAATCATTATATATAGCTTGAGGTCATGAACCAAAATGACATAGAGATTGACAGAAAGGTTAATTTTTAATGAATTTTCAAAATTTCTATTTCTTGAATGTTTGACATTTGTGCGACATTATATATGCATGATACCAACGGGCTGATCACCCGTTTGCCAGTCACTTCGATTACGGAAACAACAGCAAATGGATTGATTTGCTGTTGCCCTAAAGACGCCAATAGGCGTGATGGGAAACAATGGCAAAGAAAACCTATCTGCTGTTGCCCTAAGACGCCACTAGGCGTAATGGCCACTGACTGCTTTGACGGTCGGTGGCTAAGGACGGAAGAAGAAGAAGATATATGCATGATGGTCATAAAACTAAAACTTTGAATTCAAATGTATCCATTTTGGTTCAGAATCTGTTAGAGTATATGACAGACAACTGTACAGATCCAGAGATAACTTGTTTCAAAGATCACTAATGTTAAAAAGACAATTCAGAGAAAACAAAGAAAAACAGAAAAAGTACTCACAAAATGAAGTTTAATGAGCTCCTGTTGAATAAAGGTCTCCTTCTACTGCAGTTGCAGTGTCTATGAATCCCCTTTTCAGTGCTCTCAGAGTCCCCATCACCCAAATACTGTTTATACCTAAGATTTCTCATGTGTTCTGACGACTAAATATCCGGACTGCTCCAACTGCCTCCATTGCCCCAGTACTTCCAATATGGTTTATTTTACAGTTGTGTGTAAGTTTCCACTTTTCATACTCCATAGAACCCTTCCTTTCCTCCCAGTGCTGACACCCTTTACAGATATTTAAGAGAATTTCAGCATCAACACACTTTCCAGTGTCCACTGAAATAGCGGTCACCACTCCATGATGACTTGCATGGCCCCTTCATTGCCAAGTCCCATTAAAAGACACTGCACAGTTTGTGACATCTGACTCAGCTTCAGTAGACCTATCAGTCACCATGCCAGATGACTTAAACGCTCGTACTTCCTCTGCAGCAGCATTCATGCTTTCCATTGCAATGTCCTTACTTGCTGAATAGGTCTTGTGCAGCGTTCTCCTGTATGCTTTCTTTGCCATGGGTTGACTTGTGTTCATGTATATTGAAAAATTCTGCAATGCACTGTGGCACATTTACTTCTTTGTGTTTGTGAGTAGCTGAAGATGATACATCAGAAGTATTGAAATTGGCATTCCATTCACCACAGTTTGTGCACTTGATACTGATTTCATGACAAAAGCCATTCCGAGTCTCTTCGATGATCTCACATGTCAGTGAGTACTGATAACATTTGTCACATCTAAAGTTAGCGCATAACAACCCAAACAGCAGTTTTACATCCATAAGGATAAACCCATTTCCTCTGTTGTCATTTTTAGCTTGTCCTTCACTTTCTTGGACCTTTATTTTCTTTGCTGAGGAGCACAGAGGCTTCATAGTGTCACTATCGACAATAGGTGTCTCATTTTCAGGCAAAGGTTTAGAAAGTGTAGTAGTGTACTGATTTCCAAGGAACTTACGTTTAACACGCCTCCCAGTCTTTGTCTTATTTCCCATCATAAACAAAAGAAGCTCTGCTAACTACTATTATACAGAATCAGTATACAACTAGCAATAAATAGAGTTGATGTGGGTGAAAATGCACAATGCAAGTAACAAATGTTGAAATTTACGATCAAAGCTTTCTAGACACACACTTTTGAAAAATTCATAAGAAATCATAGAGTGATTCCCCTTGGAAAAGTTATAAATATCTTCTTCCTGTTGTCGCAGCATAATGATAATTTCACACTTTTACAATCACGTACCGTCATGTTGGGTCATTATTCACATGTTAACCAACTATAAACATTGGTTGCTATGCAAATCACTCAAGGGGGTGTGTGTAGAAAAACACTGATTCCTATCATATCAGAGTATCTCTAAGCTTCTATGAATTATTTTTAGTACAAGAACATGTTGACGATGATTTAAAGCATGAAAATGAACATTGTTGGATTTTTATTTTTTTTAACCTTTTCTGGGTATCCTACTACCTTAATTCAAGAGTTCAATATTATCAGTTTCACATCAAGATGTTTATTTCAATTATTAAATTTTGGTTCTTGCAGATGCGTAGCAACTGTTATAATTTAACAACAAAAATAGTTAATCAAACACCTAAATCAAACATTTACCTTAACTGTGAAATTTTATCTTCTTCAGAATTCAAAACCTGTGCAATTCTTTACTGCAAACTTTATCATACACTCAGCCATTGTTGACTGTCTATCTCCCAGTTCTAGAAAGTTCAATTTTACACTGTTTATTTTTCCTTGCAGGTTTTGCCTTCTTGTAGCAAGGCACGTTCGAGTGCAATTTGTCATTCAAAAATAAGTGAACTCTATTAACTGAAGCGTGGTGTTGATAAAAACTAAGCCCTCAAAAGAGCTTATAGCTTCAATCAGCTAGCCCTGAAAAGGACAGCATTGATAGATACTATGTCCTTAAAAAGGACCAACAGTATCTATTTGCTAGCATGATGAAGCCCTAAAAAGGACCTTCAGCTAAGCCGACACTGCCCATACGTCTTCAGTGTTCAGTGACTGGCTGTAGTTGAAGTGCGAATAAAAAAGTTTACATTGACTTTACCATATCTCTTTTGTTTCCCATTCTGAATTAATCTCACACGATGCAAAAACTCACTTAAATATGATATTTCTAAGCCTGTGATGAGTAAGTAACTGTGCAATGGAATGCTGAACAGAAATTTAGTGGAAAAAGTTTAAGGAACGTTTCAGCAAGTAAAAAAGGGTATCAGGCAGGGATGTGTGTTGTCACTGTATCTGTTCAATATGTACAGTGAAAATATAATGAGATCCCTAGAGGACATGCCAGGATATCATTTGGCGGACATAATATAAACAACTTGTGATACACTGAGGATACAGTCTTAATAGAAAAAAATGTGAATAGGAGTGGTAGGAAATGGTTGATACTATAGTGACAGAAAGTGAAAATAAAGACCTCGCCTTAATAGCACAAAGACAGAAGTAATGGTCATCTCAAAGAAAACGACTTCCTCAGAATTCACTATCAAAGTAAATGGAACACTTTTAAAACAGGTCAATAGATTCAAATACCTGGGCACATTAATAACAACAGATGGAAGATGCATCTCAGAAGTGAAGAGCAGAACAGCTCAGGCAAAAACAGCATTCGATAAAATGAAAAGTATTTTATGCAATGGTTCTTTGTCAATGGAAGTAAGAGAGAGTGAGTTCTTCATTGTTATATAGCACCAATCCTGACATATGGGAGTGAGTCATAGGCAGTTAGTAAACAAGTAGGGAAAGCATTAGAGGCCACAGAGATGTGGTTTTACAGAAGAATGTTAAAAATACCATGGACAGCCAAAAAGAGTAATGAGGATGTCCTGAAAGTGGCCAATGTGCGAAAGAAACTTATTCCACAAGTTAGAAAGAAGCAATCCACTTTTTTGAGCATGTTATGAGAAGAGGAAAGCTAGAATATATCGTAACAACAGGTAAGATTGAAGGAAAAAGAAATAGAGGAAGACAAAGAGAGCAAATACTGGACAATCTGACATCATGGCATGGAAGGAAGTCAACAACATAATTGATAAATTGTACTGGAGACAGGAAGTTGTGGAGAGACATGATCTCCTATGTCACTAGGCATGGTACTTAAAGAAGAAGAAGAAGAAAACTATAAAGTGGTGACACATTGAAAAGATAATGAATATTTGAAGAAAAAAATAATTATGTATTTATACTGACCTCACAAGATAAGCCAGCATAGCCTTCAGGACATCTACACTTTTCCACAGTTGCTAAAGAACTGCCATCCATCACAAGTGGTGATGCTAAATCCATGTAAACATCTTTTAAGCTAAAACAACAGATATAATCTTATATTTATATGGCTTAATTCATCCTAACACTGTATTTGTAGTCAATATTAAGAGAATTGTTTTTTACATTTTTTGGATTAATTATGTTTTTCTTTTTTACAACTGTACATAAAATCAGTCTGAAAGAATTATAATTTTGCTTTACCTATAAATATTGTGATAGTTTCTTAAGTAATGCTTTTCTTCATTCAACTCTATTATAAGACTTCAGTCAAGGAATATGCTTTCTTATTTAATTTTATTACATCAATGACCTTTATGGTATTTGTGCATAAGTTAATCTCAAGTATGATCACAGAATTAACACTGTATGTTAAGAATGATGATACTTACATAGGCAAATTTTGACCGTACAACATTAAATTAATGAATGTTTGTTTCTCTATGATAAATGTAAAATATGTTATATGATACTTACTAAACAGTATCTTGAGCAGTGTGATAGGTGGCCCTTATAAGAAGTCTATGTAGGCTCTGTAAAACTGTCATCATCTCTTCTCTTGTGATAGGACGACGGTCACGTGAATGATACCAGCTGTCCTCATGAAGACGAATTTTAATAACATTTTCTATTTCCTCTCTCAAGTATTGCCTGTCAGAGGTGATGGACGTGTTTAAGCCCTGAAAAACATCATAGCTGCTACATTATAATGCTAAACTGATCTTACTTCTCTACATTACAATGCTCAACTGATTTAACTTCTCGATATTACAATGCTCAACTGATCTTATTTCTCTACACTACAGTGCTAAACTGATCTTCTCTACTTTACAATGCTCAACTGATCTTGGTTCTCTACATTACAGTGCTAAACTGATTTTAATTCTCTACAGTACAACTGATCTTATTTATCTGTGCTACAATGCCCACAAAATCTTATTTCTCTACATAAAAATGCTCAACTAATCTTTTTTTCTCTATATACCATAAAGCTAAAATAACCTGTTTGTACTTAAAGACTTCAAACTTGAAAACAGAATTCATACTTGATAGGACTACTGAGTTTTGTGAATTGTAGTTCTATGATACATTTATATATTTTTTCAATGCCATATAAAGGGTTTGTGTAATATGTAGAAAAGATAATTAGAATGTATCTAGAAAAATCTAATGATACATATATTTTTTTTTCTTGGTGCCCTTTAATGAGTTCATGTAATTTGTAGAACTGATAATATAAATGTATCTAAAAAAAGTCACATTTTATATATGTTTATTTTCTTGATGCCATATAATGTAAACAAGGTAAGGTAACAAAAAGAAGGATGGGAAGGTAAGTTAAAAAAAAAAAGTGTTTTTTTTTTTAATTTAAAAAAAAAGAGATAGATGGGATGAAAGTTTAAAACGTTTTTTTTTTCAAGTAAAAGAAACAGACAGATGGGAGGGAAGTGGTTTATAATAGAGTGTAAATGAAGGTAACAGGTGAAAAGTGTCAGAGATGCTCACAACCAATCTTCAATGTGATGACAGCATAGATCTGAGCTCATTAATATCCTTATAAATTCCCCATCCCCAACCAACAATGTGTAGCCACTACGACATTAATACCAGCAGCCTTCTAGAACTGATAAAACAATTCTAAATCACTCCTTTTTGATGCAAACATAATTATAAGAAATATTTTTACAGCTAATCATAACTTCTGTAATAAACATTATAGCCAGCAGAAGTCAGCAAATTCTGGTACTGAAATAAAGAATAAAAAGTTCAAGTGTACCTGAATGATATACAGTGACTGCCTCTCACACTTTGGAGTTTTGAAAATGAGTTGATAACAGACTGAAAAAACTTCATGGATGTAAAGATTCACAGAAAACACTAAGCTATGCTTACCTCTAGAACTATATTAGGCTCACTTAGATGGTACCGGCTTGTCACTTTTTCATCCAGGCTGTATTTTATGGTAAACTGTAGGTACCCACCATATGAGCTCAGCTGTAGGTATGAAAATAATATTTATATAAACTTAAATATTGTCTTTGTTCAGTTTTTAAATAAAAATAAAAAATATGGGAATATTATGGACAGTTATTCAATAGTCAGTAAAATTTATTTAAATTTGGTACAAACTAAATGATCTACTAGATGCTGAAACTTGATCTAACACAAGTTTGGCAAATTGCCAATCAGCCACACAATGGAGTCAGTTTTACGGATGAGCTATACACTAAAAGCACAGGACATGTTGAGATTACCCTTCATCAGCCACAATTAGAAACTGGAAAAAATGATAAGAAATATAGAAAGGTTGCACAAAAATGACAAAGAACACTTAATAATAAAAATACCAAATAAGACATAAATATCAACAAAAAGAAACTAATTACAATAGCACAGCAAATATGTGGAAAAAATTATTATTAATTAACAGACAAAAAAACAACCAAACAAGAAATAAATATAAACATTAAGAAACTAACTATAGCTCAGTAACAGAGCAAAGTATATTAAATGAAATTGTATGTTAAAAGTGTGACCTAATGTATGTGTGTAAAACGTAAAGGATCCCATTACACGCCCATTGAGGCATATTGGGAATATGGTGTTAGGCCCATATTTTCTTGACCATCGGTACACTAGGGGTGATGTGGTCAGCATCACGCCAGCCGCCTTAACCTTCCCAGAGTTGTATGTGTGTACAGCAATGAATTAATGTCAGCTCAAAAAATTGCAAATATAAATATGAACAGGAAGTGAAACCAATGATAGTACTGTAGAGGCCAGCAGAAAAAAAAATGAAAGCCAGAGAAGAAAAATATAAAGAAAGCATATTATAAAATGAGCTGCTTACCTATGCTAGACTGAATGTCTAGTACCATCACATTCAGTATCTGTCCTAATGTAACTGCTCACTTTATCAGTGACTTTCTCTTTACTTCGGTCATTTTTCCTTCCTCAGTTTTTCTCTTAATTCGTTTTTTTTCCCCGGTATGTTTCTGATTTTGTATGTTTTCATCTTGTCTTCCTTTTTTTGTATTGGCCTCTCTTGTTTTGATTCCTCTTCTTCTTTGATCTTTAGCCGCCGACTGTCAAAGCAATCAGTGACCATCACGTCTGGCAGCAACAAACTGCTTCCACTATGCTCGATCGCCAGCCATCCTTCGTGCAGTGCCTCAGCTCTGGTTTAATCTTTGTATCTCAGCCTCCACAGTTCTCCACCAAGTTGTTTTTTGGTCGGCCTCTCTTTAGTTTTCCTTCAGGGGTCCATAGCATAGCTGTTCTTGTGATGGCATCAGGGTCTCTTCTGAGGACATGGCCAACTCAACTCCAGTATCTGCCAGCTATGATGGTGTGCATGTCCTCTTGGTTGCTCTGAGGAAGCAGTTCTTGATTGGTGATGGTATTCGGCCAAAAGATTCTGAGAATTTTCCTTAGGCAGAATCTTTTGTGTGGAAAGAGGACAATTTTGACATTTTCTTCTGTTTTTATCCAGAATTCCGCACCATAGAGAAGCACAGAAAGTACACAGCTCTCATATAATCTTAATTTGGTGTTTGCCAAAAGGACTTCCAGATGTTGTTTAGACTAGCAAAGGCTGTTCTTGCTTTATTCATTCTGATGTTGATGTCTTTGCTTGTTCCGCCATCTGGTGTTACCGTGCATCCTAGGTATGTAAATGTGTGTTTTGACTTCCTTTTCCCTTAATCCAAAAAGGAATGTCTATATCCAAGCATCAGTTGGATTCAGCTTACTATACTGATGATGATTTGATCAACATATAAGTTAATCTAAGAACCAGACAAGTGCCAGTGGAACAAGAGCTGAGAAGAAGATGCTGGCGATGGATAGGACACACATTGAGGAAACCTATTGATAGCATTACAAGGCAGTCCTTGTTCTGGAATCCACAGGGAAAGAGAGGCAGAGGTAAATCAAAAAAACACATGGAGAAGAGAACTGGATACAGAGGTGAAAATGATGAGGAAAACATGGAAAGAACTTGAGCGGATGGCACAGGACAGGAAGACTTGGTATGTGTTTGTTGAAGGCCTATGCTCCTCTGGGAGCTAAAGGGTATTGATTGATAAGTTAATCTGCTTTCACAGAAATGAATCTAATCAGTATGAAATGCTGATGTCCACTCAAAACACTTGCATACTGCTTTAAGAAGAGACTTTCTCCAGATTGTCAAAACACTGACTTCACTTATCACATAACACTTGGTAATGGGAGCATCACAGATGATGAGTGATTGACCAGTGGTTGTCATTTTTGTCTATCAATTGTTAATCTGTCTAGTGGTGATTCTTTTAAGACATTCTATATCAAACAAGGATCCAAGATGGCGGCGTGGTAGGCCGCACTTTTGTGTTGTGCATTTCATGTCGTCGTTTTGGAGTCTGCATCTGTGGTAACAGCCCTCGTTAATGCTGTATGAGTTTGTAGTGTGTTCGGCACATTTTCTGGATTATGTTGATAAGTATTTTAAAGATGAAAACATCAAGTTTGCCTATCATGTGAGTTCGCTATTTGTGTTGGTACCGAGTAGCCAAGATGGCGGTTTTGTGATGTGTTAACCGGACAGTGTTTCAAAACATTACAGATTTATTGAGGGCTATTGTTACTGCTCCAGGTACATTTGTGTATGTACCTGCAAGGATACTTGGAGAGGAGATGGGCACCGCCAAGCAAACCTCTTGCCCACTGAAATGTTGTGATGGAAAGTCAACTCAGTAATGATTTGCCGGATCGGCCGATGCCCGGATTAACAACAACCGCGCTCTCATTGCCCCTTGAGAGTGATAAGTCAGCGAATGGGGTACAAACACCTGTTTTGAAACTTCCAAGAGAAAATTTTGTTGTTGGAACTTGGAATGTACGCACGCTATATGCGTGTGGAAAAGTCAAAGAACTAACACATGAACTTGTTAGATACTCGTGGGACATCCTGGGCCTAGCAGAAGTCAGATGGACAGGATTAGGTGAATCAATAACGGATGATGGTCACAAAATTTGGTTTAGTGGAGATGAGTCTAAACATCAGCATGGAGTAGGTTTTATCGTACACAAAGATAGATTGAACTCTGTCATCAGCTGCACCCCAATAAATAGCAGGCTTATCACCATTCGTATTGCAGCACATCCAAAGAACATCTCCATCATACAGGTATATGCCCCCACTACTGACTATGAGGATGAGGCAAGTGATACATTTTATGACAATCTGGATGAAGCAATTAAGAAAATTCCAAAGAAAGATCTTCTCATCGTGCTAGGTGATTGGAATGCTAAAATAGGGCCAGATGCATACGGTCACTGGGCTGGCACAGTGGGGAAATTTGGGAGAGGAGAAACCAACGATTGAAGACTAAGGCTACTAGAATTTGCCAGCAACTATAAACTAACCCTTGCAAATACACTATTTCCTCATAAGTTATCAAGAAGAACAACGTGGCATGCCCCAAAAACTGAGATACATGGCCAAATTGATTTTATTCTTGTATCCAAAAGATTCAAGTCCAGCATTAATAAAGCCAAGACTAGGACTTTTCCTGGCGCCGACATTGGTAGTGATCACGACATGGTATAGATGACGCTCAAGCTTAAACTCAAAAAGAACTATAAAACAGATTTTCTCAGTTAAGATTCAATTTAGACAAACTAAAAGATCCAGAAATCGCGGGAATCTTTGAGGCAACTGTTGGAGGAAAATTTGCAGCTCTCAACTTTTTGGAGGATGATATCAACTCAATCACAGAGAACATGAAAGATGTGCTCATTGAATCAGCAACAGAAATACTTGGTAAAAGAAAGAAAATAAACAAACCATGGGTTACAGATGACATTCTGAAGTTATGTGATACACGGCGGGAAATGAAAAAGGTTAAGAAAGAGGTTCCTGAAGCAGCATGGCAATACAGTATGGTGAATAAAAATATTAGAAAGAAAATGAAACAGGCCAAAGAAAAATGGGTAGCTGATCAATGTGAGTCCATTAATATGGGGCTAATAAAAGGTAACAGCAAGGCAGCTTTTGACACATTAAGAAGACTATCGAAACCCCAACAGCCCAGGGTAACTGTCATAGAAGATAGCAATGGGGCTCTGCTCAATGAAAAAACAGCTGTAATGAGAAGGTGGACAGAATATTGTAAAGAATTATATAACTGTAAACTTGACACTGACTTAGGCATATTAAACAACATTAAGTGTGAAAACAGGGAACTCGGAAATGCAGCAATACTACGGGAAGAAGTGGAAGAGGCTATATGTTCGATGAAAGGAGGGAAGTCACCGGGTGTGGATAATATACCAGCAGAGCTCTTGAAATATGGAGGACCAGATATAGTAAAAATCATGACAACAATTTGCCAGAAGATATGGAGTACAAAAAAATGGCCAAAAGAATGGACGCAGTCATTAGTAATACCGCTTCCAAAGAAAGGAAATCTAAAAACGTGCAAGAACTACAGAACCATTAGCCTTATTAGTCATCCAAGTAAAGTGATGTTAAGGATACTTTTGAACAGAATAAAACAGAAATCAGAAGAAATCTTGTCAGAGGAACAGGCTGGCTTTAGACCAAAAAGAAGTACCTCAGAACAAATCTTCAATATTAGATTACTGATCGAAAAACATCTCCAGCATCAACATGATTTATACCATAACTTCATCGATTTCACAAAAGCCTTCGATCGAGTCTGGCATGAAGGCTTATGGCAAATAATGAGAAAATTCAATTTTGATACCAACATCATAGATATCATTGAAGCACTATACAAGGACGCAAGCAGTGCTGTTTTTGCCAGCAACGACATTGGAGAATTTTTCAAAACAACTGTAGGAGTTCGCCAGGGATGCATCCTGTCACCAGTGCTCTTTAATATATATCTAGAACATATTATGCAGGAGGCTCTCTACGATTATAAATCAACCATATCGATTGGAGGCCGCCCTCTGTGTAATCTACGTTTTGCTGATGATATTGATCTGATAGCTGGAACAGAATCAGAACTTCAAGACCTTACCTCTAGACTGGAGAAAGTAACAAGAACGTATGGGATGGAAATTAATATAGAAAAAAGCAAGATATTGGTGAATAGCCATAAGAAACATGTTCCGACCAATATTACGTTAAATGGGCAAACGTTAGAAGAAGTTAACACCTTTAAATATCTCGGGTCCACTATATGTAGTGATGGAAGATCAAGTAAAGAAATCAAGACAAGACTTGAGATGGCATCAGCTGCCATGACAAGGTTGAATGTGATCTGGAAAAGTAACATCAGTTTTCCTGTGAAGATCAAATTATACAAATCACTTGTATTATCAAATCAGAGGCACATCTCCAATCCAACCTGCAAGTCTGGAAGGAAGAGCTGGAGAAGAGAGGGGTGGTCATAAGCAGCTCTAAAACAAAATCCATGGTGATATCACGAGAAGAAAGAAAACATCAGATTAAGTTGGGAGAACAGGTCCTGGAGCAGGTCGACCACTTTAAATACCTCGGAGCTATTATAGACTGAAAGGGAGGCATCAAAGAAGAGTTGGCCACTCAAAAAGCAGCAGCTGGGAGACTTTTTCAGGCCATAAATCGAGGATTCCTCAGCAAGAGAGAGGTTGGTAAGAAAACGAAGATGGCTGTATACCGCTCCACCTATGTCCCAGTCTTGACATACGGATGCGAGTCATGGGCAATGACTACAACCCATAAAAGCCAGATCCAAACCTCAGAAATGAGGTATCTGAGGAAGGTGGTTGAAGTAACAAGAAGAGACATGGTACGCAACCAGACGATACGTCAAGGCCTTAAATCCTACCCCCTGCAGACCCAAGTAGAACAGTCCCAATTAAGATGGTTTGGCCATGTCTGCAGAATGGGAGAAGATCGGATACCACGACAAGCATGGGAAACAAAGAGCCAAGGATCCAGACCCCGAGGACGACCCAGAGTCCGCTGGGAGGACAACATTAGACAATCTTTGAAGGATCGAGGACTAGAATGGAACCAGGCCAGGAGGAAGACAGCCGATAGGATAGTCTGGCGCTCTCTCTTCCAAACCTCTACACCTCACGGTAGAAGGGGAACGACTAAGTAAGTAAGTACTTGTATTATCTATTCTCTTGTATGGGTGTGAGGGCTGGACACTCACTGCAGATACGGAGCGAAGGATTCAGGCTTTCGAGCATAAATGTTATAGAAGAATTTTGCGCATTTGCTATAAAGAGCACAAAACAAATGTCTATGTTAGAGAGAAGATAAACACCTATGCAGGCCACCAAGAACCACTTTTGTCAATAGTGAAACGTTGAAAGCTTGCCTGGTTTGGGCATGTAACTCGTCATGACTCCCTTTCGAAAACGATCCTCCAGGGAACAGTCGAAGGTAAACGGTGAAGAGGAAGGCAAAGAAAATCCTGGGCTGATAACATCAAAGAATGGGCAGGACATGGTTTTTCCACACTTGTACGCATTGCTGAGAATAGAGAGCAGTGGAGGACCATGTCTGCTGATGCTTCCACCATGGCACCCCTACAACCCATGACGGGTTATGGGTTGAGATGATGATGATATCAATCTATTTCTTTCCCGGTATATCCTATCTTCTTTTACTTGGTGCTGTGCCATGTAGGAAAATCTTTGGTGGCCCTTGCGATCTTGATATAATATATTATGGCCATACCATGTTATCTTCCATTTTTTTATTATTGTGAGAAGGTCATTATATGTACCAGTAGCACTTCTGTGTGTTTTTTTAAATGTTTGTTTGTTATATGATTGATGTATGATATACTGAAAATCTTTCCATAACATTTCATTTCTATTGCCTGTATTCTTCTCTCAAATACTGTTGTCCAGGTTTCACATTGCTATGTGTATGTGGAAATAATGAGGCAAAGCAAAAGTCTAAGTGTAATTCGAAGAGAGATAATGTTTCATTTATTTCCATACTGACTTAAGTTTTGCTAGGGTTACCACTGTTTAAATTGTTCTTACTTGCATTTCTGTTAGGGATCTTTCATCACGTGTGCTTGCCCCTAGGTATTTAAACTGGTTTACTGCCCCTTATAGCTCCTGTGGGTCTTTGAGGAGACACTAAAGAACAGGAGTACTGCTCCATTAGCCCAGCAGTAAGAGATTGTGCATGGAGCTGGCAACCTCATCATATAAAACATGTTGATACAGAAACCAATACTGCAAGAACCTTTTAATGCTCTGACACAGACTTCCTGCAAGGGGACCAGCTACAGTGGTGGCTTCATGCTACATTAGGAGCAAAAAGGGAAATGATGATGACTATGATTTTGTCCACACTGATCTCAATGCCATCATTTTCAGCAGTTGTGTTCAGACATTTAACTCTTTGACTCTGGAACAACGCTCAAAGCATTGCAAAATTGTAACTGCTGTGCCACCATAACGCTCAGAGCATTGTTTTTAGTTTATAACGAATAAACCCCAAGAATCGTCTGTTTAATGCAGTTCATGTTTTAAAACGTGTAGAATGACTTTTGCTACTATTTAAACAACTAATTTTAGTGTAGTTAAGCAGCAGGTTTGTGTGTTTTGAAGTTATTATTAAAATTTGTGTGACAATTCTCGTGTTTGCATTTTTCATTGTTATTACTACAGAAATATGACAAGCGTTATACTTGCAATTTCTAAGCCTCCTAAGGGAATAATTGTGTCAAACTACTTACAAACATTGCTGACATTGATGATGATTGTTTGGTAGCCAAAGTTTGTTGTCAAATAACAGAATCGGTGCAGAAACATTAGATTTAGTTGATGAGTGGGTGTAGTCCTATTCTGGCTGATCGAAAAGCAACAAAACTAGACCTACTGTAACATTTAATCACTAGTCCTAGGTAGAAGATGAAGCTAGGGATACTTTTAAAACATTGAACAAGTGTAAAAAAGTTTTTATATGATGTTATTCTTCTTTATTTGTTTGAAAATTGCCAAATGCAATATTGCATAATTTATTTTATTCTTATAAAACCAGAAAAAACTGTTGTGAATAACACTAAATGTAATAACTGTTGCCATAATCAATGTTTTTTTACTTTGCAAATGGATTACCTTGATGTTTTAAGACTAAAAAGAAAGTTTTATTGTCTACAACAGCAATTTGCCTTTGGTAAGCTCATATTCTACAGTTAACATTTTAGTGTTTTTCAATTTTACATGCAAAATGTTTTAAGTATACCAAATGTACTTGTGTTAATACTACCAAAGACACTAGATATTACAATTCTCTATCTATTTCCCTACAGTTTGGTATATAATAAATACATGTTCACAGAAACGATTAACATAAAATTTACACTAAAAGATTGTACACTTCACCGTTTAGAATTCTTCAAAAAAATCATTACGGCACAGGGTGGAAAATAATTACAGAGTCAAAGAGTTAATAAGGTTGACAAGCTCCTGTTCTTCTCCAACCAGCCCATCTATATTATCAGCAATAAGGACATTAGTGCTTGTATGACCTCCAATACTACCCATATCTTAGTGGGTTTTTCAAGTGTCTGATAATTGTGCACTCCAGAGAGATGTTGGACAATTAAAGTATCAAAACATGCAACTTAAAAACCAATTTCATTTCTCTCACTAAGAAACTTTGTTTTAACAACTAAATTAAACGTTATTTTGTTTTTGTTTTAAATTTTATTCCTTCATCTAAATTAATCTATAAAGAAACCTGTGGATTTGACATCTTCATAAACTAGGTTTGCACAGTCCAGATCCCTGAATTAAACCAATAAAAGAAAATATGGATCTCGAAACAAAAACTTGGAGTGTGAAATTTCTTAAACTGATCTTCCAATGACATACCCTGTTCCCCAGATAAGCCCCTGGAGCAAGCCAATAATGTATATCATCCTGAGAGTATGACTGTGGATCAATCTTCAGCAAGTATGTTTTGGCCTCTAGCCACCCATTGAAACGGCGAGGAAGGAGGGTCAGACCACCTGACTGTAAGGTGGACAAGACCCATCCTTCAAGGCTATCAATCTGCAGAATAAAGCACGTATGAGTGAGTTATTTATGCACAATATGCTCCCACTCAAAAGTATATGGAAATAACAATATGGCTGTAAACAGAAATCTGAATCATACCTTATTTTCAACCCATACATGCCACACTTAAAGGTTTACCCATAATCTGTACGGGGTGTTTGCGTTTTCAGATGTGTACGGGCCGTACACGGGTCTGTACGGGTTTTTTCGCCTAATTATTAAATATACATATAAATCTTGTGCCACTACACAATTTGCGTCATGAGATTCGGCGAGATTTTAAGCCAAGTGGATAAAAAAAAAAAATAACCAATGAAAATCAAGCTGCCTATTTTTCAATTGCCGCGGGATGTGCGTGGCGTGTTCATTCACAATTTTTCGCTAAAGCTAGCGCGAGGTTACTGATTATTTGAACGATTACGCAGCACTGAAATCTTTTTTGAGTCGAGCCTATTGTTTAGGATTAATTTCCAGTTTAGTATTGGTAAGTAATTCATTTTTAAAAAAATATTACAATAACATTGTTTAGATGAAGTTAGATTTAACTGTCAGATAACTTAGGCCTATGCTTTCTTTTCCCCTAAGGTTTAGCATAATTGATTATTTAAGGCTGGTAAAAAAAAAAAAGGCTGATACCACTACATATTATTTGATTTCACTAAAACTTGTAGAAAGTGCGTAAGAAATGTAAATTTGAAAAATAATACAATAGCCTACAAATTATGGGTAGCCTAATAACGTAATGACGGTCGCCGAATGCTCCGCATGTATTTTCGTACCATTTAGAGTTATAATTAGGGTTACAGCTAGGGTTAACCCTAAATCTAAATGGTACGAAAATACACGCGGAGCATTCGGCGAACGTCATTCCGATATTACCAAATTATGAAACTGAAAAGAAAAAAAAAAAAAAACCACAATAGCGTGGAAAATTTACATCTTAACTCGATCAGAGAAAAGTTTATTTGGAGTTAGCCTACTTCTCTTCTTAGTTTTAATTTCGTTTCTTTAAAAAACAATGTTATTTTGCCTTTGGTGGTCATCATTACGGTCATTCAATGATTTATAATTATTAAATAATTAATTAGCCTACTATCAATGTTTGATTGACACTAAAATTTGTATGGGAAGGTCTATTTAAAACTACCAGTTGGGCTTTAACGGCTATTCCAATTTTTGAAGTTCGGTAGAAAATATACAGGCTAATATTACGCCAGCGCTAGTTTATATTTTCATTACCAGCTTTAGCAAAAAATTTATTAGATTTTAAATTTAAGATTCCTAACCCATAATGCTTATTACTGGTCTCTTTAGGCCTGTACTTTTATAAGGCACTATAGAAAACACAGCAACTGTTCTTCATTTCAACCATAAATTGTATTAATTTTTTTCCAAGATTCTATTTCATTATATAATATTAAAATTACAAATAATTATATTTTTCAAATTGATTATTAATATTTGTATTTACTTTTTCACATTAATATTTTTTTTTTTCTGTCTAGCAGGAAATATTGCATCCATCTAACAGCATGGCTGAGCCTAACTTTAAAAAAAGGAGGTTAGAAGAAGATCAACGTCGTGGGAAGTTTCAATCTGACTGGACAACTACATTCCCTGGGATTATTGAGACATCCAAATTAGGCTCTTCACATGCATACTGTAGAATATGCAATAGAGATATTAAAGTGATGGCATCTGGCTTACACGATGTGAGGGAGCATTTCAAAACAAAACTGCATGAAAGGAACTATCAGCTGAAGAACGGAAGTTCTATCAAGGCCTTCTTTACTCAGCCTCAACAAGAAGATGATAAAATAACGAGGGCTGAAGTTTTATTTGCAAATTTTATTGCTCAACACAACATAGCTGCTTCTATAGCTGACCATTTTTCAGACTTATCAGCTGAGATGTTTCCGGACAGTGCTATTGCCAAACGTTTCAAATGCAAGCGAACCAAAACAACAGCCATTATTAAAAACTGCTTGGCTCCATCTGCAACGGAGCCAGTCATCAAATTATGCAGGAAGACACCTTTCTCCTTGATGATCGATGAGTCAAATGATAGAAAAACTGACAAGCGTTTAGCTATAATGGTGAGGGTATTTGAAGATGGCATAGGACCTAGAACCAGGTTGCTGGGCATGCCGGTCGGTACTGGTGGAACCAGTGAAGCTATTTTCAGTGATATTGATGCTGTGTTCAGCGACTTACAAATCCCATGGATTAACTGTATAGGTTTTGCAAGTGACAACTGCAATGTAATGGTTGGCAAATCAAACTCTGTACTAACGCGAATCAAGAGCAAGAACCCTGATGTGTTTAGTATAGGGTGTATTTGCCACCTTGCAAATCTTTGTGCCAAGGAGGGTATAAAGCAGCTGACTATTCCTGTTGATGACCTTTTGATAGATATCTTCTATCATTTTGAGCATAGCTCAAAACGGAAAAAAATCATACAGAGAGTTTCAACTGTTTACAGGAGTGGATGCACTAGACATACTAAAGCACTGCCAGACTCGCTGGCTTTCTTTGCAGAAAGTAGTGGACAGAATTTTAAATCAATATTCTGCTCTATCTTCATACTTCGAGAGCCACGACGATATGGAAAAACCATGCCGTGTCAAAAACATTCATCAGTTACTAAAATCACCACTGACCCAGATGACTCTACGTTTTCTCCAATTTGTGCTACCTCTGTTGACTGAATTTAACAAATTGTTTCAGACAGATGAGTCCCAAATAGGTGGTATGATGGATGAAATGGATCGTCTGCTACGAAAATTTATTGTCAAATTTGTAGAGATGAAATATGTAAAAGAGGTGAAAGATATAAGATTGTTAAAGTATGCTGAACGTGATCTACAGCATGATGACCATACACTTGCTGTTGGTCTGTCCAACAGGACATTACTGGAAGAGTTAGATATAAGTTCTCAAGTGAGAAATTCATTTTTCAGAGATGTGAGGAACTTTTATGTTGCTGTTGTGAAAAAGATATTGGATAAATTTCCATTTGAGAATGAAGTCCTTAAGGATATCAAAATTCTTGATCCAGCCTTTAAAGACACAGTTCAATATACAGCAATCTGTAAGCTGGCCAACACTTTTGCACCACATTTAGACCAAGAGGTGTTAAAGGATGAATTTGAAGATTATTGTTTGCTGCCTGATGAATGTATTTCAAGATTTGACGCTGGACAAAAAAGAAGCTTTTCTAGGTACTGGCTTGACATAATCAACCTGAAAACTAGCACTGGTCGTACACGATTTCCCAGTCTGGCAGTCATAGTGAAACGCTTATTGACATTGCCTCACAGCAATGCTGACTGTGAGAGGTCTTTCTCTATGATGAAAAAGATTCACACGGACTGCAGAAATAGACTAAATGATGATACAGTCACAGCATTTCTACAATGCAAAATAAATTCTAACTCTTGTTGTTTAGGTTTTAAAGCAAGTGAAGACATGCTTAAAAAGGCAAAGGCCGCATGTCACTATGATGGTGCAGAACCATCTAATTGAATATACTTTTACATGAATAAACTCTTTTGTTACGTTTTTCAGTCTTTGTACAGGTTTTGCGGGTCTTTGTACAGGTTTTGCGGGTCTTTGTACAGGTTTTTTTAATTTTTTGTACAGGTTTTTCATCTCTGAGGTGTGGCATGTATGTCAACCTGTTGGTGTAGGCAATCATGTCTCTCCACAACTCTTGTTTCAAGTACTCTTTATTAATTCTGCTACAGACTTCTTTCCATGTGTGGCCGTTGGCATATACTCTATTCTTAAGTTCATGTTGTTGGTTGTGTGTATAGTGGTTCGTCTCTCTATCCTAACAGTAGGCAATCATGTCTCTCCTCAACTCTTGTTTCAAGTACTCTTTATCAATTCTTCTACTGACTTCTTTCCATGCTTTGATGTCAAACTGTCCCGTATCATCTCTCACTGTCATCCTTTATCTCTTTTTCTTTCAATCTTTCTCATTCTCACAATATATTCCAGCTTTTTTCTTCTCATTACATGCCCAAAGAAAGTAAATTGCTTCCTCTATTGTGAGTAATAAGCTTCCATTGCACACTGGCCACTTTCAAGGCATTCCAATTACTCTTTTCAGCTGCCTATGGTATTTTTAGCACTGTACGAAGGATGGCCACCGACCGAGCAAAGTGGAATCAATTTGTTGCTGCCCTACAAGACGCCACCAGGTGTGATGGCCGCTGACTGCTTTGACGGTTGGTAGTTATGGATCAAAGAAGAAGAAGATGATGGTATTTTTAACATTCATCTGTAAAACCACACCTCTGTTGCCTCTAGTCCTTTTTTTTCTTGTTTATTAATTATCTTTGACTCACTTCCATATGTCTGGATTGCCTCTACATAACACTGAAGAACTCTCTTTCTTACTTCCATTGACAAAGAGCTGTAGCATAAAATAGGTTTCATGTCATGGAACACTGACACTACCACTCAGATTTGTTACGTATCCTGGCTTTTCAACTCATGATGCTATCAAAATTTGCTCAGCTTCACCGGCTTAGAGTTGATTGCCTTGGATTTCAATTCCTGTCCCTTTGAGCTAATCAAGAACATCACACTTTTGCTAGTTCTGGCCATTTTTTATGTTGTTAATCTATGCTCTTTTTTTTTGCTGCCATCTATTTACCCCTCTATCATTGATTTCATTACCTCTCTTTTGTATGATGATCATAAAATTTACATGATGTAGTTTTTCTTTTACATTTTTGGGCAGTTTCTGTTCCAATCTATCATTTTCAACATTACTTGTTGTCTCCTCTGTGTCCATGTGATTCTCATTCACAATCACATCTTGAAGACTTTTTCAGCATTCTGAGCTTGTGTTCTTTCACATTAACTTTTCATTCCTATTCGCAAATTACACTGCACTAGATATGGTATCTTGAAAAATTTGCAAACAGCAAAACGTTTTTAACTGTTACCCAAGCAATTTTCACTTTTCCAGTCTGAACATTATGAAAGTTGCTACAAAGTGTCTTAATCTGAGTAAATACAAATAATAAAATGACTATTGCTACAAAGTGTCTTAATCTGAGTAAATACAAATAATAAAATGACTATTTAATAAATTTACGCTCAAAAAAATAAATTTAAAAATCAAGCAGTAGTTCTAACACTGAGTAAAACTACAGGTTAGATTACAAATCTCACCTTGCTTAATCCCCATCCAACATTTTCACATACAGTGGTCACTCCAAAACAAAAGCATTTAATGCATCCATCTGGGTTATTCTTATCCAGATTAAAGAAACCATTTTTACACTGGTCACATCGGCTGCCTTGAACATTAGCCTACAAGAACATCACATACAATGAAAATTTTCCTTCGGATGAATTTTTCTAAATACAACAAGCAAACAAGTATTTCATAAGAAAGATTTCATCTAATTCTCCTCTAGTAGCACAGCCTCAATTAGTTATTCTACATTGTATGTGCCAGTCTCTAAGAACATCACTGTCCATTTTATTTATGACTGCCTCTCTCTCTCTCAAACTTTCCAGTGTATACTGTTTCAAAACATTTGAGAATCAATCTTTTTCAATCCAATGAAATACTGCTGTAAATACTCAAGAAAACTACAATTCTTTGTTACTCCTTCTATGAATGTTTTTAATTTAAAAAAACCATGCATCTGATGCCTATAATCTTGCATGAACTGTAACTTGCATGTTACTTTCAAAGACATTTTAACGGCCATATTTAGTATTGCATATTTAGTACTGTGATTAAGACAAATTTTTTAAAACAGCACGAAAAAAAAAAAAATCAGGTTTATTTTCCATTTGTAATGGAGTCTCATAAAGTCTATAAGATGACAGTATTTGAGATACATCTTTCAAAAATTTTTTGAAATGGTAGGAAAAACATAAATTTAACTGAAAATTAAGCAAAACGTTATGCATATTTCAGAACGTCAATAATGTCAAGTTCAGAGAAATTCTGGTTAACAAGAATGGCACCATACTGATTTTTCTTAAAAAGGTTAGTACTATTAAATGCCAATTACAAGTATCTAGAATCATTTCTGAAAAATTATAGTAGAGACTAAAATTTCTATTTTATATGTTTTTGTAATTAAAAAAATAATAATATTTGTATATTTTTAAATTTTATTTTTTTTACATTTTTCTCAAGCTAGATATGCAGACAATGTTATTTTATACTTTACTTGAAATCAGATACACCCACAAATTAACTATTCTGCCAGAATACACAACAATTACACCCAAAGACAGGTTTCTTTACCTTGCAAACACAAGCTCTGTCACACATATTTGGGTCCACACTTCCAGCAGCATTACAGTGGCAGGGCTGACAATTAGGGTAACCAAAATAACCAAGAGCACACAAAGTACAAGAAGGCCCACCAAAACCTTCCTTGCAGATACAGTCACCAGGATTCTGTTCCAACATAAAATATTGATCATTCTATGTTAGAGACTGAGAAGTAATAAGTTAAAATTTATATTATTCTCAACATTCTAGATCAGTGATTTTTAATACCACGACCCAAATTTCACAGTTGGTGACGTTGGCGACCCATGTACCAAAACTGACAAATAAAAATTAATTACAAAAATTCAGGCAAAGGCATGCAACTTAAAACTTCAATAAGGGAAATGTAAGTGATGCAACTCTTCGCACTGTTTCTTGAGACCCAAAATAGGTTCTGAATCACTGTTCTAGATTGAAATATAATTTTATCAAATTCCATTTAATCTGTACAGTGTGTATTCTTTGTTTAACTTCATTATATGAAGATTAGTTATAAAGTCATTGATGAAGAAATTCAGGGTCTGAAACAGAATTAAAATTTAAGAACCGTTTGACACAAGAATTCAACATTTCAGTCATTTGTAATCTTGATGCAATATTTTAACAGCATTAAATTTCCAGACTCCTGGCAGGTTTTACCAAGCTGGACAGGTCTGTATGGGTAGGGTCAGACTAAAGCAGGCAACTTAGTCCTCCAACTTGGGGGTTTCAGCACTGGGCTGACACCCCTATCTATGTAAGCAACACATGTTACAGAAACAGCAACACATGAACAAGCTTTACTGCGGGATGGACATCCAGAGTCTGAGGCTCATATGACTGCCAGTGGTGAATGCCGAAAAGAAGCCACTGACATGAAAATGAACATCCTGACCATTTCAGATCACAGGTTGCTTTGTCATTCAGCAGCCAAAGATGAAAGTAAAAAGTACTCCACTTAAATCATAAGTACACAGGAATGATGAAGGCTGTTTGAAGTCAACCTATCACATTATCTTATAAAAGCAATGTAAACATTTCTTAACCTTAACAAATGACTGCTTTTTAAAATTTTATTTACCATGAACAATGTAGCAACAGATTAAACAAATATGATCCCTAGTGGCATTTTTCTTTTTTATGTGCATTATATTCTACAATTTATGAACTTACCAGCCCTTCACTGACACGTCTATCATCAGGCACACAGTCACCAGTTGATGTCCGCGTTTCCTGACAGTTGCAGGGTCTGCAAGGATATCTCATAGATATTGTCATTCCCAGGGGTCTATAGTAGCCATTAAGACAGCGCTCACAGTTTATGCCTGTTGTGTACTCCTAAAATATATTTATATATAATTGATTTTAATTGCTTTATCTTATAAATTCCCATTTACACACCAAGTTGATGTATCAATATGACATGAACACTTTTTCTGACTTTTTCTGATACTCTTTATTTTTTATTTTTATTTTCAATAACAACAGAAAGATAGAGAAAACAACTCCAACAGACTTTACAGAAGATGTGGCCTGTAGCCATGTTGCTTTTTAAAAAAAAATGTACTGCATAAAATTGTAATGTTACCCAGGGAGATGCTACTCTTTGCTAACGAGGAAAATAAACTCATAATTCTTACCCTGCAATTTAAGCACACACCACCTCCATCATACATCCCAAGCGTGTTGAGACTAAGTCCAAGAGCATCCACTGTTGCATTGTATACACACTCATCTGACTTTCCATGGCAGTTACACTCTGCAGGCAACAACAGCAAAATTATCAAAATAATTACGAACATTTCAAATATAACAAAATTAATTCAGTGGATAATGTACAGATCATTCGCATAATTAATGTTTTATATTTTTAAAATTGGTTAAAACGTTGCTAGAATTATATTATTTGCAATACACTGCTGATACCTTAACAAAATGTGTCAACAAACTAATAACAAGTCCATGAGCCATCAGCCCTTGACCTTGAAATATGTTCCTCATCCCTTTCATTTCTGTCTCCAGTTCTCTTCCCCATGCGTTTTTTGTTCTTCCCTTACCTCCCTTACCCTGGGGATTTAAGAACAAGGACTTCTATATAATGCTACCCCCATCTTGTAGAAACTTTAGCCACAAAAACATCAGCAGCAATGGATAGGTCAACCAAAGAAAATAATTTGACATCCAAGACAGAAGAAGGTCCTCTGGTACGAAGGCTCATGATGTAATAATTAGATTAATCATTATAAAGTAACAAGAACAGACATGGTCCACAACCAGACGATGCAGCAAGGCCTCATAACCCAACCCCTGCAGACCCAAGTAGAACGTGCCAACTACGATAATTTGGCCATGTCTGCAGAATGGAAGAAGATTGGATACCACGACAAATATGAGAAACCAAGAGCCAGGGATCCAGACCTCCAGGACAACCCAGAGTCCGCTGGGAGGACAACATTAGACAATCTCTGAAGGACCAAGGACTAGATTCGAACCAGGTCAGGAGGAAGGCCGATAGGAAAGTAAGGCTTTCTCTCTAGCAAACCTCTACACCCTAGGGTAGAAGAGGAATGACGTAAGTAAGTAATCATTATAAGGGGTTGGAGTAGCTAAGAGGTACAGCATCCGCCTCGAGTTCTAGGGGTACTGAGTTCGATTCCCAGTTGAGGGAATATATTTTATGGAAAAATTTTTTCAGAACCAGTGGTCCTAATGATGTCATACTCCCCCCTGGTCTCACGAGTAGTGAGATCGCATGCCTAGCCTTCTCGGATAAGGGCGAAAAAAAATAGTAGGTCCTGCATGCAAGTTGCACACGTTAAAAATCTCATGGCAGTTGGAAATCGTAAAGAGTAGGCCTATCAGGCCACTGCCCTGGCAAAATTTAAAAATTAGAAACCTACCCACAACAAAAATATTTATAGAATGTGTGATTCCTAAATACACACATTGGGATTCTCGCCTGTGCCACGGAGTTCGTGCACTGTGCTGAGATCCTCCTTGTGTGATCTTAGGAAGGAGATTGGAGCACTATTGGAGTAGTCCGTGTGCAATGAAGATAGTCCTTAACACCAAACCAAACCAAACCATTATATTAAGCATAAAATTCACAGTCAGTATTCTGTTGTTCATATTTATAAAACTTATTGCCTTCATATGTTTTACAATAAACGCTTACCTTCATATTCAAAACTGTTCTATATTCCATATTTCAATATTTAATTTCTAAAAGCACACAAATGCTTTAACAGTGGCTTCTTGCATTAAAATCAACTGCAGCAATGGCTCTAGTCTCCTAAAGGAGTAAGAAAGATACATTCAAAAGACATCTCCCACTGACAACGTACCTTCACAGCCAATATTCTGTATTCCACCAACCTGCCAAGGTTTCTGATTGAACAAAGGCAAACATTTCTCACAGTTGTCTCCCGCTGTATTATGTAAACACTGGCACTGCAATCGCTACAGAACAAAAAGACAAAAAGACACAGAAACAGATAAAAAAAGCACGTCACAATGATGCAATTATACAGTGAATATACTCAAACATTTTATTAATAAGTTAAGTGAAGCTTTACTGACAGCACTCATCTTTTCAGGTTCAGTGAATTTGTGTGAGTGCTATTCTTTTTCTCTCTCTCCTCTTCTCTCCCCTACCTCTCCTTCTGCATTTGTATTTCCTCATTTCATTTGCTGCAGGTACCCACGGTAGAGCATGATCTTCATAGCTCCCGCGATGATTCTGGATAGTTAAAATTCTCATGGTGTATTTGCAATAAATGGGGGAAATATTCAGTCACCCTGGTAGAGCCACCATACCAGGGAAGAGGCAAAGGAAGTCCTTACGGAGTCCATCTGCCTGGTGCCGCCCCGCTCACCCTCCAGACAGCCAATGTTCGCGACTGCTTACCCAGCAGCCATTCAATCTCTCGCCACATTGGTCCACCTTAGACTTAGGGTCATTCACTGATGACTCAGTTATCATTTGACCCATGATTTGGGAGTGGATCGATGGGTGTCAGAGCATATACCACTCATCGGTGAGTTCTGCACACCACATCTTTAGGGATCCACTGACTCCAAGATCCTCTGCCAGTTTAGTTCAGACCCCAAGAGGGGCCGTTATCCATGGTGCACAATGAGGATGTATGGCAGAAGGCTTGCATGAAATTCCATTGAAACCAGCGATGGTAGACTTATGAAACTGCACCCTTTTCGCTTTGAGGCTAGCTGGTGCCCCTAGTGATAAACATGAGGTTACCTCCATCTCTGTCACCTTGGACTTAACTTCCTTTCATGCCTGTGAGTTGAACCCACATAAATCCTCATGTCTTCAAGAATTGGTGTGGATCTACTGTCCTGGTCATGCAGGGGTATGTGGCAATGAGAGAGCTGACAGACTGGCCTCGAGAGCACCCATAGTGGGGACACTGGACATGGATAAGGGAGAGATACTAAGGGCAATTAATGATGCCTGCTGGATAATGACGCTGCAATGGATGAATCAACAAGGCTGAGACTGTTGGAGTTTGGCATCAAACGTGGGACTAGCAGAAATGGACGAGAGAGAGGATGCATCCGTCGTATGTACAGCCAGCGTGCTACAGGTACAGTTAGCATTCATACTCTTCGACATCTGCTGAGGGAGACTGAGCACCTAATGGTCTGCCCAGAGTGCAGTGAGGTCGATTCTGATTAACAATAACAATGTGTGAGGGCTAATATTGGAATTGCTTTAACACATGTTACTGAATGCACATCAACACACAAAAGCATTACAAATTAAAAAGATGGACAGCACTATAGTACAGTTAACAGTTTTATTTTTTAAAAACACAAATCAGCTAAAGCTTTAGCAAATGAGGTCATCATCAATAAATTACAATAAATTGTACATTACAAATAACTTTTTGGAAAGGATAATACAATGTTGCTCTGGATTCTAACAAGATTTATACTTTTCAAATCTACAGTGACTGCAGCAGATACTCAAATGTTGTAACCAGTTTTTTTTTTTTTTTTTTTTTTTTTAGTATAACTAAACTGCAGATATCAGCCATACGTGACAGGAGCTAATGGTTAAGAACAGTAAATTAAACCAAACTGCAAAAACCAAAATGCCACAAGACAAAAATGTATGCACTACATAATACTGTCAATCTTTTCAATTTTCAAAGCTTATGTGCATAAGTGTGCATTCTGTAACACAGGAGTTACAGTGACCTCAGATTCCAATGTTAGCCCAAAACAAATTCCCCCAAACACAAGAGATGGATGCTGTGAGGATGGTGCTTGTGTTTCTACAGTCTCTGATGCCATACATCAAATGCTATTTCAATTTCTTCGGCAATGTTTATCAAAGTATTTGTCTCTCTCTCTCATCGTCTCCTTTAATTTGATGAAAATGAATTTATCATTTATTAGCAAGTTACCTGTTTCCACTCCTCACATTTCCAAATAATGTTGATGACTGTCTGCACCCTCACCTTGTTGATTACCTGATGGTTTCTTTTGTGTCTCCTAGAATTTTAGTTTGATACATTTGGCCATTGAGGGTACCACTGATTCCTTCTTACGAATCACATTTTTCTTGCTTAAGATGACCTTTTTTTTCGTTCTTTATAACCCAGGTTTCATATGAATGAGTGGGACCCAAAGACGCAGCAATAGAGAACGCAGTCAGCGACTCATAGCTTGACTGCCTGCGTCAGGACCAGCGAATCAGAGCTGGTCAAGACCGCACTCCACCTCCACGAGGTGGTCCTGGAAACAGTCTGCAGCAGTGCAGTCTGGCTGAGCGAGTGTGGATCGCAATGGGAAGGCAAACCCGGTCCTAAAAAATGCCGTGCAGAAGTCGGATGTGTCGACCGAAAGGTGCAGATATCACAGCTTAGGCGTAAACAGACACAACGCAACCACCGTCCTTTTCAGGACGAACGAGGAAGAAGAAGAAGATATGAATGAGTAATGCAACTTTATCATCATAAACATTTAAAAGTCTTTCTTCATTCATTCATTCATAACCCTCCACTCCCAAAGGAGCATAGGCCTTCAACAAACACATGCCAAGTCCTCTTGTCACGTGCCATCATCTCAAGTTCTTTCCACGTTCTCCTTATCATTTTCACCTCTGTTTCCAGCTCTCTTCTCCATGTGCTTCTTAGTCTACCTCTGCTTCTCTTGCCCTGGGGGTTCCAGAACAAGGACTGTCTTGTAATGCTATCAACAGGTTTCCTCAGTGTGTGTCTTATCCATCGCCATCGTCTTCTTCTCATCTCTTGTTCCACTGGCACTTGTCTAGATCTTGTCATCAGTTCCACGTTGGTAACCTTGTCATACCATTTTAATCCCTCTATTCTACGCAAGCACCCATTTATGAAAGTCTGCAGCTTTTTGGTAGTTGTCTTTGTTGTTCTCCATGTCTCAGAGCCATACAATAGGACTGACTTCACATTTGTGTTGAAGATTCTTATTTTCGTGTTGGATCCGATTTCTCTTGATCTCCATATATTTCCCAATGCAATGAAAGCTCCTCTTGCTTTTTGTATTCTTATTTTGATATCATTGTCTGTCCCTCCAACTTTGTCTATATTTCTGCCAAGATATGTGTACAATTCTAAATCTTGTATTGGTGCTTCTTCAAGTTCAACCCTGTTATCATTACCTGCATTTATTCTCATTATCTTTGTCTTTTCCCTGTGTATTTTCAGACCCAATTGCTGTGATCTCTCATCGAGTGTTTTCAATTTGTCCTGCATCTGATTACGGTTATGGGACAGAAGAGCTAAGTCATCAGCAAAATCCAGATCATCCAACTGCTTAGTCAGAGTCCACTGGATTCCATTTCTGTTGTGTGTTGTCGATGTTCTCGTAACCCAGTCTATTGATAGTAAGAAAAGAAATGGAGATAAGAGGCATCCCTGCCGCACTCCTGTTCTTATCCCAAACGGTTCTGTAAGCTGTCCTTCATGAAGAACTCTGCATGTCATGTCTTCATATGTTTTCTTTATTTAATTAATGATCTTCAGGGGAACTCCACAATGCCTCATCAATTTCCAAAGTGATTCTCTGTCTACACTGTCAAATGCCTTTTCGTAGTCCACAAATCCGATGTATAGTAATGAATTCCATTCCAAACTTTGTTCAACTATTATTCTCAAAGTGGCTATCTGGTCTGTACAGGATCTGTTTTGTTGAAAACCTGCTTGTTCATCTCTCAGTTTCTTGTCTATGGACTCTTTTAATCTCTCAAGGAAAATCCTGTTTAATACTTTTCCTGGCACTGAAAGTAACATTATTCCTCTATAATTTGTACACTCTTGTAAATTTCCCTTCTTAGGCAACTTAACCAGATATCCTTCCTTCCATTCTGCTGGTATCTCTTCCTTTTCCCAGACTTTGCCAAGTAATTTATATAACATCTCTGTAGCCGTGTCGATATCTGCTTTGATGGCCTCAACTGGAATGCCATCAGGTACAGACACTTTTCCATCTCTTAGAAGCTTTATGGCTTTCTTTATTTCTTCCTTCGTTAATCTTTCACCGTTAATTTGTAGCTCTTCTTCTGCTGGCTGGATGTCTGGGGGGTTTTGTGGAGCTGGTCTATTGAGAAGGTCCTCAAAATATTCTGTCCACCTCTTCATTTGCTCTTGTATATTGCTGAGCAATTTTCCATTCTTGTCTTTTATGAAGCAACTTGTTTGCTTGTATTTCCCCGTTAGCTTCTTTGTGCTGTTATACAGTTCTCTCATATTCCCTTTGGCTGCAGCATCTTCTGCCTCTCTTGCCAACTCCTCAATATACTTCCTGTTGTCTCTTTTGATACTTCTTTTTACTTCTTTGTTTGCTTCTGTGTACACTTCTTGAGCCTTGGCTTTGGAACTTCTGGTTTTGCTTGTGTTTAAATCTGCTTTCTTGTTTTTCCTGTCTTTTATCTTATTGATGGTTTCTGTTGTTATCCATGCTGTTTGTTGTTGTTCCCTTTTCCCCAGTATTTCTTCACATGTCTCATTCCATACCGTTTTGATTTGCTGCCAATAGTCTTCTGTATTCTCTGCATCTTCCAGCTGTTGGAGCATTTGGAATTTGTTGGATATTGTGACCGCAAATTTGTCTCTTGTTTCTTGATTTCTTAGATGTCCTACATTAAATTGTTGTCTATAATTGTGCATATCTCTTGAGTTTCATTTTTACTTTGACTATCAGAAGGTGGTGATCTGATGCCACATCTGCTCCTCTATATACCGGGTTTTAGGCCGAAACGATCATGTATTGATCAAATATTCACACTAAGAACAATTATAGAAGAATCAGTGGAAAGGCAATCGCCACTTATTATCACCTTCGTCGATTTTCAAAAAGCCTTTGATAGTCTACACCGCCCATCATTGTGGAAGATACTTACAATCTATGGTTTTCCAACAAAATATGTGAATATAATCAAAGCGCTATATGACAATGCAAGATGTTGTGTTAGAACAAATAAAGGGAATACAGAATGGTTTACAGTAGAAACAGGGGTGAAACAAGGCTGTATTATGTCACCACTACTTTTTGGAATAGCTATTGATTGGGTTATGAGAAACTATACCCACAATGAACAATTGGGTATAAAATGGACAAATGGAAAATTCCTGGGGGACCTGGATTTCGCAGATGATGTAGCATTCTTAAGTTCAACACCAAGACAATCCCAAGAAGCAATAAATAATTTGTGTCATCTCTCGGTTTAAAATAGGTCTCCAAATAAATGCCTCTAAAACTAAAGCTATGAACTTTTCTAACGAGACCTTTGATATCATCTTGAACGGGGAAAAACTACAGAAAGTTGAAAGTTTCAATTATTTAGGCAGTAAAATGACTCAGGATGGTGACACAACAAGAGAAATCCATACTAGAATTGCTTTGGCAGCTAGCGCCTTCAATAGATTATCTAACATTTGGAAATTACGATCATTGAATATACATACCAAGCTTCGTCTGTTTAATTCAAATGTTATCTCAGTGTTAACATACGGCTGTGAGAGTTGGAAAATAACAAAATCATTGAAGAACAAGCTGAATACATTCGAGAACAAATGTCTTAGAAAACTCATGAACATCAGTTGGAAAGAATTCAAGACTAATCGACAAATAAGAGAAGACTCTAGGCAGAAATATGTCTCTGACTATATAAGGAAAAGACGATGGTCATATATCGGTCATGTCCTACGAATGCAAAACAACAGAATACCACTACAGGCGCTCACTTGGGTTCCTGAGGGTAAGAGGAAAAAAGGAAGACCAAAAGAAACACTCAGAAGAACAATAATAAGAGAAGGAAGAACGTTGGGCCTAAATAATGTGCAAGAGCTAAGAGGAGTGGCGTCGCAACGAACAAACTGGAGAGCACTGGTTTCTGCCTTATGCGCCGTGTTTGGTGCTTAAAGAATTTATTATTATTATTATTATTATATACCTTTACATCCTGCAATGATGATCTAAACTTCTTGTTTATGCATATATGATCAATCTGATTTTCTTTTCTATGGTCTGGTGATATCCATGTTGCCTTGTGTATTCTCTTATGTGGAAACATGCTTCCTCCTATAGCCAGTTGATTTGAAGCACAGAAGTTTGAGAATAGTTCCCCATTTTCATTCATTATTCCTAGCCCCTGTTTTCCCATGACTTCTTCTAAGTCGGTGTTGACTGTACCTATCTTTGCATTCATGTCACCCATCAAAATTGTGATGTCTCTTCTTTTTACTTTTTCCATAATTTCCTGTAGTCTAGTATAAAATGCTTCTTTCACAGACTCTTCTTTGTCATTAGTTGGTGCATAACATTGGATGACATTTACATTTATTTTCGTTTTAGCTGTTTTAAAAGAAGCTGTTATTATTCTGGATCCAACGGCTTCCCATTCAATGAGTGCTTTCTGTGCTTCTTTAGATAACATAAGAGCTACCCCTTCACTGTGGTGTGAACTTTCGTCTTCATGTCCTGAGGACAGCACCAATTCACCTGTGATGAGTTTCTTCCCGTCTACCCCCTTCCACTTTGTTTCACACAGTCCCAGAACCTCGATTTTATATTCCCTAATCTCTGCTGCTACTTGTGCCACTTTCCCTTGTTCGTTTAATGTCCGAACATTCCAGGTGCCAAATCTGGAAGTTCTCCTAGAAGAAAGAAGGTTAGTCAGTAACACAGACTCCTTTCGGCTTTCTCTGTGTTGCATCATGCGCCTCCCTGCGAGAGGACCTTCCCCTGTCTTGGATGGCTGTGTTTTATTTTCTTTAATTGACTTGTCCATGTTTGTTTAAGTTTTTTGTGGTTTAAATTTTTTACAGGATGGGGTAACTGCCCCCATGCCCAACTCTCCTTAGTTGCTTTCTATGACATGCTTGGCAGGGAACAGTGTTACTATTCTTTGCTCCCCTTTTGGGCCCCGGTAACACACGGGTGAAAGTCTTTCTTACAGCCAGAAATTAGCAGTTTTTATTTATTGGTGAGAATGCTGTTTTTTTTTTTAAATTCTGTGAAAAGCTTATTTTGTTCTTTGAAATTCTTGCCTGTATTTCAGTTAGGCATCTGCCATTATAACAGAATCAAGGTAGGTAAATTTTTTACTGCTTTCCATACATTTCCTTCTACAAATATCTTACATTCTAGAATATTTCATTATGGCCATTATTTTTCTTGTGTGAATATATTTTATATGCATATGCATACATTTGTGTAAATGTTTACATGAGTGTTTGTATGTGTTTTTGTGTTTAACAAAGCTTAAAAAGGACTTATCATTTAAACAAACTTTTATATATTACGAATATCTCTGAAATGTGTTATATAACTTAAGGTAGTTGTCTGCATTCGTAAAACTTAGTAAAAGTGTTTATTACAAGAATCTTTTTTTCTCTGTGACAAGCCTGAATCCGAACAATTAATAACAAATTTTAAAAAAATATTTTAAACATACGCTTTTAATGCACTAAAAAGCCAAAAATAATTTTTCAAGGAGTTTATTTCTTGCAGTCAAAAAATGTAACTGCAAGACGCTTTTTCTCAATTTGATGTTACATTTTTTAAACTGCATGCTATAAACTCATGAATTATTTTTGGGTTTTTAGTGCATTAACAGCGTGTTTTTAAAATATTGGTACTTGTGCGTTTATTCACCGGTTAAATCAAATTCTGGAAATTTATTACCAAAACTGAGAACCGTACTTTTTCTTGACCGAAAAATGTTGATTTCACATTGTGATTTGGGAGGCAAGTTAAAAAAAAAGCGTGTCTCTTGCATTCATAGTTGAGACGCTTACGACAGACCCGCCCCCCCCCCCCCCCCCCCCCCCCCGTATTTTTTTTTTAAAGTTTATAAACCAATAGAACGGAATTGAATCAGTTCTACAAGTTAACGGTACACCGGAAACAAGGGAAATCGCTGCCGTTGCCTTCTCTACCTCAAGATCAGAGTGAGGTACCCATTTACAGCTGGTTTGACTGATGCGTGACACCTGTTCCCTTCCTCGCTGCCGTTGCCTTCTCTAACTCAGGATCAGAGTCAGGTACCCACAGTATACTGCTTGACATTGCAGAATTTTGGCCTCCTCTGTAAATTATGCAGCTACGAACGAACATGTGTATGTCCTGATATGTGCCAAGCTTCAGCGATCTTTGGTAATCTGTTCCCCTCACGGTCCTTTTCAGGGCCCACAAAACTGCACCTACCACGATCCTATTCAGGGTCCACAAAACCCATAAAAATTTACCCACCACGGTTTTTTTACAGGGCCCACAAAACTGGACCACGGTCCTGTTTAGGGCCCCCAAAACCAACAAAACTGTACCCTGGCAAGAAAGCCTTTATTTGTTTTCACTGCTGGGTGTGGAGGGCTGGGTGGGGAGTTGGTCCCCTCCCTCACTATACACTGATCCTTGTCAAATATTTACCTAATCAGAGCCGGATTAACGTAGTAGCAAAAGTAGCATATGCTACGAGCCCCTTTCTTTTAGGGCCCCGCGCCAATAAATATGTACATCATTATTTGGTCATCTTCTAATACGAGCGTTGAACCAATGATCTTGTGATGTATGCCATCTTTAGCGCCTTTTCATTTGATGTCACGAAATTGTGAGAGAAATAGCATAACATGGTGACTTAGTGTGACTCTTTATTACTTTGATCTTAACTGTTTGCGTACAGAAGCAGTCATTTTCGAGAGATGGGGCCTACCTAGCTATAAATGGGTACTTAACTTTGAGTTAGGGAAGGAAAAGACAGTGAGGAAGGAAACTGGTCTCCCCACCTCTCGATGCTGGACCTAGTATGGTGAAGTCTCTAACATTCCATAACCAGCTGTAAATGGGTACCTGACTCTGATCCTGAGTTAGAGAAGGCAACGGCAGCGAGGAAGGGAACAGGTGTCACGCATCAGTCAAACCAGCTGTAAATGGGTACCTCACTCTGATCTTGAGGTAGAGAAGGCAACGGCAGCGATTTCCCTTGTTTCCGGTGTACCGTTAACTTGTAGAACTGATTCAATTCCGTTCTATTGGTTTATAAACTTTTAAAAAAAAATTCTACACTACAAATGGGGGAGAGCTCACAATGTGAAATGTCACGTTTTCAGTCAAGAAAGAGTACGGTGATCGGTTTGGGCAATAATTTGCAAAATAATTATTACCCGGTGAATTAACGCACAAGTACCAAAATATTTTTTAAAATATTTTTTATTTTCATAATGTTTAGAATTAGGAATTTACTTTTTGCTAGGATATCTTCTGTACATCTTTCTCAACTTGGTTAATAATATTGCTGTCATCAACATACTTCATGTTGTTTGTGTCCTTTGGCCATTATATCTGTAATACCTTCTTAAGTTCTAACAGTATTTTCACTAGATAAAGTTTACTGGCACAACGCAGCCTTGCTAGGTCCCTGTATCATACTTGTACATAATATTGCCTTTTTAACTAAGGGGCTACAATAATGGCAGTAATTCTGTTATTCACTGCACACAATTTCCAAACAGAATTACAAATGCTGGGCACAAGCAAATATGTTACTTACATCTTGCATTGTATCATGACGACGGCAGTGACTTGCATGTCCATAACATATACACTGGCCACCGATAGAGATGTCCTTCACTGAGTAATAATACTGGGGTGAATATGATATAAAAAATAAAACTATGAAATGATAGAGCAAAAAGAAGGGACAAATAAGTTTCACCACACATAAACACAGAGAGAGAGAGAAAGTTGACACTGATACACCAATAATGTTGATCTTGACACACTCTCTCTCTCATTTCACTCTTCCACTCCCCAAGGAGCATAGGCCTTCAACAAACGTATATAAAGTCTTCCATCCTGTGCCGTCTGCTCAGTGTCTTTCCATGTCTTCTACATGTCTGTTTCCAGTTCTCTTCTCCGTGTTTTCCTTGGTTCTCCCCCCCCCCTCCCCCCTATTTCTCACTTAACCTGGTGATTCCAGAACAAGGACTACCTGGTAAAGCTATCAACAAGTTTCCTCAGTGAGTGTCAAATCCATCTCCAGTGTCTTCTTCTCATCTCTTGCTCCACTGGCACTTGTCTGATTCTTATCATCAAGTCCACATCAGTGATTTTGTCACACTTCTTCAATCCTTCTATTCCAAGCAAGCATTCATTTATGAAAGTCTTTTCTATATCTTCTTTTTTGGCTGTTTTGAATATTGCTGTTATAATTCTGTGTGTTTTGCTTCCTATTCTATGAGTGCTTTATGCGCTTCCTTAGATAGCATTAGAGCCATCTCTTTACAGTGGTGGGCACTTTCTTCCTCATGTCCAGAAGGTAAAACCATCTCTCCTGTGACCACTTTCTTCCTTTCTATGTCCTTCCACCTTGTCTCACAGAGTCCCAGGATATCTATCTTATAATTCTACATTTCTGCTGCCACCTGTGCAGCTTTTCTTAGTCTGTTTAAAGTACGAACATTCCAGCTGCTAATTCTGGAGATTTTCCTAGCAGACAAAAAAAAATTAGCCAGCAACCCAGACTCCTTTCCGCTCTTTCTGTGTTGCGTCATTTGCCTCCTTATCAGAAGACTTTCTGTCTTGGATGGCTGAAATGACATTGTTTGTTGAAGTTTTTGTGATTTTAAGGATTTTCTGCAGGATGTAACTGGCCCCATGCCCAACCTTCCTTAGTCACCTCTTACGACTTGCATGTAGGCTGCAATGTGCCTATTCTTTGTTCCACTTTCGGGCCACAGGTGAATCTTGACACTGATACAGTAATAAAGTTGTTCATCTGTAGGTTGGCTTTATATATATATTATTCACAAAACTCTAATAAAGAAACAAAAACAATAGATGGATAAGCTTTCTTCTTCATTATGCACCATGCCTTGGGGCGTAGGTGATCACAACTCTCCACAACTTCCTGTCTCCAGTACTATTTATCAACTATGTTGTTGACTTCTTTCCTTGCCATGATGTCAGACTGTCCAGTAACTTCTCTCTTTGTTGCCCACTATCTCTGTTTCGTTAAGTCTGTCCTGTTGTAACAACATATTCCAGCTTTCTTCTTCTCATAACACCTCTGAATAAAGTGGACTGCATCCTTCTAATGTTGGTAATAAACTTCATTAGCGCACATGCTTCTTTCAGGACATCCTCATTACTTTTTAAATCCTTCTCATGATATTCTTAACATTAGATAGTGAGCTAGCAAAGCCTATTCTCAATATCCTGGTGCCTTGCCATATAACACATCAAGGGTTCAACTTTTTAACCTCAGAGAAACCATACAAGCTATCAAATTTAAGAGCAAGTGTGATTCAGAAAACTAACACGAAGACACATAAAAACTATCTTGGTCGTTATGCTATAATTCTAACTCTTTTATAAAAGATTTAAGAATAAATGTTAATTAAAAACATAACATTTAAAATGCCACATTGATACTATCCGTCAGTGCGCCAAATACAGACGTCTTTTGATGATGGTTTCTGGAACTGCTTATTCTTGCTAACGTTAGACATTATGACATTCATTACGATGACTACACAATCTTCTGCAGCAAAAATCCCGCACTTACTCTTCTTGTAACAGATGGATCCGCTACTTGAGGGTCAATACTTCTGTAGGTCATGAGGTCAGCATGAAGAGTCCTGATTTTCTGGAAGCGCAGACGTACATACCTTGCAGAGGTGAAATCCTGGAGGAGGAGAGGAAAACATGACGGAATTAGCTGTCTGTCTTTTGACTTTAAGAGTTTTAAGCAAGAGGTATCACAAAAGTTACCACAGGGATAATTATAGCATATATATTTGTTCTGGTCCCAGACTGTATCGGCTACGCCGTTCCTCTGGACTCGCCAGCAGAGGCCTGCTGCATGGGAAACAGCTTGACCTCTTTATCCAAGCGCCCAACCCGTGCCCACCGAGACATCGTTTTGGGGCGCGTTCCTATAGTCAGTAATGACAGAAACGGATACTACCTAATGATACACACAGAGCCGGCTAAAACAAGACCTCACACCACCTTGAAAAGTCGCTAGGGCCGCTTCTGCATACTCACTCCCAGAGTACATCCCGGTACCCAATAGTGATGAATCCAGGCGGTGTCCAGTAGTGGACGGTAAAGAACAGGACTCCTGTATAACATCAAGCGTCCGAAAAAGGTTAGTAAGAAGAATTGAGCATGTGGCCACCAACATCCTCATGGAAAAAAAATGGCTACAGAAACTATAACTACAACAACACAAGAAGTTGATCAGTGCAAACTCCCGCTAAAGGGGTGAACCCACTGCGGAAGGGGTGAAAAGGGAGTTACAAAAAAATCAAGCACTCACAGTATACACGCAAAAGCGCGCACACACACACACAGAGAGACATTCCGATGAACAGAAATAGATAAAATGAAATAAACAACTACTGTATGGAAAAAACACACCACACATACACACACCCACACATTAGAACAACAAAAGTCAAAGAAAGATAAATAATGCTAAAAATATAGACAAAGAAATGTTATAAATCTACGATTAACGTCAGCTACCATTAAATATTCGCAATCCCACCATTCCTACAGTCTACCACCTGGCAATGACATCTGTTTAACTGTCGACCCACTTAAGACAGGCTGACAAGGGAGTCCAAGAAAACAGGTAAGTGCACTCAGAATTATGGGACATCTAATGTAAACACGCAGTTTCGTAAAAATGCAATTTACTTAATGATTTATGAGAGAGTTCATAGCCCCTTCTCCGTGATAGTGCCACTTATCTGCTTCCAACTACTCAACTACAAGAGAGTTCGGAAGGCAGAACACGGCTAATCACATATTGGTGGTCACGGTAAAATAAAAACAAAATTGCTCAACGACCTCTCTCTCTCTCTCTCTCTCTCTCTCTCTCTCTCTCTCTCTCTCTCTCTCTCTCTCTCTCTCTCTCTCTCTCTCTCTCTCTCTCTCTCTCTCTCTCTCTCTCTCTCTCTCCTTTCCACTCGTGCTTCACCAACTCTTCCCGAGAAACGCCACCCTCTAACGCCAGTTTCTCTAACCCAGTGATTTTCAACCTGTATGCCGCGAAGGGCCCGCGGGTGTAAAAAAACGAGGAATAACAAAAAATCGTTTAAGTAAATTTTAGAAGTACTGTATATTTTTCATATAAGGTCGATAAGAATGAAAACAATAACAGTTTAATAAAAAAACAAAAGTTGTTTTAGTCAAATTCTAAGAACTTCCGCTCCTATTGTTCAAGATCCCAAAATACTCGTAATTCTGCATTGTAATTTTACAACCCCACATTTCACCGTAGTCGAGCTGTTGAACTTTTAAACACAATCTTAATACTCGTTTAAAAAAAAAAAAAAAAAATTTTAAATTATAAAATATCTCTTTCAAAAACTGATGGTGTGCCTTGACAATTTTAGCACCTTGTTCAGTGTCCCGTGAGCTGCAAATGGTTGAAAATCACTGCTCTAACCCATCGACGTCACAGTATCCAGTGAATAACTTATTCTATAAGTGGGCAATAATGTACGAGTACTATGGCAAGTTACAAATTAAAGTGAAAATGAACGTTCCGCAAACAAAGAATTAGTAGGACGCGAGACCTTAACTGCCAACAAACAAAGGATTAGTAGGACGCGAGACCTTAACTGCCAACAAACACAGAATTAGTAGGACGCGAGACCTTAACTGTCAACAAACAAAGAATTAGCAGAACGCGAGACCTTAACTGCCAACAAACACAGAATTAGCAGAACGCGAGACCTTAACTGCAAACAAACAAAGAATTAGTAGGACGCGAGACCTTAACTGCCAACAAACACAGAATTAGTAGGACGCGAGACCTTAACTGTCAACAAACAAAGAATTAGCAGAACGCGAGACCTTAACTGCCAACAAACACAGAATTAGCAGAACGCGAGACCTTAACTGCCAACAAACAAAGAATTAGTAGGACGCGAGACCTTAACTGCCAACAAACAAAGAATTAGTAGGACGCGAGACCTTAACTGCCAACAAACACAGAATTAGTAGGACGCGAGACCTTAACTGTCAACAAACAAAGAATTAGCAGAACGGGAAACCTTAACTGCCAACAAACACAGAATTAGCAGAACGCGAGACCTTAACTGCCAACAAACAAAGAATTAGTAGGACGCGAGACCTTAACTGCCAATAAACAAAGAATTAGTAGGACGCGAGACCTTAACTGTCAACAAACAAAGAATTAGCAGAACGCGAGACCTTAACTGCCAACAAACACAGAATTAGCAGAACGCGAGACCTTAACTGCCAACAAACAAAGAATTAGCAGAACGCGAGACCTTAACTGCCAACAAACAAAGAATTAGCAGAACGCGAGACCTTAACTGCCAACAAACAAAGAATTAGTAGGACGCGAGACCTTAACTGCCAACAAACAAAGAATTAGTAGGACGCGAGACCTTAACTGCCAACAAACAAAGAATTAGTAGGACGCGAGACCTTAACTGCCAACAAACAAAGAATTAGTAGGACGCGAGACCTTAACTGCCAACAAACACAGAATAAAGTAATAGTAGATTATAGTTATCCTATTATTCTGAAACATGGAGAATGAAAAAAAAAAAAAAACCACCAGTAAATTACACTTTCATTAATGGGTGCTTGCTAGGAGTAAAGAGATTGAAATGGCATGACAGGATTAACCACTTAGTTGATGACAAGAACCGGGCAGGTGCCGGTGGAACAAGAGATGAGAAGACGCTGGAGATTAATAGGAAGCACATTAAGAAAGCATGTTGATAGCATAACAAGGCAGTGCTTGTTCTGGAATCCCCAGGGTAGGAGACGTGGAGGGAAAGAAATGAAAGGGAAAAACAAAAAACACGGAAAGATCTTGAGCGCATGGCACATGGCATACGGGAGGACCTGACATACATTTTTTGAAAACTTGCTCTTTGTGGAGCTGAGAAGTAATAATAATGATGGTGACGATGATGATGATGATGACGATGATGATGAAGAAGAACAGACCTTAACTGAGATGTACAGGAGTTTGCCTTATTTGGTTTGGTTTTTAGACCAAGCACTTTAAAACTGGTGTTGGTCATGTGCACGGGATACTCTGCTCAAACCCAAGTAGTTTATCATACACAATATGCTCATCGAAAATGCTTCATGAAAACAAATTCTCAAAAGTGCAATCTAGAATAATGAACTCAGAGATAAATCAGCTTTAGACTCCAAAACGGGCACACTGCGACGCAACAGATTAAATAAATGTACAAGCAAATAAAGTAAAACAAATCTATGATACCTGTTACAATAACAACAACAAAATGCAATAAATACAATTTGTTGCCTAGAATAAAGAACAATATCGTGGACAGAGAAGAAAAGAAATGCCGAGGTATTGACAGCTGCGGGTGTTAATAGATCGCTCATCAAAACCATCAGGAAAAGACAAATGAAATTTATGGGACATATTAACAGAAGAGGAGGAGTGGAGGAATTAGTCTTATGTGGGAAAATACGAGGTAGGAGAGGAAGAGGAAGTCAGAGAAAGATGTATGTGGAAAGCTTAAACAACTGGGCAACAACAACCTCATTAGACTATCAAAAGACAGAAAAGATTGGAGGGTCATGATCCCCAATGTCTGTTCCAGACCAGGCACCTGAAGAAGAAGAAGAAGAAGAAGAAGAAGAAGAAGAAGAAGAAGAAGAAGAAAGAACATAAATAACAGCAGACTATAAGGGAATAGTAAAATGATAACGTGTACGTAATCAAATTAGCAAGAAAGTACTTCCTTCATGAGAACCACCTCCGTAGAAACGACAATGGAAAATAATGATGAGATCTTCCATTAAGGCCTGACAATCTTTCAAAGAATTTTGCTTGAAGATAAGAGCTTGAAAAAATAATGTCACCAGCAGCAGGAAAAAGAATTTCGCTGTCATCAGTAGCAGATAAAAATAATGTTGCTGTTATCAGTAGCAGGAAAAATAATGTTGCTGTGATCAGTAGCAGGAAAAATAATGTTGCTGTCATCAGTAGCAGGAAAAATAATGTTGCTGTCATCAGTAGCAGGAAAAATAATGTTGCTGTGATCAGTAGAAGGAAAAATAATGTTGTTGTCATCAGCAGCAGGAAAAATAATTTCGCTGTGATCTGTAGCAGGAAAAAATAATGTTGCTGTGATCAGTAGCAGGAAAAAATAATGTTGCTGTGATCAGTAGCAGAAAAAATAATGTTGTTGTCATCAGTAGCAGGAAAAATAATTTCGCTGTGATCAGTAGCAGGAAAAAATAATGTTGCTGTCATCAGTAGCAGGAAAAATAATGTCGCTGTCATCAGTAGCAGGAAAAATTATGTTGCTGTCATTAGTAGCAGGAAAAAATCATTATGCTGTCTCTGGTAGCAGGGGAACGCAAACTTGCAGGGATGAAAAATGAAACGGTTATATTCGGATATAGTATCGTAAAAGCTTCTTGACTGGCCAATATTAATCATTGCTGTCTGAAAAGTCTATGCCATCTGATGTTTCACAAGCTTCCAGTACATTCCAGGCATAGCTAAATACACGCGTAGGCTATTTATCAGTCTAGACTGGCTTTTAAGCCGGTGTCCTTTGTTATGCACCCGCAGGATTAATGGTTTAAACCTACTTTAACAGTCTCTCATTTTGAACCGTTGGCATCTGGTCTGCGATGGGTTTCAGGACCTCGGGTAATTCTTAAACATAGCCAGCTATCTCTTTACGTTAATGTCACCGCTTAATGGTCACTACGTTATGTCGCTTGGGGTTAGTTTTACTCTTCTCAGCTACCCGGTAGGAATATACGACACGATTTTGAAATAATACCATGGTGTATACGAGGTTTACTACAAGTGTAAGGTCTTATGCCCCGAAGGAAAGCGAAATAGAGACGACCAAAAACAACCTGGCGGAGAACTGTGGAGGCTGAGATGAGAGGAATGAACCAGAGTTGGGGCACTGTACGAAGGATGGCCGCCGACCGAACAAGGTGGAAGCAGTTTGTGATGCCCTACAAGACGTCACCAGACGTGATGGCTAATGACTGCTTTGACAGTCTGTGGTTAAGGATCAAAGAAGAAGGTCTTATGTGTTTTCCCCCTTCTTTAAGTACCACACTCGGGCGTAGGCGATCATAACTATCTACAACTGTATGCTTCTAGTACGTTCCTCTCGCTGCACAGTTACCGGGTTCCGGGTTCGAAACCTGACAGCGTCACGCTCCAGTCTACTAGATGTAAATGGTCACCCCTACCTCGCAAAAAAAGTTGGACCTGGTATGGTGAAGTCTCTAACACTCCACTCCCACACGGCAGTTTCTGCTATTTGACTCCCTTTATCTTTTACTGCTTATCATTTCTGTTGTTGACTCCGCCCACAACGTTAGTTAAAACTGTCCAGACATTTCTCTCTTAGTTATAGCTTTTGTTTTCGCACATATTTCATGCTGCAACAATACCTTCTAGCTTTCCTCTCTCTAATCATTCATTCCTTCATCACCCAGCAGTTTCAGGTAGGGCAAAGGCCTTCAATAGACTGGCGCCAATGTTTCCTTTTCCTCTTCCATCACTTAAAGGTTTTTTCATGTATGTCCCTATCTTGCCTGTCTCAGATTCTCTTCACCGTGTGTTTTTATATCGATCTCAGTTTTTCTTCCCCTGGGGACTCAACAACAAAAACAGTCTTGTAATGCTATCAACTATCTTCTACTGACAACTGGCAGATGGCAAAAGAACAGTTGGGCGACCGCAGCTGAGATTCAAAGATGTGCGCAAGAGAGACATGACGGCACTGGACATTAATCCAGCAACCTGGGAAGATGAAGCTGCCGATCGCACCAAGTGGCAATGCTATCTGCGGCGCCCCCTCAGTTTGGGCGAAAAGAAGCTCACACAACAAGCAGAAGAGAGGACAAAACATCGAAAGGAACACCAGGAAAATAAGCAGCTGAGGGCTGTCACCTCAGGGGCCCATTCCCTTAGTCAGTTATGACTGAAGGGGCTATTATTATTATTATTATTATGCTATCATCTGTTTTCCTCAGTGTCTGTCATATGCAACACCAGCATCTTCTACTCACCTCTTGTTCCACTACTATGTGTCTGGTTCCTTCTATCAGTTCCACTACTATATGTCTGGTTCCTTCTATCAGTTCCACTACTATGTGTCTGGTTCCTTCCATCACTTCCACTACTATTTGTCTGGTACCTTCTATCAGTTCCACTACTATTTGTCTGGTTCCTTCTATCAGTTCCACTACTATATGTCTGGTTCCTTCTATCAGTTCCACTACTATTTGTCTGGTTCTTTCTATCAGTTCCACTACTATTTGTCTGGTTCCTTCCATCAGTTCCACTACTATTTGTCTGGTACCTTCTATCAGTTCCACTACTATTTGTCTGGTTCCTTCTATCAGTTCCACTACCATTTGTCTGGTTCCTTCTATCAGTTCCACTACTATGTGTCTGGTTCCTTCTATCAGCTCCACTATGTGTCTGGTTCCTTCTATCAGTTCCACTACTATGTGTCTGGTTCCTTCTATCAGTTCCACTACTATGTGTCTGGTTCCTTCTATCAGTTCCACTATTATTTGTCTGGTTCCTTCTATCAGTTACACTACTATTTGTCTGGTTCCTTCTAGCATTTCCACTACTATTTGTCTGGTACCTTTTATCAGTTCCACTTCTATTTGTCTGGTTCCTTCTATCAGTTCCACTACTATGTGTCTCGTTCCTTCTATCAGTTCCACTACTATTTGTCTGGTTCCTTCTATCAGTTCCACTACTATGTGTCTGGTTCCTTCTATCACTTCCACTACTATTTGTCTGGTTCCTTCTATCAGTTCCACTACTATGTCTCTGGTTCCTTCTATCAGTTCCACTACTATGTCTCTGGTTCCTTCTATCAGTTCCACTACTATTTGTCTGGTTCCTTCTATCAGTTCCACTACTATGTGTCTGGTTCCTTCTATCAGTTCCACTACTATTTGTCTGGTTCCTTCTATCAGTTCCACTACTATTTGTCTGGGTCCTTCAATCAGTTCCACTACTATGTGTCTGGTTCCTTCTATCAGTTCCACTACTATTTGTCTGGTTCCTTCTATCAGTTCCACTACTATGTGTCTGGTTCCTTCTATCACTTCCACTACTATTTGTCTGGTTCCTTCTATCAGTTCCACTACCATTTGTCTGGTTCCTTCTATCAGTTCCACTACTATGTGTCTGGTTCCTTCTATCAGTTCCACTATGTGTCTGGTTCCTTCTATCAGTTCCACTACTATGTGTCTGGTTCCTTCTATCAGTTCCACTACTATGTGTCTGGTTCCTTCTAGCATTTCCACTACTATTTGTCTGGTACCTTTTATCAGTTCCACTTCTATTTGTCTGGTTCCTTCTATCAGTTCCACTACTATGTGTCTCGTTCCTTCTATCAGTTCCACTACTATTTGTCTGGTTCCTTCTATCAGTTCCACTACTATGTGTCTGGTTCCTTCTATCACTTCCACTACTATTTGTCTGGTTCCTTCTATCAGTTCCACTACTATGTCTCTGGTTCCTTCTATCAGTTCCACTACTATTTGTCTGGTTCCTTCTATCAGTTCCACTACTATGTGTCTGGTTCCTTCTATCAGTTCCACTACTATTTGTCTGGTTCCTTCTATCAGTTCCACTACTATTTGTCTGGGTCCTTCAATCAGTTCCACTACTATGTGTCTGGTTCCTTCTATCAGTTCCACTACTATTTGTCTGGTTCCTTCCATCAGTTCCACTACCATGTGTCTGGTTCCTTCTATCAGTTCCACTACCATGTGTCTGGTTCCTTCTATCAGTTCCACTACTATTTGTCTGGTTCCTTCTATCAGTTCCACTACTATTTGTCTGGTTCCTTCTATCAGTTCCACTAATATGTGTCTGGTTCCTTCTATCAGTTCCACTACTATTTGTCTGGTTCCTACTATCAGTTCCACTACTATGTGTCTGGTTCCTTCTATCAGTTCCACTACTATTTGTCTGGTTTCTTCTATCAGTTCCACTACTATGTGTCTGGTTCCTTCTATCAGTTCCACTACTATTTGTCTGGTTCCTTCTATCAGTTCCACTACTATGTGTCTGGTTCCTTCTATCAGTTCCACTACTATGTGTCTGGTTCCTTCTATCAGTTCCACTACTATGTGTCTGGTTCCTTCTATCAGTTCCACTACTATGTGTCTGGTTCCTTCTATATGTTCCACTACTATTTGTCTGGTTCCTTCTATCAGTTCCATTACTATTTGTCTGGTTCCTTCTATCAGTTCCACTACTATTTGTTTGGATCCTTCTATCAGTTCCACTACTATTTGTCTGGTTCCTTCTATCAGTTCCACTACTATTTGTCTGGTTCCTTCTATCAGTTCCACTTCTATTTGTCTTGTTCATTCTATCAGTTCCACTACTATTTGTCTGGTTCCTTCTATCAGTTCCACTACTATTTGTCTGGTTCCTTCTATCAGTTCCACTACTATTTGTCTGGTTCCTTCTATCAGTTCCACTACTATGTGTCTGGTTCCTTCTATCAGTTCCACTACTATTTGTCTGGTTCCTTCTATCAGTTCCACTACTATTTGTCTGGTTCCATCTATCAGTTCCACTACTATTTGTCTGGTTCCTTCTATCAGTTCCACTTCTGTGTCTGGTTCCTTCTATCAGTTCCACTACTATTTGTCTGGTTCCTTCTATCAGTTCCACTTTGTGACAGAAGTATGTAAATACATTACATGATATCTACACGTTTTGCTTCCACCTGTTTTCCACCTTTTCTTGCTTATTAGTTTTGTTAATGCAGAACCTTTGTACTTGATATCTGTCTCACTCATAATTTAGCCACGCCTATTTTTTTCTTTTCTCTATTGTCTAAACAGGCACTAGGAATGTTTAAAATCAGACAGTTTCACGTGTAGAGAGGGGACCGATCGTATATTTGTAGAATCAAGAGCAATAATTCAAAAGTTGTACCTTTTGATAGATGCACGTAGAAAGAGAAAAGGGGGAGATAAGCTAATGAAGAAAATCAAGGTCGATAAGTTAAGACGTACTTTCGGTAGACATTGGCCAAGGGGAGATAATCAATCTCAGTTCTCTCTTCCCCCCCCCCCCCCCCACATTCGTTCGTTCATGAAGGTAAATTAAGCGACGGAACGACGAGATCAAAGAGACGATTTGCCCGCGGGACCACGTCTACGGGCGGCTTAAGTGACAAAGACTTTGATTCAAAATCTAACCGCAGTGGTTGCCAAAGGTGTTATGTCTCACACAGGTCAGCGACTTTTTGCTTATTTAATATATATATATTCCAGCTTTCAAAATTAGATTATTCAGTACCCACAGAAGTTTAGGAACATCTAGCTGCGATTTCTAGATCCACTATATCATTGGAATTACTTAGTTTTTCGTTGGAGTTGTTTTAATTTCTGTGCTGCGGTAAATATTATACTAAGATATTTCTGTGTTTAGTGATTTAATTTTTAAAGTCCGTCATTTATATTTCACTAGGATTTACAGTGTGTTGAGTGACTAGCGAATTAAAATAATTTATAGCTAAATTGGTCCTTGCTGTAGCGTTGATTAATTAATTGCTAGTAACCAGTAAGGGATATTTGGTCAACTAGTAAATGCACTATTCACTATGAGTACTGACAGAAAAAATATTTATTTCTAATTCATTTTGAGTAAGTTTGTAAATGACTAGCGCTTAATTCACGGGTTTTTGTTAAACGATAAGATTAGCTATACACGTGTAGTTCTATTCAAAGTTTAATAACCGAGTGGATAATAACTTATAATTCTGCGCAGGTTAATTTTAGGATAGAATAGTGATGTGGTGGTTATTGTGATTATATGGTTGTTTTTTTCTTCCTATATTCAGTACGGGTCACAAACCTAAAATCTACCAGCGGCCTTAATCTGTGAAAAAGTCTAATATGAGAATAACGGATCTAAGTCCTACAGTACAAAAAGAACATTCTTTTTTTTATAACTATCGGGTCTTCAAGGTGGACCGGTCTGGCCTCTTGTTTACACCCAGAAAGAGACAGAGTACCAACCCAAAGAATATTAAGAATAAATTGTAACTGGGCCTAGCGCTATCCAGATTTCTTTTTCCCAATTTTTATATACATTCAGCCCGAAGTGGCGAAATAATCAAGCATTGACATTTTCCGACTATCGACCATTTGTGGTGTGACGAGGATTCTTGATCCTGAGAGATTTTAATACCCCGACATTTCCTTCTAGTATCAAATTTATCAGCTACTGACACTGTGACCATTAAATCTCTTAAGTAATTTCCTACCTGGACTCATTGATGTGTCATAAACAGAATTCTAGTAACAGTAATGAAGCAAGCGTTTCCCAATAAGAGAATTAATCAATCTTGGAGAAACTGGGGCTGGTTTCGCCAAATAACCCAACCTTGGATTTGTGGATGTATCATGGAGATATGTTCCAGATGTGGTGAAAGCACTTATTTGGTAAGTGAGAATGAAATGTGATGACATGTTTGTCAGAGCGAGAGAAAGAAGGAATGAATAATTCTGAAATTTGTGTAACTAATATACTCACTTTGTTGTGTCTTTCTTATGTTTTGCTAATACTATTCATTTCAGAATAGATTAACTGAGAAATTCTGTTCTTTACAGCATAGGCAAATTCTAGACCATAACGCAAATCCTTTTGACCTTTTTTTTTGGGGGGGGGGGGGGGGGGGGGGTTAATAACTTCTTCTAACGGGATCTTGTCTCAACAGAGGGAGGGGGGAATTACACTTATGGGTCTATTCCTTATTAATTTTGTAACCTATGATTTTTATGGTTTGATATTTTGATAAATGTTGTGAAGTTCTTTATGATAAATAAAATTAACATAAAAACTTATTAACCGTGTCGGTCAGCTTGTCCCAATATCCCTACTCCATTTAATATAGTTTTCACGTTTGTGCGTCTAATTGTCGTCACTTATCTGTGTGTGTGGGTCTATGTGAGTGGTTGATATATATATATATATATATATATATATATATATATATATATATATATATATATATATATATATATTTTTTTTTTTTTTAAAATGTATCTAGAAAGTAGACCGTCTGATCAACAAATTTCTGTTGTAGAGATAGGCTGGACTAGAGTATCTTCTCAAATCCAGGGACAGACTCTACCTTTCACCATTTCACTCGTGAAATCTATTTTCTGTACCCTATCTCTCACTGAGTTATCACCTGTTCTAGTTCTATTCAGACGGGACCAAAATCGATCATAAATACCTATCAAAAATCTACGACAGCATGGTTCGCTCGTTTACCGGGATTTTGAACTTAAATGGTTCGCTCGTTTACCGGGAAGTACGACAGAATGCTTTGCTCGTTTTCCGGGAATTTGAGCTAGATCTTGAACTAGTACCACTGAAAGGGTGCGAATTCCTTAGATTTATCTTTTCTAGTACGTCAGATTGTCTTTGATTCCACATTTGGATCTAATCTGTATCCAGAGAAGCCCTCGTGCAAATTTTTACACAGTTGGGATTCCCTCAACAAGTTTTGACGGATAATGGATCCCAATTCCGTAGCCTGTTAATGGAGGAGATCTTTAAGATCTTGAGGGCCAAACACATCCACAACAGCCCGTACCATCCGGCCGGAAATGGGCTCGTGGAACGTTTCAACGGCAGCCTCACCATGATGTTACGTAAGCTGGGACAAGAAAAACCTAAAGATTGGGACCTTTTCATTCCTGCAGCCTTATTCGCCTACAGGGAAGTCCCAGTGGCCTCTACAGGTTTTCCCCCAGCTACTCTTTTATTCGGCAGACCTATCAAGGGGCCGCGTGAAGCCTTACTTCGGTCCCTGACAGACCAGAAGGCTGATGAGACAGTCGTCTCAGCCAGTAAATATGTATCGGAAATAAAGGAAAGGTTACAACTAGGATGGGATCTAGCAACGACCAACCTTAGGCGAGCACGCGCAAAGCAAGCTAAACGATAAAATAAAGCAGCGAAAGAGCGAGAACTGCAACCAGGGGAGAAAGTTTTGTTGTTACTGCCAACCGGAAGCAACAAACTACGCATCGGATGGCAAGGGCCGTTTACCGTCCTTAAAAAGATCTCGAGAACTAACTATCAGATCTCTATTAAAGGAAAGGAGAAAGTCTACCATGTAAATCTGTTAAAGAAATACTTGGAAAGACCAGTGCCTTCCTCCGAACATCTCCTGGCGGTCGCCATTGCTACCGAAGACGTGGAAGATGACGATAGTTGCATGGAATATCCATTGCAACAAACGGAGTCCTTCAAAGATGTAAAATTCGGTGACACTCTCTCTGAAGCACAACAGACAGAAACGAGGGCGCTACTGAAACAGTACACATCAGTGCTAACGGATATACCTGAGCGAACACATCTCGTAGAGTTCGAGATGAAACTTATAAATGAGACACCTGTTCGAACCAGAGTTTACCCTATTCCGTATGCTAAAGCTGTTACGCTACGAGAAGAGATAGAAAAGCTACGTAAATCGGGAATTATTAGTGAGTCTACATCTCCTTATAGTGCGAGCGTAGTGCTGTTACAGAAGCCCAATAAGGAAGTTCGGATGTGCTTCGATTACCGTCTACTGAACACAGTAACGGAATTCCAGCCGGAACCTCTTCAGAGCGCTTCTGAGCTGATTAGCAAGCTAAGCAAGGTACGGATTTTCTCCAAGATTGACCTGAGTAAAGGTTATTATCAAATACCAGTCAAAGAGGAAACTAAGCCTTTGCTAGCTTTCAGCACCAGTGAAGGACACTATACGTTCAACGTGATGCCATTTGGTTTACATAACGCACCAGGAGTGTCCACAAGGATGATGAAAAAGCTTTTAGAACCATTGCACAGTCCACATATACACAACGTTATGGACGATATACTAGTTGCAACGGTCACATACGAAGAACACATTGCTACGGTTGCCATGCTCCTCGGGAGACTACAGGAAACTGGTCTCACAGCTAGACCTAGCAAATGTCTAACCGGCTTCGAAAAGCTCGACTTCCTGGGGCATACCATTGCTCACGGTTCCATGTGGCCAGTTGCTAAGAACGTAGAGAAGATACGTGCAGCAAAGAGGCCAAGAACGAAGAGAGAAACAAGGTCATTCGTATCACTATGTGCTTATTACCAGAAATTCATCAACAACTTCAATGGTTTGACGGCACCCCTTACTGACCTTACAAAGAAGGGGCGACCTGAGAGAATTATCTGGGATTCCAAGTGCGAAGACGCTTATGTCACACTCAAGAAACAGCTGTCTGAATATCCAATTTTACAACTACCTGATATTACCAAACCCTTCATATTGAGAGTCGACGCATCGGGTCAAGGCATCGGGTCAACTCTGCTTCAAGCAGGCGACGATGATCACAACCAGCTATTCCCAGTGGCATACGGCAGTCATAAATTGAATAAAGAGGAAAGGAACCATTCCACAGTGGAAAGAGAATGTCTGGCACTGGTTCATGGTATAAGGAGACACCATGAATACCTGTACGGAGTATCATTCACGGTGCAGACAGATCATGCTCCACTGGCGTTTCTTGGGGCGAACAAGGAATTCAATGCGAAGATAATGCGCTGGGCATTGTTGCTAAGCGTATATTCCTTTAAAGTAGAATACATTCCAGGGAAAGAGAACGTCGGAGCACACTTCATGAGTAGGAACTGGACAACGAAGGAGGAGGAAAATGAGACTGAAGAAAACAGTCACCCGGAAGCTACGGATACAGGTACTCTATTTCCATAAATTAGACATGAAAATGGTTTCATATCTGCAAGCGGGGACGTACAGTGACAGAAGTATGTAAATACATTACATGATATCTACACGTTTTGCTTCCACCTGTTTTCCACCTTTTCTTGCTTATTAGTTTTGTTAATGCAGAACCTTTGTACTTGATATCTGTCTCACTCATAATTTAGCCACGCCTATTTTTTTCTTTTCTCTATTGTCTTAACAGGCACTAGGAATGTTTAAAATCAGACCGTTTCACGTGTAAAGAGAGGGGACGGATCGTATATTTGTAGAATCAAGAGCGATAATTCAAAAGTTGTACCTTTTGATAGATGCACGTAGAAAGAGAAAAGGGGGAGATAAGCTAATGAAGAAAATCAAGGTCGATAAGTTAAGACGTACTTTCGGTAGACATTGGTCAAGGGGAGATAATCAATCTCATTTCCCCCCCCCCCACCCCCCCCACCCCCCCCCCCCACATTCGTTCGTTCGTGAAGGTAAATTAAGCTACGGAACGACAAGATCAAAGAGACGATTTGCCCGTGGGACCACGTCTACGGGCGGCTTAAGTGACAAAATAGACTTTGATTCAGAATCTAACCGCAGAAGTTCCCAAAAGTGTTATGTCTCACACTGGTCAGCGACTTTTTGTCTATTTAATATATATATATATATATTCCAGCTTTCAAACTTAGATTATTCAGTACCCACAAAAGTTTTGGAACATCTAGCTGCGATTTCTAGATCCACTGTATCATTGGAATTACTTAGTTTTTCGTTGGAGTTGTTTTAATTTCTGTGCTGCGGTAAATATTATACTAAGATTTTTCTGTGTTGAGTGATTTAATTTTTAAAGTCCGTCATTTATATTTCCCTAGGATTTACAGTGTGTTGAGTGACTAGCGAATTAAAATAATTTATAGCTAAATTGTTCCGGCTGTAGCGTTGATTAATTAATTGCTAGTAACCAGTAAGGGATATTTGGTCAACTAGTAAATGCACTATTCACTATGAGTAATGACGAAAAAAATATTTATTTCTAATTCATTTTGAGTAATTTTGTAAATGACTAGCGCTTAATTCACGGGGGTTTTTTTTTAAACGATGAGATAAGCTATAAACGTGTAGTTCTATTCAAAGTTAAATAACCGAGTGGATAATAACTTATAATTCTGCGCAGGTTAATTTTAGGATAGAATAGTGGTGTGGTGGTTATTGTGATTATATGGTTGTTTTTTTCTTCCTATATTCAGTACGGGTCACAAACCCAAAATCTACCAGCGGCCTTAATCTGTGAAAAAGTCTAATCTGAGAATAACGGATCTAAGTCCTACAGTACAAAAAGAACATTCTTTTTTTTTTATAACTATCGGGTCTTCAAGGTGGACCGGTCTGGCCTCTTGTTTACACCCAGAAAGAGACAGAGTACCAACCCAAAGAATATTAAGAATAAATTGTAACTGCGCCTAGAGCTATCCAGATTTTTGTTTCCCAATTTTTATATACATTCAGCCCGAAGTGGCGAAATAATCAAGCATTGACATTTTCCGACTATCGACCATTTGTGGTGTGACGAGGATTCTTGATCCTGAGAGATTTTAATACCTGACATTTCCTTCTAGTATGAAATTTATCAGTACTGACACATGACCATTAAATCTCTTAAGTAATTTCCTACCTGGACTCATTGATGTGTCATAAACAGAATTCTAGTAACAGTAATGAAGCAAGCGTTTCCCAATAAGAGAATTAATCAGTCTTGGAGAAACTGGGGCTGGTTTCGCCAAATAACCCAACCTTGGATTTGTGGATGTATCATGGAGATATGTTCCAGATGTGGTGAAAGCACTTATTTGGTAAGTGAGAATGAAATGTGATGACATGTTTGTCAGAGCGAGAGAAAGAAGGAATGAATAATTCTGAAATTTGTATAACTAATATACTCACTTTGTTGTGTCTTTCTTATGTTTTGCTAATACTGTTCATTTCAGAATAGATTAACTGAGAAATTCAGTTCTTAACAGCATAGGCAAAATCTAGACCATAACGCAAATCCTTTTGACCTTTTTTTGGGTAGGGGGGGGGGGGGGTTAATAACTTCTTCTAACGGGATCTTGTCTCAACAGAGGGAGGGGGGAATTACACTTATGGGTCTATTCCTTATTAGTTTTGTAACCTATGATTTTTATGGTTTGATATTTTGATAAATGTTGTGAAGTTCTTTATGATAAATAAAATTAAAATAAAACTTATTAACCGTGTCGGTCAGCTTGTCCCAATATCCCTACTCCATTTAATATAGTTTTCACGTTTGTGCGTCTAATTGTCATCACTTATCTGTGTGTGTGGGTCTATGTGAGTGGTTGATATATATATTAATGTATCTAGAAAGTAGACTGTCTGATCAACAAATTTCTGTTGTAGAGATAGGCTGGACTAGTGTATCTTCTCAAATCCAGGAACAGACTATACCTTTCACCATTTCACTCGTGAAATCTATTTTCTGTACCTTATCTCTCACTGAGTTATCACCTGTTCTAGTTCTATTCAGACGGGACCAAAATCGATCATAAATACCTATAAAAAATCTACGTCACACTTCTATGTGCCTGGTTCCTTCTATCAGTTCCACTACTATATGTCTGGTTCCTTCTATCAGTGCCACTACTATTTGTTTAGTTTCTTCTATCAGGTCCACTACTATTTGTCTGGTTCCTTCTGTCAGTTCCACTACTATGTGTCTGGTTCCTTCTGTCAGTTACACTACTATGTGTCTGGTTCCTTCTATCAGTTCCTCTAGTATGTGTCTGGTTCCTTCTATCAGTTCCACTACTATGTGTCTGGTTCCCTTTATCAGTTCTACTACTATTTGTCTGGTTCCTTCTATCAGTTCCACTACTGTGTGTCTGGTTCCTTCTATCAGTTCCACTACTATTTGTGTGGTTCCTTCTATCAGTTCCACTACTATTTGTCTGGTTCCTTCTATCAGTTCCATTACTATGTGTCTGGTTCCTTCTATCAGTTCCATTACTATGTGTCTGGTTCCTTCTATCAGTTCCATGTCTGTGATCTTACACCATTTCAATCCTCCGTTCTACACATGCACCAATTTTATGAAAGTATGAAATTTTGTGGTTGTCCTTTTTTATTTTTTTTTTATTTTTTGTTTTTTTTGTTTCCAGGTTTCAGAGCCATACAATTTGAGTTACCAACGGGCTGATCACCCGTTTGCCAGTCACTTCGATTACGGAAACAGCAGCAGATGGATTGATTTGCCGTTGCCCTAAAGACGCCAATAGGCGTGATGGGAAACAATGGCAAAGAAAACCTATCTGCTGTTGCCCTAAGACGCCACTAGGCGTAATGGCCACTGACTGCTTTGACGGTCGGTGGCTAAGGACGGAAGAAGAAGAAGACAATTTGAGTTAAAATGTTATGTATTTATTTATTTTGCCGGGACTTTATTTATTTTTATCTCAATACATTTTCTAGTGCAAGGAAATCTCCTCTTGACTTGTGTATTCTTATTTTGATATCAATGTCTGTCCCTTTAAGCCAGCGGTGGCCAAACTACGGCCCGCGGACCAGATCCGGCCCGCCAACCAGTTTTGACCGGCCCGCCAACCTGTTTCTGCGGCCTCTTATTGTTGATTGAAGCCACACTCTTCACAATGAAATAACACACAAACGTATGTTTGAAATAAATAATTACATGTTGTATTACAAATTACAAAACAAATTAAAACAACAGATTCATTATATATAGTTTTTTAACAGTAATTTCAGTCCGAAGACTGGTATACATGTCTTGGCAGATGTGCAGTACAGTAGTTCCTTTGCTTTCTGTACGTGGTTCATTATATATGTAAAACTAAATCTCAGAACGTTATTTTTTAAGGATTTTATAGGTCTGGCCCTCTGGTGTTACCCTTTACCATAATCTGGCCCTCGGCCAACCTTAGCTTGGCCACCACTGCTTTAAGCCATGAACCTTTGCACTATTGCGGTATTTGTGAGACATGTGGTCACTATTATAAAGATGTACACAATCATAAATAAAAAGATATATACATACACACACACACGAGTTATCTGAACACCAACATTCTTATATACTGTGTCACAAGGACCAAGAAGACAAAGATGGAATACAGAATTGACCAAACCCTCGAGGACAATAGTATACGTCATCATATAATCATTCGGAAGATACAACATGAAAAGTCCAGTCACTCTGTTGGATCTTACCACGATGTCTAAAGTTTGCATTGGAAAAATAAAGCAAAAGTGTTTATGCAAGAATGGTATTATAAGTACTTTGAAGTACTCACAGCTTTGAAGTACTTAGTACTAACAGCTTTGGAGCACTTTGAAATATTTACAGCTTTGAAGTACTTCGAAGCACTTACAGCTTTGAAGTACTTACACCTTTTAAGTACTTGCAGCTTCAAATATTCTATACGAAATAAAATATTCTTGTTCTCAATATTAGCTCTCAAAAAGCACGCACGTGGTTAGGAACAAGTTGTGACTGCGAGAAAGACATATGTGTCAAGACAATTAACCTACCATCAGGACAATTCACATACCATCAGGACAATTCACATACCATCAGGACAATTCACATACCATTAGGACAATTCACATACCATCAGGACAATTCACATACCATCAGGACTTTACTTGGCTGAAACACTCCGGGACGGCCATTAACCAGGGATACAAAGATCTGTAGAACAAAAACAATTAAAAGTGTTAATCAGTAAAACAATGTACGAGTATGTGTTTATTATGATATTTTCCACCTACAATTTACTGTAAATATGATTGGCCACGCGGTTAGATCGCTTTCCTCTCGCGGCGAAAATACCCGGTCCCGGGATCTAAACCTGGTAACGCCACATTCCAGTCTACCCATCTATAAATGGGTATCTGATTCCTGCTCTTGAGTTAGGGAAGGCACAGGCTGCGAGGAAGGGAACTGGCACCTCATCTCATAAAGTTGGACCTAGTATAGTGAAGTCTCCAGCACTTCCTTCCTCTACGGCAGTATCTGCTATGGATCTACCTTTAATTTTTACTGTTAACACACACGTGCACACACATACACACACACAGATATATATATATATATATATATATATATATATATATATATATATACATCTATATATATATATATATATATATATATATATATATATATATTGTACCCAGCCCAAGATAATGATATATAAATACATACACACGCACATACACACACATATAAATATACTGTTGTTTAACTAGGGCTGCTGAGCGTTTTGCTCCTTTGTAGCCAATACCAAGTTGAAAAGTCCTTGTTTACACTGTAGATCTACGCTTTTCCTGTTGCTGCTCTGTCATTCCGAAAGGTGTTGAGTTGAAGTCATGAGCTCCAATTTCTCCAACTTGGCTCATCACATCTGTTTCCAAGCTAGGAGGAAGAAGCATCTGGCATACTAGGCATTCCCCGCCATCCAAGGGGGGTCTCCAAATATGCAAAGCTAAAATACTGTGCTCTAGTTCTGTGCTCTACCAAGGAATCGTCGCGTCCTACACGAAGCAACTTCTCAGCTCCCTTGCATATTACTGGGTCCATAGTGAGATTCTCCTGCATGCAGGCAACCAGGTAAAAGCTAGAGTTACATCTGGGGCTCAAGTGACTCCTGATATATATATATATATATAGTACCATTTCATTAAGTAAGTTTTATCATTCATTGGACTGAAGCCTTCGGAAAGATGTGTCTGGCTTTGCATTCTTTGTAAAGAATCGTGTAGAATGAATATATGAATGAAAGAATGAATGAATGAACTTTTGCTACTTAAGTAGTATGGACCAACCACTGCAGCTGATCTCCATGCTAAAAACTTGTATCACAGCAGCTCGTGCGCTCTGGCAGTGATAGTTTCTTGACCAATGTGTTTTAAGTGATGATACTGCTAATCCTGTTCTCAAACTCACCTTAGTCAATTCTTACTTCATACGGTATCCAATTGGAGCACTGGGACTTTTCTTTCTTGTCTCCTCTGAAACCAGCGAGAACAACCCATAAGAGATAGCAGTTGCAAGTCGTTCCGTTCAGCTCAGACAAATCTGAAGTTACCGCATACGTGACGACACAGAAAGTTTGGGTATTTATTTCACTCCCTTTCCACCAAAGTCACTGTAAGATATGGCTCCGGCTAGTCTATACCCTGCTGTTTGCTGTTTTGTTTTAATACTTTTGACCGCTTTATCAACTACCTTGGATAATAACTTCATTTGAAATGCACATATTTTTTTCTACCTTAATCTGCTTAGACAGTTTGAATAGATTTAAATTCTGACAATCGGTTCATAAAAATTGTTTCACTGATTTCATCTGAAGGTGTGATCATGTATTCTCAGAAAGCATTGCATCTTCTCGTAATATGGTTATCAATCAATCATTAGTATGAATACGTAAGATCAGTGACAAGTTACAACGCTGAGGTTTGTTATCATATTTGTTGCATCGGTAATGAAAACATTTCAACTGTCAATGTAGGATTATCATGACTATTAAAGCACTACTTTTCTGATACATCAGCATTTTAAAATCAGCTTCAAATAAACGGAATTAAATGATAATGATTGTTTCCTAAATTCCCCACTCAACTTAGAAGCTCCTTTGTATGAGAATATGCCCAACTATGGTTCTAACCCTACAGGTCCGCAAGACATCGTCAGGGGTTCCGCGAGACTCGTGGAATTAATGATATAAAATCTTACTGTAATGGTGCCAGAGGTTGCCACGGCTGCCAAAGCGGTAAACATCAATGATTTCATTTTATACAGGCTAATTCACAGGTGTAGGAAGGTCAGAAACATCTAACTTATGTTGTTTTTTTTTAAATTATTAAAATGTACTTGCGATTGAAAGATTCTTCCCCCAGGCCTCTTTTTTTTTTTTCCTTCCGTCTGTTATTTTGCTGTTATACCCTGTTCAACCAAAACCCTTTAAAGGGTTAAAAACGGTTATATTGGGGTATATAGGGTGTTAACGTCTTCGCTGGTAACACGTTCCTAGTCCTGGAAATGACTGGTCCTGAAAAGGACCACTAGCTGCCTGTTAGGTCCCTACTCGGTGTCTTTTTCGGCTGTCTGTTGATCATGACTGTCTTTATTATATTTGGTAGGAGTTCCTTTAGGGTTTCGGTAATTATTTTGTCTTCCGCCTCTTTGCTTCTTTCTCTTCCTTGATTGCTTTTTGGTAGGCGTTCCTCTAGGGTTTCGGTAATTATTTTGTCTTTAGTTTCTATGCTTCTTTCTCTTCCTTGATTGCTTTTTGTTACGATATCCTCGATGATCCTTCTCTCTGTTTCAATTCTTTTGAGGACTTCTGCGTTCTCTTCCTTCAGCTCTGCGAGTTTAGCGATGTCGACTTCTATTTGGTGTTGAATGGATTTCATGTCCTGTAACATTGCCTGGGCGCTCTGTAAGGCTCCTATTGTTTCGTCTCTTATGATATCTGTGTCTTCGTTGTGCTGTCTGTTCTTCTCGACTTTGAGTTTTTGTTTTATGTCTCGCACCTCTGTGGTAAGTTTTATTAGTTGGGTTCTTGTGTGCTGTTCCTGTTAAGCAGTGCCGCCTGAAGCCACTCGGTGTCTTGCTTCTCTGAAGGAGATGTTTTTGGTTACAGATTCCTTCAGTATGGCCTTTGTCTCATAGAAGATCGGACAGCCACGGTATCTTGCCCCGTGGTTCCCGAGACAGTTTGCGCAGGTTCTGTTGGAGTTGCTCACTTTATAGTCGGTATCCTCTTTCGCGTGAGGACATTCATTGTAACAGTGACTTCCTGCACAGTACCGACAAACTGTCTCTCTCCTGCAAGTTTTCTTAGTGTGCGAAAATTGCTGGCAGTTTGAGCACTGCATAACAGGAGGGATGTACTCTTCTGTTTTTCGACATCTATCGTCTAGGTTTATTTGACTTGGCCTTGAAGTCCCTTCTATAGTTAGGATAACTAGGTTTATGTCCTTCTTGTCCCACGTCTTGAGTATTTCAACCTGTGTTATTTTGACATTCTTGTTTTCTGTTTGCAGGCGGCTGTGGACTTCTTGTGTAGACCAATTGCTGTCGACCCCTCTTACAACTATCTTTTTAGTCTTCTTGTAGATCTCCATAGTAACTTTATCTGGTGGGGCAGCTGGACTTCTTTGTGTCCGGACTCTAGTTCGACCATCAGTTGGTTTGTCTTCTCCGTGTTATTTAGAGCTATTATAACTCCGTTTTCGTATCTTGTAACTCTAGTTATACTCCTCCTGCCCGTTATTGACTCAAGGATACCGATCACTTTATCGTCGGGTAGGGCCCTGAGCGAGGCCTCACTTCCCGACGTCTGAGTGATCTTGATGATCCTCTCCTGTAGTGCCTCGTGAGAAACGGCATTTCTTTGCTTGCGAAGTTGGCACGTTCCGTCTTCCGTCTCAGTTTGAGCGTGCGGTCTGCGGGACGGATTCACGTTCTGGCTCGTCTGAATCTGGTCTAGTTTCACCGAAGTTGACTGGTCACTGCATGATGGAGACTCGACTATGACATCTTGTTTAGGCGGTGGATTTATTTTGTCGGGCTTTAGAACATTGTTACCCTCTGTCGTCGAAGTTTTTCGGCCATGTTTTGCAGATGTTGCCTGGTCACTGCACGATGGAGCCACCACTTCGACATCTTGTTTTAGCGGTGATGTTGCTTTGTCAGGCTTCGGAGCCTGGTTATCCTATGCCTTAAAAGCAATGCTGCTCATCGGTCGTAGTGTTAATGGTTGCGTTGTTCGGCTTCTGAGAAGGACCGGCCCCGACGCGAGTAATTGGGGCAGTCGTGCTCCCCGGCTGACTGTCTTTGTTCTTTGTAGATTCATGTTTGCTGTCAAGTGTTGGCGGGCTCCTATAGATTATCCTCTTTTTTTGCTTGTGGCTTGGTACGAACCATTTTAGTATATTGCGATCGTACGAAGATAGTGATGTCCTCTCTGATGATGATGCCCCCCAGGCCTCTGGAAATGCTTCGCCTCTTATCGCCTTAAAAATTAAAAACACCCAGCAGCGCCCAGGTTAAGAATCACTGATTTAGGTTAGCAATTTAAAAAAAAAAAATTTAAATTAGTGGTACACGCAAATTTAGAAAACCATTGTACCCAGCCCAAGATAATGATAAATACTACTAAACAACACATTTTAAGGTAAGCAGCTGATAACCTGTAAGCAGATGTAAAATATAAATACATAAATAAATATTCTTTCCCCTTTTCTCCTACGCAGGGAATTAACCATTTTTATAAACACGTTCTTGGATTTGACCAAATAACAAATTCTAGAAATTAGTCTAATGAACAATACCTCTCCGTCTTCCAAAGGGTTAATAGCTGAATATCTCGATGTACAAATGACCTCATCGTCACGCAGAAAAGTTGGAACACCCAAAGTCGCACGTTTGCGGTAAACATCTTCGCATTCCTTGTCCGTCATAGCAAAATACTGCCATGGCAGGTAAGTGTTGCCATCGATGGATCGCTCTAGCACCCAGTTGCCTGGCCTCGGAGAGTTTGCTGCCTTTACGATAATGTAAGCAATCTGATACAACTGAAAAGAAAGTAATAAAATGTCTTGCTACATACAAATAGTTAAAAAATGCAGCTAGAATTAGGCAAATTATGAGTGTTGGTCCAAACATTAAGAGTAACTTGAATATAAAAATCGCATTGTTTATTTGGCGTTAAAGTCGCTGCATTCCACTCATAGTAGAGAGCTGAAACTTTGTATGCAAGTCACTTTCACGGTACATTTTAATCTGTTAAGTTTTGACCGGCTGTTACGGTAGTTTTATTGATATCGTCTGCTAGAATTGGCAGTGAGCATTTTTTGGGGTCAATAGAATTAATATAAATTGATTTTTATACTTCACGGATTAATGAACGCGAAATACACGGTCAAATTATGACGTGTTAGCGTCGATAAGGTCACGCTTCGTGACTTAGTTACTGGACCCTTGTTACGTTGTCCGTCAAGCCGTGAAGTCGTGTTTTTACCTCCTTCCAAGGTTGATAGGCTTTGCTAATAGCCATATTTATGTAAAGTGATACCAGGACTCAGGGTCAGTCCAGATAATAATATATACAGGCGAATTCATAAGGTTAGTGATTAACCTGCGTTACGGAAGGATGGTTGATAAGTAATTTGATTATTTTCGTCATGACTCATGCGCTCACTTCTGGCTGTCTGAATCCCAGCAGCACATGTATATAGCCATGATGTTCTGCCGACATGAATTCATTATGACACGGACGGATAAGAATATATATGCAAGTAAATTCTAATGAACTGTATGTGAATGTATGCCAACGTGAAATGTCTTCGTGTGTGAATTGTTTAATAAATCATGGACTCCAAGTTGAAGACTTATCCACATCGATACGTTACAGCTGTCTGTTGAATTGACAATGTTGATTATTATGGTAGTGAAGAACTCTTCCGATGAGAAGATGTATAATATAATAATGAGCTCCGAAAGGAACCAATGTCTTCTTGGACATTCAACATATAATGAGTCCATATAACGGTGACCCTCTTTTGAAGATTATAAACGAACGAAGCACGCATTCGCGATTCAACAAAATACAGAACCAGCTGCAGCTACCTTCCTTATCAGCTCAGAGCGTATCTTTATCACCGGCATTGACCCAGCCGACTTTTCATAATAACTAAAGCAGTGTAAAATAAAGGGGGGGGGGGGGGGGAACTCCATTAAATAATGAACTGCGAATATAGATTTGTGTTTCCGTCGGTTATATTAGAGCGCATGATTAAATATAAAAGACCTCATGACCTTGTATAGACGAGTAATCTTTATCATTTCCCTGCAGATTTTCAGAACTATTTGCTCTGTCCTCTCATCCAGTATTCTCTTTATATCTTGCATCTGGTTTCGGTTAAGGAATAGAAGGGCAAGGTCATTGACAACATTTAGATCGTTGAGATGTTTTGCCAGAGTCCACTGAATTCCCATTTCTGGTGGATAATGTTTTCGTAACTCAATCTATAGGCAAGAAGAAGAGATAGAGTAACAAAAGACATCCTTTCCGCATTCCAGTTCTTATCTCAAAGCTTTTTCCCCTGTAAGTACTGATGAGTATGAGTGCTTTATTCTCAAGGCACTGTGTTGATAAGGGTTCAGAAGGTATGATCATATATTTAAGTTTCGCTGCAGCGTACTTCTTTTGCAGCTGAAAGCACAAACACTCAAGAATGTGCACGAATGACGCCAAACAAGAGTCACAAATATAGTCCCACTCATAAAAAACGTCCGTGTCAACACTATACGGCGTCTGTGTCTGTTGACGTCTGCAGTGTACATACAATTTATAAATGTGTTTTGTAAGCATGTTCCGTGGATAAATTTATAATAGCTCTTTCTATGGTTACCCTATTTAGGCGTGTAACTGGAGACACTATATACAACATAATCTTCTGGACGGCCTGCATTCCTTATACAACTACAATAATATGAGACAAGTAGTTAAAGTAAGTCAAAGAGAAATGTCTTGTCGTCTACAGAAAAAAAAAACAATTAACCAAACAAAATACGTTTGTAGCTAACTACTACCGCATAAACATTGCACTTATGATAATAAATAATATATTAAACACGTAATAAAAATCAATAAACTCTTGCTAAGAATGCTGACAACCTTTGAGGTGAAGACAGGAGTACGACAGGGATGCCCCTTATCAACCACTCTATTTTTAACAGTCATAGACTGGGTGATGCGCCAGACAACAGAGGGCAGTCCAAGAGGAATAAGATGGACAACATTTTCTACATTGGAAGATCTGGAATATGCAGATGACATTGCACTACTAGCACATTCACATCAACACATCCAGGAAAAAACGGATAGACTTAATAAGTTTAGCCAGCAGGTGGGCTTGAACATCAATTTAAAGAAGTCTGAGGTCATGACGCTCAATGTGAGCAACCCTGAGCCCATATCAGTAAGGAATAAGCAATTGGTACAGACAGATACCTTCACATACCTAGGAAGCATAGTAACACCAGACGGCGGGGCAGGCAAAGACATCAACATCAGAATGATTAAGGCAAGAACAGCCTTCTTTAGCCTAAACAACATCTGGAAATCCTCCCAATACAGCACAAGCACAAAATTAAGATTATATCAGAGCTGTGTGCTTTCTGTGCTTCTCTATGGTGCGGAATGCTGGAGAGTTACAGAGAAGGAAATGTCGAAATTGTCCTCTTTTCACACAACATGCCTAAGAAAAATTCACCGAATCTTTTGGCCGAATACCATCACTAACCAAGATCTGCTTACTCGTAGCAAGCAAGAGGACATGCACACCATCATAGCTGGCAGACGCTGGAACTGGGTTGGTCATGTCCTCAGAAGAGACCCCGATGCCATCACAAGAACAGCTATGCTTTGGACCCCTGAAGGAAAACGAAAAAGAGGCCGACCAAAAACAACCTGGCGGAGGACTGTGGAGGCTGAGATGCAAAGAATGAACCAGAGTTGGGGCACTGTACGAAGGATGGCCACCGACCGAGCAAAGTGGAATCAATTTGTTGTTGGCCTACAAGACGCCACTAGGCGTGATGGCCACTGACTGCTTTGACGGTCGGCAGCTAAGGATCAAAGAAGAAGAAGAATGCTGACAGTTACATAATATTAATATACATGAATTCCATATACAGACTACACGTGATTAAAATACATCTTTTATCCTTTTGGGGGGATTGGAGTGGCTAAGAGGTATGGCGTCCGCCTCTAATTCTAAAGGTACCGGGTTCGGTTCCCAGTACAGGGAATATATTTGATGGGCATTTTTTCATCAAAACCAGTGGGTCATAATGATATCATACTTCCCCCTGATCTCCTGGGTAGTGAGATCAGATAGCTAGCCTTCTCGGATAAAGGCGAAAAAATAGGACAAATTGATTATGATCAGGATAAATGTAAGAAGTTGTAATATAAACATTACCAAGAATTGTCGGATGAAATAATTCCATATACGGAGGATGACTGAAATTTTCAAACGCCTTAGTCATACAAAAATACTACATGAGGAAAAGTTTTCATAACATGAACTTTTGAATGTATTGGCTGGCATTTGACGCGCGAAACAATCGCGTTCATTGGGAGTTTGTCATAAAAAACGCCAGGTGACAGCATGGGCCGGGAACCTACGATATAACGTAGAAAAAGTTTGACATACGGCACTGCATTCCAGAAATCATCCCTATTGGGGTAAGTTGTAAACATAAATTTTATGCTGTGAATTTGACATGTTAGTGGTGTTAAAGATTCATTCATACTAGGCTGGCAACCGCAGCATGTGAAAAGGATACATTCATGAACCACTACAGCAAACGCTGGTGATTGCATCATGTTAGTTCTCACGGAAGAACCAACAGTTAACCCCAGACTCCGAATGGAGCAGGGAGGGAGTGATGATTACATCAATCTGTGCATAGTTGTATATTATCATTTTGTGAATATATGTAAACTTAATATGTTCCTTCAGGCACAAACCACTAACGCTGTGCAGTCACAAATATTTCCTTAAATTAACTGACATACTGATGATTTTTCATCACATGTCCTGAGTGATATACCACACGCTCAGGGAGAGTAAAAAATCCTAACAAACGGCTGACGGACAGCGGGAAAAGGCACCTCATTAACATCAGGAAAACAAATATTTAGCAGCGAATTTGTTCTTTTATTCCCTCTAAAGTTTGTGGTACAAGTATGAGGCGACCCGATTATTTGCGGTACGACCCGGAAAGACCATTTGCTGTACTACTAGATTGTGGTTCGAAGCTTAAAATCGACACTTGAAGATTCTTACCTTGACCAGGAGAGGTTACTTCCTGAACTGATCTGGAAACGTGCCCCTCACCACAGAGACGAATCTACGGAAAAGCAGCATCGGCACTTCAACATTTTGGCAAGTCCCATTTTTAACAGGCCAAAACCAAAGAACTGTATTCCAGTCCTAAAACCCAGTTTGAATGACGAAACTTATTTTTCCACAATCACCAGTAATATTTATTTACATCTGTTTCAAAGTAATTGATAATTAAATTTGTATATGTTGATTTTGACAAAGTCATAGTTGAAATAATTATTTCAGAGCGAACTGAACACGTGTGAATCCGGATTTTAATATACATAGTTATATTTTCATCTGAAGAGCCATTAAGAACACTAATATTAATAAGAGGAATTTCGATGAATTAAATCAGCTTGAAGGAGCTAAATCATACAATATACATCTTCACAAAAGGCGGCGAGTCAGATCAAAAGTTAACGTGCCCAGATGCATTCAGCATTGTTATTGACTTCTGAAATATCTTGTGAAAACTCCCTCGAGGTAGAAGCATCATTATCCTTCTATCTACAACTCTGCCACGAGTAATCTTGTGCGAAGGCAGACATCTTTGAAGACCTACATTAGATACTCTAGGTTTTGGGCCACTGTTGGAGCACTACTGCAGAGCAAGGGGAGACAACCCGTGACACTATTCAGCATCCATCTCGTCACACGATCTATGTATAGAATATGTTTACATAGAATAGTGAAATATGCCCACGTCATATTATCGCGTGCCACATGTTGCTCCTGGGGATGTCTCTGATGAAACAGAACGAATAGGACGACTCTCCCTCATTCATGTCGTAAGAGGCGACTAATATGACATTGTGCATGGGGGCTGGCAACCTCAACATGTTAAACTAATTGCTACAGAAACTACCACTTCAACAGCCAATGAATAATTTGGTGCAGGCTTCCTGGAAGAGAACCAGCTGCAGTGGTGAACCTGTGCTCCACGAGGGACAAAAATGGAAACAATAATGAAGATATTATCCTTGCCTTGTTGTTATATATGAATGTTGTTTCTTCATTTTAAATTGCGTTGTTCCTGTGATGTTATTTGATGGGAATACATTTAAATAAATTGATGTGACACTTGTCTCTGCACTTGTTAATATGAACAATTTATTCCACATTTGTGCAAATGTTGCAATTTGTCACTCTTGGCAAAACGCATTATTACAATTACCGCTCGATGCATGCTCGTTTACTCTGTTCGACCGTGAAGGAAATTAATAGGTGATTTTTACTCCTGAGTGAGTTATCAAATCACCCTTTTAAAGGCCGTTTATTGGCTATGTCACATAATTTTTGGGTCGCTCTCTTGTCCACAACGGTCGTATTCTGTGACAGTTGTTGTACTGACTTATTACATGTTTTTCAATGGTCGGCACCTCTTTCTTTCTCTGCTATGTAGCAGATATTTTGTATTTTCAAACATTCTTACACTCCTCTCAGTGTTAAATCATCATGTCTATTTGGTTACCCGTTCCTCTCTGCTGGGAAAGCCGACAATCATATTGGTTAATCTCGGGTGTGGCCGACAGCAGACTACAGATTAACACTAAAATCACCCCAGCGACTTCGGTTAAGCATTGATAAGGCGTGCCGGGCGATAAATTACCCGTCTGTGGACAGATTACAGACACGCACTTATCAGTCGGACACACCTGAGCGGAAATGTTGAATTAGTCCTGGCAGATGTAAGAAGTTATTTGTAAACATTGCCGAGAGAGGATCGGATGTTTTCATGCCATATATGGGAGACGTGACCTTTTGCATCACGCGCAGAATTTTTCCTACGGGGAAATATTTGAATTACCCCACCAAAACACGCATTATTGAAACGATTGGAGCCCTGCTTAGCATCGTAACAAACAAATGCTGGGGGGAGACAGGGCTATATAACCTGACATTTTTTGCATTCACTGTGAGAATCGCTTGCCAAAGACGACCACCAGACTGCTAGAAGTTAGAATCAGAATTCTCTTTATCAGACCGGACTTTGTTGGAGCGTTTTGAAGGACTAAAACATGCCTAAGAAAAATTCACCGCATCTTTTGGCCGAAAACCATCACCAACCAAGATCTGCTTACTCGTAGCAAGCAAGAGGACATGCACACCATCATAGCTGGCAGACGCTGGAGCTGGGTTGGTCATGTCCTCAGAAGAGACCCCGATGCCATCACAAGAACAGCTATGTTTTGGACCCCTGAAGGAAAGCGAAAGAGAGGCCGACCAAAAACAACTTGGCGGAGGACTGTGGAGGCTGAGATGCAAAGAATGAACCAGAGCTGGGGCACTGTACGAAGGATGGCCACCGACCGTGCAAAGTGGAATCAATTTGTTGTTGCCCTACAAGACGCCACTAGGCGTGATGGCCACTGACTGCTTTGACGGTCGGTGGTTAAGGATCGAAGAAGAAGAAGAAAACAGCCCATGAAATCTCTATCATTTATAAGGAAAACCGGGATCTGAGGAAACTGAAAACACGGGGTCTCATAGTAGGAATTTATTGTAAAGTAACGACCCCCCAAGAACATGTGAAAAAAGGCATCTGCAAGTGCCTTAACCTACTTTTCTGAGCAAAAGGTCTGTGAGCTAAGATTGGCGTAAGTTCTACATTTTACATTCTATACTTTTGATTATGTGAACTAATATGTATTTATTGTCATGCGAATATTAATATGTGAAAATTGCTAGTGGATGTCCAAGTCATTTTAGGCTGGCAACCTCAGCATATAGAATGATGATTTCTTGAACCACCACTGCAAAGGCCGGTGACTGCTTTATTGCTAGTTTCTTAAAAAGAACTAAAAGGCATAGGTAATCCCAATTCCATATGGAGCAGGGAGGGAAAGATGAAAGAAATGATATACATTCTAATTTTAATATTTACATTTATAAACCAGTTTAAATGCCTATGTAAACATATTCACTTTAAAAATAAAAAAAGTTTTCAAGTTTTTCAACCAGTGTAGATGTAACTGACAACATATTCAATCTATATTGTGAACATTTTTCAAACAGTGTAAATGTAAACATATTCTATCTATACTATTAACCTTTTCATTTGAATGTAAAGTAAATATAAAGCTATTCAATTTAAATGTAAAGAAAGTTTTCTCTCAAGGGATTAAGCATAATTTTTATCGAGGGTAAAATCTGAGGTAGATGGGATGGTGGAATAGGAAGAAGGGGACACATAACTATGTGTCGGGAAACTCAATACTCAGAGGGTATTTGTTTCTATTCTTTTACCATACTAGTTGGTGGTACCAGCTGAGGGTACTATAGCTGGAACAAGAAGGAAACACGTGGCCTAAAGTCGAAGCTAGATACCATCATCAGACGAGGGACCAACTTTCTAGACACTCCCTGACACTCCTGGGAACGTGCTGCGCCCTACAACCTTGGCCAATGATGAACGGGATCAGCGATTCAGTCTACAAAGAATAAAACCAACAGAAGGAGCAGAACCGTCACTGACAGCTAAGAAACACATACAAGCTGCCAAGTGACCTCCTTTACAACCTTCCATTACATCACAACAGTGATGATAAATTTTCTGATAAATAATTATTCATTTTTTAAAACCTTGTTAAAACCTAAATGATTATTAAATCTGTTATTTGTAAATATACAAATTTAACGTCGATTTAGTCATTTTTAATGTACTGCATGTTTGTCTCAGTCAATTTAATAGATACATTCTAAACAGAGCTATACCATAATAAGAAGAATTCCACTGAGTAAATCATGGTGGGGGCTTCTACTAGCTGAAATTAATAATTGCTTAATTCTTCATAAAAGGCGGTGGATCAGATATAAGTTAACAATTGCCCTGCCCAATGCAGCATTGTTTTTTTACTTCTGAAATATCGTATGAACACACCATTGAGATAGAAGCATCATTATCCACCTATCTACAACTCTGCCAAGAGTAATCTTGTGCGAAGGTAGACACCTTTGAAGACCCATATTAGATACTCTTGAGTTATGGTCACTGTTGGACCACTACTGCAAAGCAGGGGACGCAATTCCGTGACAGGCTACGTGTCTAAATTCTTGACTTAATCCAATACAAACGTTGCTTTGTGTTCAGCAATAATGCTGTGTTCTATTTATATTCTACCTTAGATGTATCCATATTTCAAGCGTGTAGAAAATATTTGCACACAAGAATGAAATATATCGAGACCATCTTATCCTTTAAATTAATAAAGCATCTGAAAGTTTTCCTTGTTTAAAACGGGACTATCTTTTCTTCGGATCCTATTTAATTTGAATAAACTGTATTATTAGCGGGGGCCGCATATTTTAAGCAACATAACTGGCAAATGACTGGCAGTCTCATAGAAATAAGCCAGGACCGAGTAGGAGGGGGAGGTAAAGGTTGAATAGGCAGACAGTGACTGTAACAAAAGATGACAAAGTGCAAGATTGTGGGCTGTGCTAATCGTGTCATGGGGTTTTATCCAAAATAATTCCAGTCTGAAGTTTCAGTCAACCGCTAAAAGCGGGTTCAACTTTGTTTTCGGTCGTTTTCATCCAATGAACAAGTGGGTAACCAGGGGTTAACTTGGGATAACCCTGACTTGGCATTCTTAGTAAATGTATATATCTAGGGCAAGATTATCCATTAAGCACAAAAAGCACGTGCTTAGGGCACCACCAGAGGCACCTAAACAAAAAAATCAAATTAACTTTGATGATAATAATGAAGCAATTACATAATGACCATTTCTATCTTCATGTACAAATTTCTGATTTGTAATGATGGAAACACTTGATATTTTTACACCCTCTATGTATTTTCTTAAAACTTCTTCGTCGCCGTTCGCTCTCATATAACCACATCTATCTCTCTCATAAAGCTGGCAGTAAGTCTCAAGTTTCTCTCATCATCATACAGTTTCTCTCATCATCATACAGTTTCTCTCTCAACTGGGTTGAAGAAGGTGATGCTGCCACCTTGCTTCTCTCATAGAGCCGACAGTTTTCGAGTACATTGTTCTACTCACTGTTTTCCCTCCCCACAAGGACACACATCAGTCGTTCCAATTTTCAATTTGTTGAACAGATGGTATCTGAGTCTGCAATGGCCGGTTCTCAGTCTAAATTATCACTTAGTCTCTTATTCGTAATGCATAGTATGGTTCTGTATTACTGGACTCTGGGTGCTACTTTTACCATTTGTCTCTATAGTTATTTCTGATTATTGCTTTTATCTCTTCATATGTAACCCTGTCTTCTGTTTGGGTTTTCCTTCCTTCCTTCCTTCCTTCCTCTTCGGCAAGTTTATCTACCTTCTCATTTCCATATATCTTGCCGTGGGAGGGGATCCACTGTATTTCTACGTTTTTAAATTCATAGCTTGTTTCCATTAGTGCTTCCGCTAGGCTAATTCATTGTTTTTATTGTTCCTGCGAGCAGCTATCACTGTGTGAGAGAGAGTCTGTGAGAAGCACTATCTTGTCTTTAGCAAAATCTTTATTTTCCATGATGGTAACTGCAGCTTTTTTAATGCATCTGCCTCTGCTTTAAAGTTGTTTGAGAATTTTCTAATGGCTAATGACATATGTATCTTCTGTCCATTCTTTAATTTTGAATGTACACCTCCGCCTCCATTTTTTGTAGCGTTCGTTGCTGACCCATCTGTATATATGTGTCAATTCTGTGGTTGGGTACGTTTTTCTGGTGTTTTCCATAGCTAGGTGTTTCCTCTCTGCATCTATTTGATTACATTCTTCATCACGTCTGGTATGTTGTCGATCAGCTCTGGGAACATTGTTCTCTTCCATGACTGAAACGTACTACTATAGCTCTGTCTATGTCTGTACAAGGTCTGGTACAGTGGGGACAATCTCTTTTGCTTTTTGTGCAAAACATACGATATCCTTTCAGTCTTTCATTCAGTGGGTGGTTTGTGAGTCTTAAAAATGTGTCTGCCTCGTGTAGTTCTGTGTAATCTCTTCTGTCCACCATGGACAGCAGTTTTGCTATCTTGTTCATTTCATTTACCGGTGTTGATGTCATTGCTCCAGTAGTGATTCTCTCGGCCTGGTTTTGTGTTTTTGATTGTTCCATCGATTATCTTTAACTGCTCTGAACGAATAACCCTGTTGTTCTCAGTGTATCAGTATAGTCTTAATTGACTTGCTTTACTCTGTACTGAGGAATCAGTAGGCTTATTCTTTCTTTTTGTCATTTGTGACAGGTTATGTAAATAGATTACATGATTTCCCACATTTGCTTCCTTATTAGTATTCACGGTTTTGTTAACGCAGAACCCATGCTCTTCGATATCTGTCTAACTCATATTTTAGCCATGCCTATTTTCTTTTTTTTCTCTGTCTTATAGGCACTAGCGAGCATTTACAAACAGACCTATTAGCTAGTCCACGAGCGGACAGGTAACCGCCAGCGAGTAAGAGCCGTTAACTGAATTATCACGCGAGCGATTGGGCAATCGTTAAATAGTGACAGATAAGACCAAAGACGTACCTTTGATAGTTACATTTCTCAAGGGGGACTTAAGCGAATGAAGAAAAAGAAAGGGGCGATAACCACAGTTACCGACCACATCCGTTTGTTTGTGATCCCAGGGGACGTAATTAGCTGCAGAGAGAGACGAGATCAATAGATGGTCTGCTCGTTAGCGAACATCTATGCGGTCGGCATAGGTGAGAAAGAAAGCTTTAATTCGGGAATCGAACCGTAGATTTTCCCAAAATGTGGGCTAAGGCGCGATATATCGCACTAGCTAGCGAAAGAAGACCAATTTTATATAAATACCCCATCCGTTAAAATCAATTATCCAGTCGCCTCAGAAATTTTCGGAATATCTAGCTCAAATCCTAGAGCCATTGTACAAAGTGGATCACTTAGAATTCTGTGGAGATAGTTTCATTTTCTGTGTTGCGGTAAAAGAAATATATACTAGCACTTGAGTGATTTAATTGTTAAAGTTCGTCATTATATTTCACTAGGATTTACTGTGTTAATTGACTAGCGTATTAAATAACTTATAGCTAATTTTCCAGCTGTTACGTAAAAGTTAATTACTCGCTATCACCCAGAAAGAGATGTTTTAATTGACTAGTAAACTCATTAGGCGATTGACTACTGACGGAATCTATATTTTTCTAATTCATTAAGTGTAATTTTGTAATTGACTAGTGCTTATTTCATGTGTTAAAACTGATAAGATAAGCTAGACACTTGTGGTTTCTAATCTAATTTAATAACGGTGTGGATAAGAAATCATACATTACGCGGGGTAGGATAGAATACTAATATTGTGGTTAAATATTTTGTACTTTCTTCCTAAATTTAGCACGGATCACAAACCAAACCTACCAGCGGCCTTAATCTGAGAAAAGGGGTCTAAGTCAAATAGTACCATAAACATTCTTATGTATATGGGGTCTTCGAGGTTGACCTGTTCGGCCCTCTAGTTTCACCCAGAGAGAGAGAGAGAGAGAGAGAGAGAGAGAGAGAGAGAGAGAGAGAGCACAAACATATGACAATAAGAATAACGATAACTGGACATATAGATACCCAGATTTCTTTTCATTTTCATTTACATTCAGCCCGCTGTGGCGAAATATCAAACTAAACACTACCCGACTACTGACCACTGTGTTGTGGCGAGGATTTATCCAGAAAGATTTACTCACCTGACATTCTCTTTAACTATTGGAATTACAAGCTGCTGTACACCGTGAACACTATATCTCGGTAATTAATTTTCTACCTGGACTAATTGATGTGACATAAACATATCAAATTATCAAATTATCAGCACCAACGTAAGCGTTCCCCATTAGGAGAATTAATCAGTCTTGGGGGAACTGGGGCTTATTTCGGCGAAACCCAACACTGGATTTGTATTTATATCATGGAGATATGTTCAAGATGTTGTTAAAACAACTACTAGGTAAGCGAGACTGAATGTGGCCACAGGTTTGTCAGAGCAGAGAGAAAGAGGATTGAATAATTCTTCTGTTGTATAATCATTGTACTCATTTGTTTTTCTTCCTTTTTGTTTGCTAATACTGTTATTTTCAGGATAGATTAATTAGGAACTCTGTTCTTTACAGTATAGTCAAATTCTATCTTCTTCTTCTTCTTTGATCCATAACCGCCAACCGTCAAAGCAGTCAGCGGCCATCACGCCTGGTGGCGTCTTGTAGGGCAGCAACAAATTGATTCCATTTTGCTCGGTCGGCGGCCATCCTTCGTACAGTGCCCCAACTGTGGTTCATTCTTTGCATCTCAGCTTCCACAGTTCTCCGCCAAGTTGTTTTTGGTCGGCCTCTCTTTCGCTTTCCCTCAAGGGTCCATAGCATAGCTGTTCTTGCGATGGTATCAGGGTCCCTTCTGAGGACATGGCCAACCCAACTCCAGCGTCTGCCAGCTATGATGGTGTGCATGTCCTCCTGGTTACTCCGAATAAGTAGTTCTTGGTTGCTGATGGTGTTTGGCCAAAAGATTCGGAGAATTTTCCTTAGGCAGATTGTGTGGAAGGAGGACAGTTTCGACATTTCCTTCTCTGTTACTCTCCAACATTCCGCACCATAGAGAAGCACAGAAAGTACGCAGCTCTCATACAGTCTTAATTTGGTGTTTGTGCTGTACTGGGAAGACTTCCAAATGTTGTTGAGAATAGCAAAGGCTGTTCTCGCTTTATTCATTCTGTTGTTAATGTCCTTGCTTGTTCCGCCGTCAGGTGTTACTATGCTTCCTAGGTAAGTAAATGTGTCTGTCTGTTCTAACTTCTGGTTCCTTACTGTTATTGGCTCAGGATTGCCCACATTTAGTGTCATGACCTCTGTCTTCTTCAGATTGATGTTCAGGCCAACCTGCTGGCCATACTTATTCAGTCTATCAGTTTTGTCTTGAATGTGTTGGTGTGAATGCGCGAGCAGTGCAATGTCATCTGCATATTCCAAATCTTCCAGTGTAGAAAACGTTGTCCATCTAATTCCTCTTGGACTGCCCTCTGTTGTCTGGCGCATCACCCAATCTATGACTGTCAAAAATAATGTTGTTGATAAGGGGCATCCCTGTCGTACTCCTGTTTTCACTTCGAAAGTTACATTACTCGATCCAACACTGCACGTAAAGTTAGAATAGAGGCTTTTTATAATGGAAACAATGCGGCTGGGAATTCCATAAGCCCTCAGAATTTTCCATAGGCTGTCCCTGTGTATGCTGTCGAAAGCCTTTTCAAAATCAACAAAGTTAATGTACAGCTGTCTCTGCCATTCTGAGCACTGCTCTATAATGTTCCTGAGGGCAAATATATGATCTGCACATCTTCTGTTCTTTCTGAAGCCCGCTTGTTCTTTCCTCAGTTTATGGTCAACTGCTTTTGAAATTCTCTGGATGATTATCCTGCCTAGTATTTTGCTGGGAACTGAGAGGAGGGTAATTCCTCTCCAGTTGTTGCAGTCTGCAAGGTCGCCCTTCTTGGGCAATTTGACAATTGTTCCTTTACTCCACTCTGTTGGTGTTGTCTTAGTTTCCCAGACTTGTGCAAATAGTGGTTCTAATAGTTCTGCTGCTAGTTCAGGGTCTGTCTTGAATAGCTCAGCATTCAGATTGTCGTGACCAGGCGCTTTTCCATTTTTTAGCCCTTTGATAGCTGTGATAATTTCTTCTTTTCGTGGAATGTCTGTATTTACGTCTAAGTCACTTTCAGCCTCAGGAACATTCAGCTGAGTCTCTGGTGGTTCCTTATTCAGTGTTTCTCTGAAGTGCTCTGCCCACCTTGTTTCCTGCCCCTGTGCTGTGGTGATGAGATTTCCTTGCTTGTCTCTTACTAACGTTATGTTGTTTGCACCTCGTTTTCCACTGATAGCTTTAGTTATTTTATAAACTGTGCTTTGTTCATTTCTCAGTGCTGCCTCTTCTGCCTGTCTTGCAAGGTCATCCAGAAATGTCCTTTTGTTAGCACGGGTTTGACGTTTTACTTCCTTGTCCAGCTGACTGTACTGTTCACTATATATTGCCTTTAACCTGGGAGACTAAGCTTCTGTTTTCTTCCTTTTCATTTCCTTTCTCTTCGCTATGGTGTTTAGCGTTTCTGGTGTTATCCAGTCTTGGCTCTTTCTTTCCTGGAATCCCAAGCATGACTTGCTGCTTTCTTTATATATTGTTGAGATGGTGTTGAATTTCTGGTCCACATCGTCGGTCTCTGTTCTTTCCTGGCTTTTGGTAATCAGATATCGTCTCTTTACGTCGACCACAAACGCTTTTCTGGTGAGGGGGTCCTTAAGTTTCGTGATGTTGTATCTTTTCTGTTTGACTGCAACTGGTCCAGCAGCTCTGAGTTTCACCTTCAGTCTTGCTACTTCTAGGTGATGATCACTTCCAACATCTGCGCCTCTTCTTACTTTCACGTCTTGTAGTGCATGTCTCCATCTGCCATTGATCATTATGTGATCTATCTGGTTTTTGTCTCGTCCGTTTGGTGATTCCCATGTTAACTTGTGCACTTCTTTGTGTTGAAAAAGTGTTCCTCCGATGACCAGGTTGTTAATACTGCAGAAGCTTATTAATTTGTCCCCATTCTCATTTACTGTTCCACTGCCGCATTTCCCCATTACTCTTTCGTTATAATTATTGTGTGTTCCAACTTTCGCATTTAGGTCTCCCATTACTATAATAAGATCGTACCTGGGTACAGTTTCCATTTCCTTTTGTACCTGTTGATAGAACTCGTCCTTGATCTCTTCGTCGCTGTCATTTGTTGGTGCATAACATTGTATAATTGTGGTGTTGGTGAATCTCCCTCTCAGTCTTGCTCTTATTAGTCTGTTGTTAATGGGTTTCCATTCCAGTAGAGACCTTTCCATTCCTTTCTTAAGGATAATGGCTACACCTTCGTTGTGCTGACCGTCCTCTCTACCAGAATAAAGTACTGTTTCCCCTGTAGCTGTTTTTATTCTCCCCATCCCTGTCCATCTGCTCTCGCTTATTCCCAGGATATGTAGTTTGTAGTTCCTCATCTCTGCTGTAATCTGTCTCAGCTTTCCTGCCTCGTTCATAGTTCTGACATTCCAAAAACCAATTCTGGTTTCGTGTTTTGCGGTCTGGGCATCCGTTTTCATGCCAGTGGCTTCCTTTCGGCTTTCACCACTGTCAGTCATACGAGCCTGAGACTCCGGATGTCCGTCCCGCATCAAAGTATTTCCATTTATTGCTGTTTCCGTAACGTGTGTGATTTTTTACACAGACAGGGGTGTCGGCCCTGTGCTAAAACCCCCAACCTGGAGGACCAGGGTACCAGCTTTTGTCTGACCCCTACCCACGCAGACCAGTCCAGCATGGTTGAACCTACCAGGAAGTCAAATTCTATACCATATCGCAAATCTTTTGACCTTTTGGGGGTTATTAACTTATTTCTTGCGGGATCTTGTCTCAACAGAGTGGATTGCACTTATGGGTTTATATTTTGTTAATTTCTGTAACCTACGATTTTTTTCTATTGTTATTGATATATTGGATGTTGTGATGTTTCGTTATGATAATAAACTTTAACAAAACTTAATTACCTGTGTTGGTCAGCTCAGCCCAATATCCATACCCAATTTACTATATTTTTCACGTTTGTGCGTCTGGTTGTCGTCACTTATCTCTGTGTGTGTATGTGAGTGGTTAATAGTGTATATGTTAATATATACGGAAAGGAGAATTGTCTGATAAACAAAATTTCAGTCGTAAAGATAGGCTGGACTAGAGTATCTTCTCAATCCAGTGACAGATTCTACCTTTAACTTATTCACTCGTGAAATCTATTTCCTTACCTTACCTCTCACTGAGTTACCACCTTTTTCAGTTCTATTCAGACGGGACCAGAATCTATCTTAAATACCTATCAAAATCTACGACATCATTAGAGATCTCCGAGTACTACACGGGGCTGGGAACTGCTAATATTAGTTTGATCAAAATACTAGTTGTAGGGAAACGGAACAAACTGACGGGTAAAGAAAAAAATAAGTACACACAATTATATACACTGCTACTGTACCTGTCCAAGATCCAACGTTATGGTGACATAATTATATTCTGCTCCGTTGGATAGGGTAGGACTTTGCCACCATTGCTGGCTCCCGTCGATGGCGTTGGTGATTGGGTGCCGCTGCTTGGGGTTGTTGCTCCTGGCATCACAAACGTCACATTGGCGGTTTTCACCGAGAAAGAGACGAACATGCTCCACAAGTTTGCAGAAAACCTCCGGGCCACTTTCTCCACATGTAGCGTTGGCGCTGATACGTGCTCGCGTAGCCAGGTTGAACACAACAGGAAAGAGGCCATTCACTTCTGTAATAATGTGAAACATTACACATTAGTTTGTTTACCTCCATTTTATACTATGTGTTTCATAATCTCATCATCACCATCACCATTTACTCTCCTTATTGAGCATGGACTACCAATGCAGCTTGTCACCTTACAGAAACCCTGCATTCAAGCATTTATGGTGTTCTGGCAATGATGGTTTCTGTAGAAAATTATGTTACATGCTAAAGATGCTAGTCACATGCACAACCTCCTTTTAGTCGCCTCTTACGACATGCCTGAGGGAGCAGAAGTCGTATTCCTTAAGTGTCCTTCAGAGAACCACCTGGAACAACACGGGTATTTCATGATTTCGCTAATGTTTAAAACCTGTCATTTTATTAATTTCCCTGTTGCTACTGATACAACAATTTCTGACGTCATCCATTCATTAGCTCATCTGTTACTCTTCAGATCTTTCTTACGGTATGGGTATTCAACAAATTCACGCTAAGCCTTCCTGTCCTGTGCCATCAAATCAAAACTTTTCATGTCTTCGTTATCGCTTTCACGTCTGTCACCAACTCCTTTCTCCGTCTGTTCTTCCGTCTCCCTTTCTTTCTCCTACCTTGAAAATTCCAGAGTAAGGAATCCCTTTTGATGCTATCATCTGTTTCCTCAATGTGTGTTCTATCCAACCCTTCTCGTCATCTCTTGTTCCACTGGCACGTGTTCTATTGCTTCCATCAACTCCATACTGGTGATCTTATCATACCACTTTAAACCTTCTAGTCGGAGTAAAGTATCTACAGTAATTACGAAAGTCCGTGGCTTTTTTGTTGATGAGAGTATTGCTCTTGTATTTTTATTTTTTTATTTTTTATGTAAAACTTTTGCCTCATTTTGGCGAGGCCCGTCCCGTTCAACCCAGTCGGTTATATTCGTTTTTTTCCCTCGCATGAGGTTGCATTGGCACACGCCCGACCCCGGCTCTGGTCAAGACACATGTCCGAACACAAAAAGACCCAATGACACATGTGTCACTATAGTGATCTTCTATGTTCTCACACAAAGGACCTAATGACACATGAATGTCACTGTACTGATCCCTAGCCAAAGGCCGGATATTAGTTATTTTTTTTATTTTTCCTCGCATGAGGTCGCATATTTTTTCCTCGCATGAGGTCGCATTTAACTCGCATGAGTCGCATTGGAACACGCCCAACACAAACGCATGTCCCAACACAAAAAGACCCAATGACAAACAAGTGTCACTGTAATGATCCTCTGTGTTTTCACACAAAAGATCTAATGACACATTAGTGTCACTGTACTGATCTTTTGTGCCGGGCACATGGTTATATTAGGTTTTTTTTTTTCCTCGCATGAGGTCGCATTTAACTCGCATGAGTCGCATTGGAACACGCCCAACATAAACGCATGTCCCAACACAAAAAGACCCAATGACAAACAAGTGTCACTGTAATGATCCTCTGTGTTTTCACACAAAAGATCTAATGACACATAAGTGTCACTGTACTGATCTTTTGTGCCGGGCACATGGTTATATTAGGTTGTTTTTTTTCCTCGCATGAGGTCGCATTTAACTCGCATGAGTCGCATTGGAACACGCCCAACATAAACGCATGTCCCAACACAAAAAGACCCAATGACACACAAGTGTCACCAATGATACTCTGTGTTTTCACACAAAAGATCTAATGACACATAAGTGTCACTATACTGATCTTTTGTGCCGGGCACATGGTTATATTAGGGCGCATGTCCAAATATAAAAGACCCTTAGGTATTGCTCTTGTAACGGGATTGGACTGGGAGTCACTAAGGAGAATAAGTGTGAAATTATGCTTTATAAAATTTGAGTAAGAGATAGTGCACTGTTACATATTTATTAAGATGGGAAATAATAAAATGAGGGTTGTGATTTTTTTTACTAAGGGAGCCAACTCTTTGGATTACGCCTCTTAAGACAGGTCCTAGATTTTATATATGGAAAGTTGGGAAGTAACATATTATGGTTCATAAATTTTGAATACGCGGTAGAAATGTACTTGACGGATATAGGGGAAAAAATGAAGTATAGTACGTTTCACAATGTTTGCCGCTGTTTAATATTTAATATCTCTGCAACCACTTGATCGTAATTGTTGCAACTTTGCATATGACCTAATGATCGCTATGTCCCGAGGGGGACATTTTTTTCCTCGTTAACAAACTTATTGTTTTAAATTTTCTTTATTTAAAGTATACAAAATCGACCACCTCCTAGTCCAACCGTGTATTGAGAGGGCTTACCCCTTCATATTTGTGAGCTATTTCGATTTTACATCTTGAACGCATTTCACGTGATTTTACCCGTGTTTCAGCTCACTATCGCACTGTTTTGAACATTACATTGATCCTTCCGGTGCGTTCAGTTACCGTTCTACTGATTGTGTATTTCAGTGCATAGGCGTATCTTGCGGTATTCTAGGTCTGTAATACAATGGGTATGAAAGTCAAGTTCCTTACACTGCATGCAATGGCAGTGAAGATGTATAAATATTTCTGCAGAGAAGCTAAGCGTGGTAAACTGTATCGGAGTCTCTCAAATCCTGAAAAGAGAACTATTCACGATTTGGGTTTAAGTAAACGCTCATTTAATCAATTACTCAAAGCTAATGGAATTTTCAGTTCAATCAATACCAGGACGCAAGGAAGAAAGGAAGTAGTAGATAGTTTTTGACAGGGATGTGATTAGAAGAGAGATTTGTAGAATGTTCAATTCCAAAGAAACTGTGACACTAAGAAAACTGAAAATTCGGCTGAGAACACACAATGACATTGATGTGTCGAAATCAACATTATGGAGAACTGTTAGAAGCATTGGCTTTTGTCCCTTGTTAAGAAATCACAAAAGACCAAGATATTCCATATAGACAAGTTGATTCAACAGCATGGTCATATGTTTTTGAGACTACCACCTTATCATTCACATTTAAACTCAATTGAACTCGTTTGGGAAAAAGTTAAAGGACAGGTGGCAGCTGAAAATAAAACTTTCAAACAATGCAATATGAAAGAACTAACATATGCCGCCCTCTCGCAGATAGACAAAGATTATTGGTGTAAATGTGAAGACCATGTCTTAAAAGAGGAAAATGACTATTGGAAAAAAGATGGACTGTCGTTCGTTCAGCCGAGAATAGTCATCAATATGTTAGACTCGTCTGACTCAGAATAAGTGTGTAAATACCTTATGTGTTTTCTCCTCCATCTATGTGTATATGTAAACCAATTCATTTCCTTTTTATCTCCACGATTTCACTACTATTTTTAACATACACAGTACTTTCACCTCTTCATGCATCCATTCACGTTTTAGTATAAAAAGTAACATTTACAACGAATAGGCGTTATTATTCTCTCAAATATTTCGAAGAAATAAAAAAGGACATCACGTAGTAATCAGTTAACAAACCCCTTTAACATTCGAATTGTATAGACGCCTATGCCGAAAATATGCAAATTCCGTCATTTACGGTAAATTATTTTCTTCCAGGACATAATAATTACTTCGTCAAAACAGATCAAAGGAATTAGCCATTGCAAGAAAAGAACACTACCTGCAACATTGAATTTTATAAAAACTTTGGGACATTGAAAATATAAGACCACATGCAAAAAATCATGTTTATCAGTACAAGGAATATGGAGATATTTGAAGTCAATCGGCGACCGATATTTTTTAAACGCACTATAGAACAAAGCAAGTGCCAGTGGAACAAGAGATGAAAAGAGGATGCTGGACATACATGGATAGGGCACTCACTCAGGAAACCTGTTGATAGCACTACTGGGCAGTCCTTGTTCTGTTATCCCCAAGGCATGAGATGAGGTAGGCCTACACGGAAAAACACATGATGAAGTCAACTGTAGACAAATGAAGTGATGAGGAAGACATGGACAGACCTGCAGCTGGTGACAGGAGGGCTTGACATATGTTTGCTGAAGGCCTATGCTCCTTGATAGCTGAAGTGTAATGAATGAATTAGGCAGATAATCTGTACCCGGACAAATATAGTGACTTATTTAGCAAAGGGGGATAAAAATATTAGTATTTAAGGGTTTTAGGATGAGTTTGTTATGAGGTAAAGCTGTGAATGAAGGGAGACGCACGGATTTTTTGTAGTGAACAGTTCGTGACAATGAATGAGTTGTGAGTTTTATGAATAGTAATAGCAAATCGAGGCAAATAAATGGTCAGTCAGATTTGAGCTTTAAAACGCGATAGTCGTAGGTTGGGAATGTTTTCTCCCAAGTGTTACATTATAGAATGGTGAGCACCACGGGGAGTGATCAGGATAACAAGCCATGGTTTGGTTGTTCTAGTGTCCACAAGAAATATACTGTTATCTAGCTCCTTGAAGACTCAAATGCCATCTTGACAGAAGAATTGCCGCTTGATGCAATTTAGAATTAACTGCTGAAATGTGTATGTTTTTCAAGACAAGTATGCAAGACTATGTTTTCTCCAGGCACAGACAAGCAGCAGTATGAACTGTTCAGCTGATAAGTGTGTAGCATTTCTCAGTTGGTTGAAATGGTCAGCCCTGGCGGTTTTAGGCCAGTCTTTCACAAGATATCCAAGACGCTCACTGTGACGGTATTGCCTCCCCTGCTTTGCAGTAGTGGTCCAACAGTGGCCAAAACTCAAGAGTATCTATTATAGGCTTCAATGGAGTCTATCTTTACTCAAGATTACTCTTGGCAGAAATGTAGATAGAAGAGTAGTAAAGATTCTATCATATGGGAGTCTTCACAAGATATTCAGATAAGCGAAAGCAATGCTGACTGTTGGTGAGCACGTTAATTTTGTAATCTGCCGACAACTTTTGTGAAGGATTTAAGTACTTATTACTTTCAGCTCGATTAAGCCCCCGCCCCTGATTTACTCAGTGGAATTCTATTATTTTAGTATAGCTCTGTTTAGAATGTGTGTAGTAATTTGACTGTGACAAACATGCAGTAGCTTTAAAATGATTAAATCGAAGTTTAATTTGTAACATTACAAATAATAAAATTTAATAATCACTTTAGGTTTTAACAGTTGGATATAATTTGAATAGTTATGGATCAAGAAAAGTTATCATCACAGTCTTTAGGGAATGTGAGATATTACAAGTTCAAGTGGCAGCACATATTTGAACTTAGCTGCCAATGACGGTTCTGCTCCTTCTGTAGCGTTGGTTCTTTTCACTCTGCTCGCGCTCGTCTCTGATCAAGGTTGTCGGGGGTAGCTCGTTTCCCAGAAACGTCAAGGAGAGTCTACCACGTGTGTCCTTCGTCTTAAAGCTTAGGCCACGGTTCCCTTCTTGTTCCAGAGATAGTACTTTCTGCTGGTACCACCAATAACTATGGTAAAGAATAGAACGAAACGCTCTTCTGAGTATGGCGTTTTCCACCCCATAGTTATGGGTTCCTATCTTCCCATACCACCATCCCAATCACTCAAACTTTACCCTGGATGAGAATTAAATTTAATCCCTCGGGATAAAACTTTCTTTACACTTAAATAGAATAGCTTTCATAGTTATTTTATATTTAAATGAAAAGGTTAATAATACAGATAGTCTGTTTCCATATACATCTCCACTGATTGGAAAGTGTTCACACTATAAATTGAATGTTTTCATTTATAGTTACACTGATTGAAAAGTTGGAAACTTCCATTACTTTAAAATGAATATTTTCACATGGACATTTACACTGGTTTAAGCTTGAAAACTTACATTACTTTTAAAGTGGCTATTTTTATAGGGACATTTACACTGCTTTGAAAATGTAAGTATTATACTTAGAATGTACATCATTTCTTTCATCTTTACCTCCCTGCTCCATAGGGAACCTGGAACTACTTTATGCTTTTAGTTCTCTTTACGAAACTATCAATAAAGCAACGTAATAAAATATGAAATGTAAATCACAACTTTCGCAATCCTGGCTACGACTTGTTGCTTACCAGCCCGTGCATGGTGGTTCATATGTTAGTAATAAAATATGAAATGTAAATCACAACTTTCGCCAATCCTGGCTACAGACTTGTTGCTCATATGAATAAAAGAGACCAGTCGGTCTCTTACACGCGTCTGGGGCGTCTTCAATTTTACGATTCCCTCTCTGACTCCGTGTGTTTCTTCGGTTTCCTAGTCCCGGTGTTCATTATTAAAATGTGGAGATTTCAATTGCTTTGTAAGTTTTATTTGGTTCTCCAATAAAAGGTCCGGTTTAAAAAAGAAGGAATTATGAATCTAGTCATCACTCTGGCGGGGTCTGATGTTGTCTTGGCGAGCGTGAAATTCACAAAGAAATAAAACTGCGAAATTGTCAGACTATATTCCTATTATCCCACGCATTGTTGTTATGAATCTAATCAGAAAGATCCAATCATTTCAAATCATGCAAATAAGGTGTGATATTTAAATATTACAACGTAAAGCAGAGGTCAACTCTCCCATATATTGTAATATGATGTCCTATGCCCTTGTGTACAAACTTACAGACAGATCGGGGAACTCACATGACAACATGTGTAAGCTGTAATACTTATTACTTAATTAGAAAGTAATGTTGTCATAACATGTCGGCCCGGAAGCGATTATGTCACACTTGTCTGCCCACATGTGTCACACAGACAGTAATCTCGTTATCTGTCGTATGAGTACGCAAAAACTCCGTGTCTGCCCATCTGGGTTACCAAACGAGTCGCTTATCAGCGGTTTAATCTAAACACGCCGGCGCTCATCTTATCTAGTTGCTTCTCGCAGGCTGGGATAAACATTATCTGCAAGGAGTGTCACAAATATTTGAACATACAAACTACTTGCTCCTTAGCCGATAATGAGAAGAAATTTGTACTTTTAAAAGTCTTCTTCTTCTTCTTCCGTCCTTAGCCACCGACCGTCAAAGCAGTCAGTGGCCATTACGCCTAGTGGCGTCTTAGGGCAACAGCAGATAGGTTTTCTTTGCCATTGTTTCCCATCACGCCTATTGGCGTCTTTAGGGCAACGGCAAATCAATCCATCTGCTGTTGTTTCCGTAATCGAAGTGACTGGCAAACGGGTGATCAGCCCGTTGGTACTTTTAAAAGTGCACAAATAAAAATCAGTACAAAATATGTCTCTGATCCTGTCGGAGTGAAACCGAGATCGTGAAGAGGTCGTTCATTTCGTCACACTCACACAGTAGTAGTCCATGTAACTTTTCATCAAGGAAAGAATTTAAGATAACCAGTAACCCAGCGCCTAGATGGTATAGAAGAACAAATAGGCATAGGAAGTGTTCAACGTTTTCTAAAAACAGAGTAGACAAGGAAATTGAGGCAGTATAAAGCTAGAAGGGAAGAGCTAGCAGCAGGAACAGTTAATATGGAATTACTGAATGAAGAATGCAAGGCCGTCGTTTAAATTGAAATCTACATGAGAATTTGACTGTATGAAAATGTGTACACTGCAGTGGTAAGGTCGGAAAGGTGATTCTCCTTCCACATTGATTTTGCTGGATTTGTTGTTCTGAAGACATCAGATGTAAATAAACCTTGCTAGTTTTCGTTCCGTTTCACAGTTGTCATAGTGAAGTCTGTTATCTTCATGAGTTTGATCACCCTGCATCTGTTTTTCGTTCAACTGTCTATACTCGTTCGTGAGTCATCATCATGTGCAACCACCCACTGATAGGATAGCGATCGAACATATCACTCACTATACGACACAACAACATCACACACCGAACGGCCACACTCTCCATATTTCACAGCCTAAACGTCTGAGCTAAAGAGCATCCGACTGGCTAAGCGGTTAGAGTTACCGAGTTCGGGATCGAAACCCAGTAGCGTCACGCTGCAATCTACCCAACTGTAAATGGGTACCTGACTCTGCTGTTGAGTTAGGAAAGGCAAAGGCAGTGAGGAAAGGAGCTTGTCACACCACCTTCATAAAACTGGACCTAGTATGGCATGTTTGTAACACTTCCCTCCCCTACGGCTATATTTGTTATGGGACTACCTTTATCTATATATTTTTGTGTTGGATTTCTTGTGATTTCCATTCATTTCTCAATGCCGAGAAAGTTCATCATAAATTTCGCTTTCTGATGTTGATATCACTGTCTGTACCTCCAACTTTGTCTATATCGCTACATAAATCCAGAAGAGAAAAGCTGAGTCAGCAGCTCAGCTCAGACTCTCTGCTGGCTGTATCTGGGCTGCGTCTTAAATCTACTACAGAGAAAACTGTCTTCCGTCATGGATGGTAAATTGGAATTACTTGAATTATATCCCTTGGCTGACTTGTTCATGTTGCTGCCTTTTTTTTTTTTTAAGCTGGGGTTTTAATGGCGTAGTAATTTTCTATAATAACGTTATGTACAGAATATCATTCACTTTTTTTTTTAATGCAGTGTATGGCTGCGAACAAAAAATATTAAGCCAAGAAAAGAGAAATGTCCGATACGAAAAGGAATCCCGAGGAACTAATACGTTAAAAATATAAAATAAATGTTCTTGTTTTAAAAGTATAATAATCCTACATCGAATGATTTCTTTAACTCAGACTGGTGGCGACATTAGGACTTGGCATGTGTTTCTTGAAGGCATAAGCTTCCTTGGCGAGGTAAAGGGTACTGACCGATTGACATTTTTTTAAAAACTGTAATTCGTTTCGGTTATTTCCATTGCTTGCTACCTAAATGAAATCCATACACTTTTCACGATGATCAGACAATGCCTTATTTCTTTAATATTTCGAAACGTGTTCTGAAATGTTCACATGAGACAAATATAAAATCAGAAGACAAAAAAATAAATCTTATTAGCGTTAGAATGTGAACAATTAAACTAGTTCTCGCTCACTAAAACAGATTTCTATTTTACGAAAAGACTTGTTACTTTACACTGAAGTCATTCTAGAATACGCTGTGTGGAGTGAATTAGCACTCACGCTCTTCCATCTCGAGGTCGTGTATGTACTCACTAACGTTTTTATGCTTTTTCTCAAGGATGACTCGACATGACCCTCTAAGATTTGCTTCTTCTACACACAACAATTTTTTAAAATCATTTCAGCATAGCTAGCAAAAAAAAAAAAAAAAAAATCTTATAGAACGCGCAGAGATGGCAACATCATCGAAAATTTGGCGGCACTCTGTGGCGTTTGCAATGAAACACATAAAAATGAACAGGAAATGCCAGAATGTAGATTTTCGTGTCTTCGCTTTTACCGTTGTTTACCCCTCTCCAACATCTACTTCAGATATACATCTATGTATACACCGTGACGCTTATCTCCTACAGTCGAAACGTTGAACGCTGTGGGCGGGAATAGACTCGATCAAAAAAAAAAAAAACCAGTTATCGCATATTTGTTTACAGTATTTCATAGGTGTTATTGCACTGCAGAGTGATGGGAACAGAAATTCTTTCACTTTGTAAATTTATATTACAAACTAGCAATTTGTTTCGTGGAAAACAACCAGAGGGAAGGAGAGGGAAGGTTGTGAAAGGGAAATACAATTCAGCCGGACTGGGCTTTAGTTTAGCCATGCTAAGTTTAAATAAAATACGCTGCAAAAATTAACATTTTTGTTTGAGTTGAATAGTTGCAGACCGTTCATAATTACCCGCAGGTAGCTGGATACCTTACGTTTAAGAATAGTGAAGAAAAAAAAATTGTAACACAACGAATCATTGTTAAATCTTGTGCAGGCTTTTGACCTTCGAAATGAAACTTTAAATTCCTAATACATTGCTAAACATACACAGCGCGTTTGGCTTGAACAATTTTAGAATTTACATAAAAAAACTAAGCATTTCTGGGTTTTTTTTTAACGTACGCCCGCTATTACTCGAGGCGAGAATCTCCGGTTAGTATATCTAACCTGAGACTAATTTTTACGTGAGTATCCCTTTTTTCCCTGTACAATGACAGGTGTCCACTCGCCATTCAGGCAGATACCATACATGCCACATCTCGGAGATGAAAAACCTGTACACAAAATTCAAAAACCCTGTACAAAGACCCGCAAAACTTGTACAAAAAAAAAAAAAAGACTGAAATTGTATCAAAAGAGTTAATTCGTGTAAAAAATATTTTCAATTACAGCTGCATTATAACTGAAGCATGGGGACTTTGCCTTTTAAAGCAAGTCTTCATTTATTTTAAAACTCAAACAATAAATGTCTGAGTTTATTTTACACTGTAAAAATGATGTGATCGTGTGTGTCATCATTTAGTCTATTTCTGCGCTTAATTATCTAACAGACCAGGAAATCCTGTTGATTTATATATATTTAATAATTAGGCGAAAAAACCTGTACAGAAATTATGGGTAAACCATAGCATGTGGCATGTATGAGATATTCGCCGTCTTCGGAGGGTACCCATTAGAGCTGAGTCGGCTCAGGAGCCGCCAGTCCCTGGTCGACGACACTACTTCAAATGTTTTCGCCCAGGGCTCGAATTAATCCAGTCCAAGTCCCGGTCGACGACACTTCTTCAAATGATCTCGCCCGGGCTTAAACCGGGATCACCCGATCGCCAGCGCAGTGTGGTAACCATTACACCAGCGCGGCTCCCTATTTCTGGTTTGATTTTCGTTTTAAGGACCATCCTCATTGCACACTGACAACTCCATAAGTACTCCGATCTCCTCCCTTACATCACATAAGGATGATCTCAGCACAGTGCACGAACTATGTAGCACCGGCGAGGATCCCAATGAGTGTGTACAGGAATCAACATTCTATAAATATGTTTGTGGTGGGTAGGCTTCCTAATTTTTAAACTTTTGCCAGGGCAGCGGCTGTATGGCCTACTCTTCACGATTTCCATCAATTATATTCCGTGTGCTGTGAGCCGCTTGCAGTGGCTAAGATGTATGGCCCCCGCCTCTAATTCTAAAGGTAATGGGAATATATTTTATGGACATTTCTCTCAGAACCATTGGTTCCTAATGATGTCATACTCCCCCCTGATCTCCTGGGTAGTGAGATCTCCTGGGTAGTGAGATCTCCTGGGTAGTGAGATCTCCTGGGTAGTGAGATTTCCTGGGTAGTGAGATCTCCTGGGTAGTGAGATCTCCTGGGTAGTGAGATCTCCTGGGTAGTGAGATCTCCTGGGTAGTAAGATCTCCTGGGTAGTGAGATCTCCTGGGTAGTGAGATCTCCTGAGTAGTGAGATCTCCTGGGTAGTGAGATCTCCTGGGTAGTGAGATCACCTGGATAGTGAGATCTCATGGGTAGTGAGATCGGATGCCTAGCCTTCTCGAATAAGGGCGAAAAAATAGGAGGTCCCGTATGCATGTTGCGCAGGTTACTCATCCCTGGGCAGTTGAAAATCGTAAAGAGCGGGAATCGATCAGAGCAATGATGGAGCTGTCCGTGTGCAATGAATATGGGCCTTAAAACCAAACCAACCAAACCAAGATTTCATCTCCGTAACAGAAATTACTGCTCCTTTGTTCATACAACTTAACTATTTTAAACTGGATGTGCCGAAGATGACATCAGGAACTTATAAACAAAAAAACCCACATACAAAACACGCACGCTCGCACGGATACTCCACAGATGAGCACTCACATGCATACATACACATATTCACACATACACACATACACACTCACATGCATACATACACACATTCACACTCACATGCATACATACACACATTCACACTCACATGCATACATACACACATTCACACATACACACTCACATGCATACACACACACACATTCACACATACACGCTCACATGCATACATACACACATTCACACATACACACTCACATGCATACATAAAAGATAAAGGTCATTCCATAGCAGGTAATGCCGTAGGGGAGTGAAGCGTACGATCTCCCTAGACTTGGGATTACCAGTACCTTCCTCGCTGCCTCAACTCTCTCTAACCCAAGCCAGGTACCCATTAACAGCGGGGTAGATATGAGCGTGACATTCCCAGGTTTCGAACCCGTAACCCAGTAACTCTACCACCAGAAGCATGCGCTCTAATCACTCTGCCAGTTATAAATTGTAAACCTCTGAATCCATTCAAGGTTAGTCGGAACAATGTAGAAGGCTTTATTCAATCCACAACTTATTCAACATAAAATGGCAGAACAACGTGAATGCAACGTTGTGCACCAAATGTTGTGCATCAAATGTTTACAACTGAAACCATTAAGAGTAAGGGTTTATTTAATAACGAGATATTCGTGGTCGAACGTTTGCTATGAACGAATCCCATGACACAAGCGATAGATCTTACAAAGTGAACACATTTAAACAGACTAGTACAATCTATAAAATGACTGTTCATGCCTATAATTTGATATAAAGAACAGTCTCAAGGACGTTGGTTAGGCAATGTCTGCAGAATGGAAGAAGTCTGGCTACCGCGGCAAATATGGGAAACTAAGAGTCAGGAATCTGACCCCCAGGACAACCCAGAGTTCGCTGGGAGGACAACATTAGACAATCTCTGAAGGACCGAGGATTAGATTTGAACCAGGCCAGAAGGAAGACAGCCGATAGGAAAATCCCTCCCTCCCTCCCTCCCTCCATCCATCCATGGCAAACCTCTACACCTTAGGGTAGAATTGGAACGACTAAGTCTCGTAATTAAGTTAGTTAGATAATATCTACGCTAGGATAACTTGTTAAAACCAATAGAAACAACATATTTATTAATTTTGTTCTGTTATGAACTTAATTAGATCCATATGCCAACGATGAACACCATAAGCAATGTCACTGAAGAAGATATACATGAAGAAGATATACATAATTGTATACTGATACGAAACTGAACTTTTGAATGTTCTTGTTAAGGGTGGTCTGATGTTTGAGTTTACATCGCTACGTTTCTATCACAGAAATTCAATGCAGTGATGTGCCACTATCAGATTTTTATTAACACTGAGTCGCTGTGGTGGGTTTTGATGTTAAGAAGATTGGTGTGTGGTAAAGTTGTACTTGAGTGAGGTCAATCTGTGAAGGTCCCTGATGTAGACAATTGATAGCTGTGTTTCAGAGAACCTTGCTGATACCACCTACGATCTCACTCGAAGTTATATTTTGGCCTAGTATGATTGAAAGCTACGTTAGTGTCTAGGGTAATGTAAGAGTGATGTTATAGGAATTCAATACAAACACATAAACATACTAATTGCTATTATGAACTTAACTAACACCAGTGGGTAAATTTATAGTTTGGAAATTCTTTTGTTTCTCAAATTTATTTGTCCTGGACCGAAATTTGTTTTTGCCAGGACCCCAAGTCAAGTGAATCAAATATATATATATATATATATATATATATATACAGTAGAACTCCATTTATCCGAACCCCATGGGACCGAGCATCGTTCGGATAATCAAATGTTCGGATAATTGGATTACATAATGTATCGAGTACATGTACACATATTTCTAAAAATAATTAACCATCACAAGGAAAATACACTATAAAACATATTTACTTGTACTGTAATAATAATACCCACACTGTATTAGATCACTGTATCACCAAAATCTTTTATTACACTGCAGTGCATGTACTTCTTGTATTAATTATTTTTGTTAAGAAAGAGAAATGTTTTCAAAATAACATTACAAACGATTCAAAACCAGGCGCAACTTACGTATATATGTACTTGCACAGATGTAGCCCACTATTTAAAATAATGAGGAATCCTCTTTTGCACCAAACTGGATAGTCTCCTTTTGGCTGCTAAGTCCCGAATTCTCTTCAACAGCAGAAGCTGTGTAGGACAGCTGTCATCTTCTTGCTCGTACCAAGCCATCGCAGTTTCTAGTGCTATAAAGGCCTCTTCAGGACTTGGTCGACGTTTTGGTTTTTCTTCATAATCTACAAGTACATCATGTACTTCTGAGGTGTCTTCATCATCGGTCACTACATGTATTTGGTTTTCTTCTTGCACAAAAGACAAAATTTCTTCGTCATTCAAAAACTGAAAACCAGAATCATTATCATCTTCTAGCCACATGTGTGCGTCATCTTTGTCACAGTCCGAAAATCCGGGCATTGCTTGAAACAGTTCCACAACTTCATTTATACAATCATCATTTGTGTCCACTGCAGTAGTTTCATTTCCTCCTTTTTTCCCAAGCAATCTACTCCAAGCCTTGTTGAGATTATCTTGTGACAGGGTGGTCCAAGCATCAGCTAACATATAGCAGCAGTCTTTGAGATTAAGCTTTTTGGAAAACGCCACCACACTTTCTTCATCTTCAGCCAACAATAAACGACGCAGGACTTCCTTCTTGTACATCTTTTTAAGCTTTGCTATAACACCCTGATCTATTGGTTGAATCAGTGCTGTTACATTGGGAGGCAGAAAAATTACTTTAAAATTTGCATCAACTGCATTCAATGTATCCGTCTCTGGATGAGATGGTGCATTGTCCAGTAGAAGAATTACTTTTCCAGTTTTCTTTTCTTGTTCTCCCAACCTCTTCACATTTGGGATGAACTGATTTGTATACCAATCAAGAAATATTTCACTATTCATCCAAGCACTCTTCTGTGCTTTGTAACACAATGGGAGACATGTCACATTCTTTAAACAACGTGGTTTTTTGGCTTTGCCGATCATTAGCACCGGTAAACGATGACTTCCACTGGCATTCGCGGCTACAAAAATTGTTACTCTCTCTTTGCACTTTTTAAACCCAGGGGCAGCTGCTTCGCGCTGAGATGCAAGTGATTTTTGAGGCAATGATTTCCAGTATAAGCCAGTCTCATCGGCATTATACACATCCTCGAGTGAATAACCTTCTTCTTCCAAAAAAGCCAAGAATGTTTCTATAAAATTTTTAGCGGCAGTTGCATCGCTAGATAAAGATTCCCCTTGAATCTCCAATTCTCGTATGCCATGACGAGATTTAAAGTTTCTTAACCATTCCTGGCTAGCCTTAAAGTCAGGAGGACCGTCAAGTTGATTGTTGAACTGAAGTGCCTTTTCACACAACAGAGAACCAGAGATAGGTTCCCCTTTGCTTCTTCTTTGCACAAACCATATATACAAAGCCTCTTCCAATTTCACATCTTTCGCATTTCTCATGGTTTTACGTTTCTTCGACCCATTTTCACTATCAAATTTCGATGCAAAACTCATAATTTTATCCTTGTTACTTTTAATGTCAGAGACGGTAGCTTTCCCAACATTGAAAATCCTCGCAAGTGAAGACACAGTTTCACCTTGTCCTAGTCTCTTGATAAATTCTGTTTTCGTTTCAATTGACAAAACATTGCGGTTCCTTTTATATGCTTTAGGCCTACTGGAAGATGCCATATCGCACAGAGAAATACTTGTACGCCAAAATTATTCTGCTGTAGTAGCAGACACAATTATTTTAAGTTGAACTGTCTGTTTAGCCAGTGTTCTACCTAGAACGCACACGTACACTGTATTTTTAAACCAGATATTAACTGACTTTATGATCTAACTGACTTCCTGTACGTAAGCGACCGACCATTAGCCATCCCATTCTCTACAAATTGTTCGCACACATTTGAAGTTTGCCGCATCAAAAAGATTCAGAATTTTAGTCTAACGTGACTGTGGCATCTGATTTTTTTTTTTTTTCTGGAAAAAGTGTTCGGATAATTGGATGTTCGGATAATTGGGGTTCGGATAAATGGAGTTCTACTGTATATTATATTATATATATATATATATATATATATATATATTTTATATCTATTATATATATATAATATATATATATAATATATATATATATATATTATATATATATAACTAAAGCTATGAACTTTTCTAA